>JASFXZ010000033.1:8045690-8645690 GCA_032209605.1 Mactromeris polynyma | reverse complement strand
TGTGAACAGATAGTGACACATGTTGAGTTTGTTTAAATTTCCTAACGGATGAGGCCGATTTCAATATTACAAACAACAAATAAAGTCAGATAAAAGCTTCGATATATATCCCAACTGGTGAGGCCGATTTCAATATTGCTCAACAATAACGTAACTAAGATACAACTTTTCATGTAATTCCCAACGGATGAGGCCGATTTCAGTATTACCGACTCTTATAGGAATATACAAGCTGTTATATATTGCCTAATAGCTGAGGCCGATTTCCATACAACTTCCAAATAAAGCGCCTATCAATCACTGTCCAATATCCCAACGGGTGAGGCCGAATGAAATACTACTTCCAAATGAAGTGAGCATCCATCAATATTTATTGTCTTATTGTGAACAGATAGTGACACATGTTGAGTTTGTTTAAATTTCCTAACGGGTGAGGCCGATTTCAATATTACAAACAACAAATAAAGTCAGATAAAAGCTTCGATATGTATCCCAACGGGTGAGGCCGATTTCAATATTGCTCAACAATAACGTAACTAAGATACAACTTTTCATGTATTTCCCACCGGGTGAAGCCGATTTCAGTATTACCGACTCTTATAGGAATATACAAGCTGTTATATATTGCCCAATGGGTGAGGCCGATTTCAGTACAACTTCCAAATAAAGCGCCTATCAATCACTGTCCAATTACCCAACTGGTGAGGCCGAATGCAATACTACTTCCAAATGAAGTGAGCATCGATCAGTATTTATTGTCTTCGTTATTGTGAACAGATAGTGACATAAGTTGAGTTTGTTTAAATTTCCTAACGGGTGAGGCTGATTTCAATATTACAAACAACAAATAAAGTCAGATATAAGCTTCGATATATATCCCAATGGGTGAGGCCGATTTCAATACTGCTCACCAATAATGTAACTAAGGTACAACTTTTCATGTATTTCCCAATGGGTGAGGACGATTTCAGTATTACCGACTCTTATAGGAATATACAAGCTGTTATATATTGCCTATAATGGCTGAGGCCGATTTCCATACAACTTCCAAAAAAAACGCCTATCAATCACTGTCCAATATCCCAACGGGTGAGGCCGAATGAAATACTACTTCCAAATTAAGTGAGTATCCATCAATATTTATTGTCTTATTGGGAACAGATAGTGACACATGTTGAGTTTGTTTAAATTTCCTAACGGGTGAGGCCGATTTCAATATTACAAACAACAAATTAAGTCAGATATAAGCTTCGATATAGATCCCAAATGGTGAGGCCGATTTCAATACTGCTCACCAATAACGTAACTAAGGTACAACTTTTCATGTATTTCCCAACGGGTGAGGCCGATTTCAGTATTACCAACTCTTATAGGAATATACAAGCTGTTATATATTGCCCATTGGGTGAGGCCGATTTTAGTACAACTTCCAAATAAAGCGCCTATCAATCACTTTCCAAAATCCCAACGGGTGAGGCCGAATGAAATACTACTTCCAAATGAAGTGAGCATACATCAGTATTTATTATCTTATTGTGAACAGATAGTGACACATGTTGAGTTTGTTTAAATTTCCTAACGGGTGGGGCCGATTTCAATATTACAAACAACAAATTAAGTCAGATATAAGCATCGATATATATCCCAACTGGTGAGGCCGATTTCAATACTGATTTCAGTATTACCGACTCTTATAGGAATATACAAGCTTATGAAGCTGCCATGAACGTTGACGTCTTTTTTCAATTTGAGATGCACTGAGCTTGTGAACATTGCACTTTTTTCGCAGTTTTGTTTGCAGAAAAGATTTGAAGATTCTTTGTACGGTTAACTGAGACACCCCTAGTTAGTTTGACATTTCACGCTGCGTCGTTGGATTCACCCTTTTGATCATCATGGCAAATTTACGAATAACGTCAGATGTTGACGTTTTGGGTGTTCTCCGATATGGCCCTGTCTTGGGCTTGTCACTACCAACAATGCATCATCCTTTGCAATGCTTTACTTGGGTGTAGTCTATGATCGTAGATAAGTTTGCTACATCCGTAAAGGGCACGACGATCATTCAAAACTGAAATTGTGTTCAACGCGATGCGTTTGCACCAGGCTTCATGATCGGCCGGAGTTAGGTTCAACGGCAAAACCGAGATTACGGTTACCCCTAAATGATCGAAAAGGTTAATTCTCAGTTATATGTAGACACATTTCTAAAGCAATTAATTACAAAGGATGTCCCAAGAATGTTTCCATGTTATCAAATTAAGGGCATGTTATATCACAAGTGGATGCCTAAATGTTCGGATGCCGCCCCATTAGTTATTGTTATTTGGAGGATCCTTAAAAGACGTTACAGAAGCGGAAAACCTAAATTTTGGCAGACCTTAAACGAGCGTTGTGGAACGAATGGCAGAATCTGGAGCAATCTGTAATCAACAAGACCCTGGAGTCGTGGCCCTAGATCCCAAATAGAACATTTGTTGCAATGAAATTGTTATTATGTGCCATTTATAGATCGAATAAAAGTGTTTCAAAACTTGTGAATCACCTCTCGTTTATTTCAAATGAATAATCAATATCCCGCTCGTACGGATTTAAACTACATTGATCAAGACACATTGGATTATAGACAATCATTTTTGCTCTTAAAATATTTATGATATTTTCCTTACCTGGACAATAATATAATACGTAATAAGTGTATTAGTTATTAATAGAGTTTTGCAGCTAAGTCGGATGTGGACATCATATTAAAATAGGGGGTTTTCTCAAGATAATTTCATGTGATGGTATATACGTGTATGTACTAATGCCTGGCTAACTATTCCATGGGCAGTCGGCGCTATTGATGGTACATCGCATGAAATAAATTGATCAAGTGACGAACGACAACAAGAATATTATTTAGGTTACAGACATAATCACGCTCTACATTCACAGATTGTAACACATAACAGCGGAGTGATTGATTACATAGTAGTTGGAGCATTATTTACTGTGTCCAACCTCAAGAGGTCTTTACAACCAGTTACAGGCATATGCATAATGGTTTGACCATTATATATACTGAGTCCTACCTCAAGGGATCGGTGCGATCAGATACAGACATATATAGACTGTGGTTTGGGTATTATTTACTGTGTCCAACCTCAAAAGGGTCTGTACGACCAGTTACATGCATATACATAGTGAATTGACAATTATTCGCTGTGTCCAACCCCAAAGGGTCTGTATGACCATTTACGTGCAGATACATGGTGGTTTTAACATTATTCGCTGTGTCCAACCCCAAGGGGTCTGTATGACCAATTACATGCATGCATATACATAGTCGTTTTAACATTATTCATTGTGTCCAACCCCAAGGGGTCTGTATGACCAATTACATGCATATACATGGTGGTTTTAACATTATTCATTGTGTCCAACCCCAATGGGTCTGTATGACCAATTACATGCATATACATGGTGGTTTGACCATTATTCACTGTGTCCAACCCCAAGGGCTCTGTGCAACCAATCTTTATTGACTTAATACCCATGAATTGGCACAATTTAATAAAGAAAAAAGAATATTATTTAGGTTACAGACATAATCACGCTCTTCATTCACAGATTGTAACACATAACAGCGGAGTGATTGATTACATAGTAGTTGGAGCATTATGAATTGGCACAATTTAATAAAAAAACATTATGAAATAAACAAAATATACACATTTTCATACCTATATGTATGACCGACCGGCGCAGTCCAGATATTTAAGTAAGTGCTGTTTTCTGAACAGCTAGAGTAACACGATTTTTATGGCGCGAAAAGGAGCACCGAAGTTATGATTTTAAAATATAAGTCATTAATGTACAGACGTCATTTCCTGCAATTTTAACTGCAAAATGTGCTGTAGTCGCACAAATTTTACACTTCACCTGTTTTTGATTTTGACTTAAAAACGGCGTTGAAGGATGGGATAGGGAACTATCATTAAAGTGTACGTTTCATTGGATAAAACACCCACAGACACGATGAAAACATTACAGAGTGGCACATTATATTCGTCAGTTTCCTGATCGCTTGTATATAAGTGGCAAAACATTTTTCAATCCAGCGTTTATCAAAGAAAGATGATAAGGGTAGGCCGAAGAAAATTAACGTCAAAGTCATTGCTTTGGTTGAGAAAATCGTTATGGAAGACTATCGGGTGTGTGTCCGCAATATTAGTGAACGCCTTGGACTTAGTCACGGGACAGTGCTTAACATACTAAAATCCGGACTTGGAATGAACAATGGGTGTGCTCTCTGGGTCCCTAAATTTCTCTTAACAATTAACACGGAGGCATCTATTATGAAAAGTTATAAGTGAAATTGTGACGTTAACGTCAATGTGACGTTGCGACGTGCGCCGCATATCCTACAGTGGCCATTGTGAATCTTGCATTATTTTGTTACTGTTTCATGTAACTGCCCAGTTTTTTGAATAACGTATCATAAATGGCTTGTGGTTAAAGAGATATACATGTATTTATCTTTTTGTTATCGAACTTTTTGGACACACCTCGTATGTACCCTTTAACCTGCTTAAGTGCCTTGTGTTTTGTGGATTGTTGTTTTCATGGAGGTCTGCGTGGGGAGGCATTGTCTTATGTATGTGGCTTTTCCTGTAGCTACGTATTCTCTCTCTTTAATACATGGTAGTTTTAACAGTATTTACTGTGTCTAACCTCAAGGGGTCTATACAACCAGTAAAAGGTCTAATCATGGTTGTTTTATCATTATTTACAGTTATGGCCCTTTGATTATGCCACATATAGTATATATGGTACCATTCTTGTCCGGACTACTTCTCAGAAACTACTTGCTGGAATTCAACAAAATTTCATGGGATGCTTCACTACCAAGAGAAGATGCGCATACTATCACACGGTTTTGGTTCAACTATTTTTCACGGAGTTATAGCCCTTTGATTATGCCACATATACTACATATGGTACAATTCTTGTCCGGACTAATTCTCAGAATCCAATGACTGGAATTCAACGAAACTTCGTGGGAAGCTTCACTACCAAGAGGAAATGCGAATATTATCACTTGGTTTTGGTTGGAATATTTTTCCATGGAGTTATGGCCCTTTGATTATGAAACATAGTACATATTGTACCATTCTTGTCCGGACTACTTCTCAGAAACTACTGACTGGAATTCAACAAAACTTCATGGGAAGCTTCATTACCAAGAGGAGATGCGCATATTATCACACGGTATTGGTTGGACTATTTTTCCACGGAGTTATGGCCCTTTGATTATGCCACATATAGTATATATGGTATCATTCTTGTCTGGACTAATTCTTAGAAACCACTGACTGGAATTCAACAAAACTTCATTGGAAGCTTCATTACCAAGAGAAGATGCAAAACTTCATTGGAAGCTTCATTACCAAGAGAAGATGCGCATTTAATCACACTGTTTTGGTTGGACTATTTTTCACCGAGTTATGGCCCTTCTATTATGCCACATTTAGTATATATGGTATCATTCTTGTCCAGACTAGTTCTCAGAAACCACTGACTGGAATTCAACAAAACTTAATGGGAAGCTTCAGTATTAAGAAGAGATGCTCATATTATCACACGGTTTTGGTCAGACTATTTTTCACAGAGTTATGGCCCTTTGATTATGCAACATAGTACATATATGGTACCATTCTTGTTCGGACTAATTCACAGAAACTTTTGACAGGAATTCAACAAAACTTTATGGGAAGCTGTATTACAAAGAGGAGAAGCGCATATTATCAGGAGTTATGATGGGTCTGTTTTTCATATAGTTATGGCCCTTTGATTATGCAACATATAGATTAAATATTATCAGCTATGCAAGATAATCAAAATTATATTCTTTTAATTTTTCAAGTAAGTTTTTTGATGTAGGTAAATGTTTGTCTACGTAATGTTTATAATATATACATGTATATATTTGATTTCAAATATATTTTCTTGTTTTTATGGCACCTTTCAAGATCACCTTATGTCAGACCTCAAACAATAAGCTTTGGTTTTGTTGTTTTAAATTATGATAAAAACTATTGAACAAAAAGGACATTCACACACTGGTACATCTGTCAACACCATACTTATTTGATCATCAGCTGATATGGATTTGTATCAATCTACAGTCTTTGTTGTAAAGGTACGCATTGCATTGACATGGGCACTTGAATTGTGAATAAAGGCTTCTTATATCTGTAGCAAGATTCCTTTTTTCAGGTTTGTTTTCAGTTAGCAGGATTATCCTAGCCCAGCATGTAATTAAATTGTTCACTATCTCAATTTCATTGTACATTTTTGTATACCTATCCAGGACATTTCCAGTGCTGCATATAACATTCAGATTGTAACCATCAACAAAGTGAGATTTTCCAATTAGAGTCTAGTTCGAAGTTATAACCATACTTCGGGGAGCATCCATCGGTTCCACCGATATCCTTGTTATCATTATTTACTGTGTCCAACTTCAAGGGGTCTATAAGACCATTTACGGGTTTATACAGGGTAGTTTTAACATTATTTACAGTGTCCAACCTCAAGGGCCTATATGACCAGTTACGGGTTTATACATGGTAGTGTTAATATTATTTACTTTGTCCAACCTCAAGGGGTCTAAATGACCAGTTACGGGTTTATACATGGTATTGTTAACTAACATTATTTACTGTGTCTAACCTCAAGGGGTCTATATGACCATTTACGGGTTTATACAGGGTAGTTTTAACATTATTTACAGTGTCCAACCTCAAGGGGTCTATATGACCAGTTACAGGTTTATACATGATGGTTTTAACAATATTTACTGTGTCCAACCTCAAGGGGTCTATAGGACCAGTTACAGGCCTAGAATTATAAAAAAAATATGAAGCTTTTTGTTGGAAAGTAATATTGTCAACCTTTGGAGAAATACCATCACCCTTGCCTGCACCTTGAGTGACAGTTATGACATAAAACAATATGATATTTATATACTTGGCAACTGTAGAACTCACCCAGTTTGCTATATTCAATGGTTCCCCTAGTTTCATACAAGTAAAAACTTCACAGACATAAAAGATGTCAAAATATGAGCAACACTGTATATTTCTTAAGGTTATCAAATTGTTGTTCTAATGAAACATGACAATTAATTAAAGTATCATTATTTACTGTCAGAGGCACTTTACATACACATTATTTACATGGCGAATTTACCAGACTTGTCCAGGATTTGCACCTGGGACCTCTCAAGCCAACAATCAAGATGGCACGGAGCGCTCTAACTACTGAGCTAACAAATTGAACAGTAAATGTCTCCATTGTAACCGCTAGCAATTAAGAAAGGTAGACATTTCAAGAAGTAATTGTTATTTTAATTTGGTTTCCTAGTATGCACAAATGCTGATATGAATATTGTTTAAATGCAATTTAGATTATATGCAATTTTAACAGTATTTAAGTTAGAAAAAGGGATTGGATGACTTTATGTGACACACGAAAACCAACATATCCCACCAGGGATTAGTTTAGTTTTCAATTAGCAATAACCACGCCTTGGATAAACCTCATTGGCTATCGTACCAGCACTGCAATTGCACCCGGGACCTCTTATATGATTTAAAGCTGACATTATACCGCATCACTTCAGAGATAGCCCAACAGAAAAGCTATTGGAAGTGTTGGCAGATGTCATTCAACCCCTCCAAGTGTGAAGTTGTCAGATTCACCAAGAAGCGCAACCCCATCAGTATAACTACACCATCCATGGCCATGACTTAGCCACAGTAAGATCAGGCAAGTACCTCGGAGTCACCCTTTCAGATCCTGGAACGCATATGTGGATGACAAAACCAAGAAGGCCAACAATTCCCTCATCTTCTACGCTCCCACACAGCGCTTTGATTCCACTACCGTTACATTCAGACGCTGCTGTATTACCCAGTGTATTTTGATATTTGACCTTACGAAATCACCGTTCGTTCCTGATACTAAATGCCATTGGTCGGCACGATCACATGACTACTGAGTTTAAAATAGATGTGTATTTTCCAGTGTTAAACCAAATGTGTACGCAGTGTACATAGCCTTTCGCGTTGAAGGAAATTTTTACTATCTAGCTAATCGGTTTTATTTCATGTCATTAAAAGTGTAGCATTTACAGAAGACAGTGTTTCGATCATTCATCGAAGATTGTACTGATACGTATTAAATATAGCGTGGCGAATCTGAGTAACAAAATGCCAAGTAACGGTATGACGCATTTTAAATATACGCAGATTCCGCACGTTCGGTTGTTTAAATGACCTTAACTCACTACACATTTACAGGCATCGGAATATTTTGGGATGCTGACAAAACGATAGTCACTTACTCATTTATTTAGTTTTTCTAGCAATTTCCATAGTCACAGCGGCATTTCTATGAAACTGAAATATGTCTATTCAATGCACACTCGCATAAGCTTTATTACACATGTTTACTGTCCTACAGTTGGGACATTACTAATGTCATTAGCGAGTTGTTGTAAGCTAAATGGCTGTGAACGCATGTCGACCCGCCTGAAAATATCAGCTGCGCGGGAGTTATAAAGCAGAGGGTGAACATGAAGGTATCGGAATAAGCGCCCGATGCTAAAGGAGAGTTCTCAGTTTCTAGCCAGGTGCCCCAGGGATACCAAAGCCCAGTGCTATACTAGCCTGGTGAGGCCCATCATTGAGTATGCCTCCTCTACCTGGGACCCTCACACCAGTAAGAACATCAAACAACTGGAAGCGGTCGAGTGCTGAGCAGCCAGGTTCGCCATGGGTGACTACAAAACCAACAGCAGTACCAGCCAAATGATATTTTATCTTGACTGGGACCCACTACAGCAGAGACGGTCAGACAGCAGGCTGGTGATGATATACAGGATTACCCATGGCCTCATTGAGTGATTGACATCCAGGTTGACACCCAGCCACACCACGCAATACATGCTGCCTTTTTGCAGGACAGACAAGTACCACCGCTCATTCTTTCCAGCTCAGGTCTTCGTCTATGGAACCAGCTGCAAGAGATTGTCGCTACAGCCCCAACTTTAGAAGCCTTCAATGATGGGCTGGTAGGCTGCCACCAGATCTTGTAATGCACAACGTCTTTTTTTTGCTATTAATCTGATTTTGTCTTTTATCCTTTCACTGTGCACTTCACAACGACCTTGTACATAATTTCATATGCGACAATGCTCCAGAGAGAGCCCTGCATATTACTTGGAAGAAGAAGAAGTGACCCAAGTCATCACATTCACGGACATGCGTACAGTGGTACAGAGGTGACATGTGTATGTTTTTTATTTATCTTTATATTAATACATTGATCGTTAATATTTAAGTTAAATGTAAGTTGAAAACATTACTGAATATTCTCAGTGCATTGAAGATTCGCGGTAAAGTGGAAATTTCCCCGTGAAATGTATATTGGTATCTGTTATAATAAAGTAGACCATATGATTTTTTTAAATATTTATTTCATAATATTGGTATAAATTACAAACAATACATAAATCCCAGATAAAGCACAATACATAAATAATGAATACAGATAATGCATTGATAACAAATGACGAACAAACAATTAGACAACAAATGAAATAAAATACATGTAACATTAATCATTTATCTTAATGAATGATAATTAATGATACTGAACACAACACATGTATAAATACTGACACATAAACGAAAGAAATAGCTAATTTGAGCTATACTGAATTGGATTACCACTGAATTGTGTACTCATTTTATATCATTCCCGATATTTGCAATGATCTTTGTATTGATACTTATAAATAAATTTGAACATAATTTAAACGAAAAATAACATCAACAAGAAATTCATTTATATACATTTTGTATTTATAATAATATTTATTCTTTCTGCTATGTCTGTCATACAAAGTTAAAGTTGCACGTTGGTCTACACTTGTATGTAAAACATTGAACTCGTAATCTTTATTGTTACAAGGTTTTGAAGGATGTTTAGAAAAGAAAATGAATATTACATCGTATATCAATGCAAAATAAATTATTCTATACATTAAATTATGACTTACCAGTGCCACAGGTACGGTGCTTTTTACTCAACGTAATTGTATGTTGCACCTTCTCTTTTAATTACATTATTAATTAACTGTATCTTTTTCATTCATATAGTACATCAAAGTTCATTGAGGTTTATAAGGGTTTCAATTCAACAGGTATGACCCCCAATTAACGACTCAACCACCTTCGGTGTGAATATCTTCGCCTTTTCATTGCTATTAAAAAGACGTGGAGTTGAGTTTATTTACCCTCGCCACCGGGATATCCCATATGGGCGAGCATTCACTATTTTAGTATACTATATGTGTACATACTATATTAGCATTCCTTTTTTTAAATTAAAACTATAGTAAAAAGACGACTTCTATCACATTCTTTAATATGCCGAATTGCACTTCAAAAGTGGGCCGAGTCGGACCGGAATGTGGGTCGACCTTCTTTAGTAGCCATGAAAGTAACATAGCCATCGTAGCTACGAAAGTTTAATGAGGTGGGCGGAGTTTGGTGTAGGCACGAAGACGCTAAATCAGTATCCATAAACTCAAGTGACCTGAGTTTATGGATACTAATTTAGCGTCTTCGTGCCTACAGTGAAGGAAGGGGGAGGGGGATTAATGGATGGAAAATATCACTGGACAAGTCAAGACGCTTGACGAAGTTCGTTGACGTTAGCATGTGGGTTAAGACGTTTTTTTTTTTTTAATTGAAGCGTTTTCGTTCACTTAACAACAATATCAGTAAGACAAGTAAAACAAAATTAACCGAATACCACACGGGACATGTTGAACAATTCATGCACGTGCAATCGAGTTTCACGTTGTGGACGATTAACAGTGCAAACACAATTCCTAAAATTCATGAATTCTGATAACACACACCAAGGCTAATTTTACCTATCTACTTTCTTTACACAATGAGTTCTTTAACACAACAAACACTATGTGTACAAATCGGAAGTTTCTTTTTTTGTTCAGTATATATATTACGCTCATATTGCATTTATATTTGTCTGTCCGAGTGTGCATCTACCTGTTGATCCTCGGTTACATGTGTAGTTTGTAGGTGCAATATAATTGTGTATGATATATGCCATTGTATGCCATTATTCATGTTTTAATTATCTTTGAAGATTATTGTATAGTCTCTTATAACTCAATTTGAGTGGTGATATACATGTTATAAGTTATAACTATTGCAGTTGGTAATATGTACAATGTTTATTGACAAAACTGAATTACATACTATTAAAAGTTACCTATATACATCAGTTCTCCCGCGATATTATCGAAACTTTTATAGAATTATGTAATACATGTATAAACAAATCCAGAACAAAGCTATGACATAAAATACCCCAAATGACCCTGCCGTAGGGATAGAGTATAACTACGCGGGTAGTAATTAACAAATATCGTAAATGAGATTCAAGAGAAGAGACAACGTGGATTGACATGGTGCTGATACCCATTGGTTATCATTTTCAGTACTGAAACTAGTCGCCTCACATTAAAATGAAACGAATGAACAACTCGCACTCCAATGTTAGCAACACCACGAAAACAAAAAAAGTTATTTATGCATGTACACTAAACACATTTTCTAAACGTCCATGTAATAAAATACAAATTAAATAAAACGGTTTTACATGCCAAGTTGAAATTTGGCATTCTAGTATTATAAATGGTACTTTGTCGAATTCTATAAAGAAAATACCTATTTATCTTCATGGTTGTCCACGCGTGACAGTGAGTACGATTTTCAACTTTTGGCACGTGGATCACATAAATTATATAGTTAGCGGTTAATTTCATTTCAATGCACTCCACGTTGTATGTCCAAAACGAAAAACAGAAAAGATGCCAACAAAGACCATTGAAGAACGCTCCAGGGCCGTCGGTATGATTGATAATGGTACTCTGATATGACAGGTATGACTAACTTTATAAATTAATTAATCAATACAAATAGCATTTGGAAAATAATTATAAAAATGTATAGTTTTTGAATTATTGACCACTTTTTATAAATACATAAATAAGTGTATTTTAGGTTGCCCGTCTGTTCAATAGGAGTAAATTTGCACATTTTTTCTGTTCTTATATTTTGACGAATTAACAAGTCGATTTTTAGAAATTTTGTTCAGTTTGTGCTTAGGAGAAGTGGGTAATCAAACTTAGTCCTCATACCCCAGAAACGGTGCTGTTGATGTGAATCGACTAAGTTGTTCAGAAGACATGTGGATCCGAAAAGTCTCGTGGTCAAATACCACAGGAAGGTTGTTAGCCACCATAGTTCTGGTTTTCCCTCCGATAAGGATTACTTTTCTATGGCTGTGGAACCAATGACATACCGCCGTTGCATACTTGGCAAACTAACTGCCGGGACATAAGGAAGCAGTTTTGCATAACATAAGGCCCCGTTTCATAGCCGATCTTAAGACGAAGACTGTATCTTATCATAAACCCTATCTTACGTTAACGTAGCTACGAAAATGTGTTGCATGAACATTAGCTGAACTTAACTAAGTTCATCGTAGAATTTGTCGTAACTTTACGAATACATTAGAACACTCTTAGTACGTTCACACTATCGTTAAGTGTCATGGGCGCCCCCATACGAATCCACGATGTACGTGGACTTTTTCATAAAAGTTACTTGTTTTTGTGACCGTAACATGATATAATTTTATGTAATTATAAATACGCCAAAATGTCGTACAAATGTTTGATTTTATTACCGAAACGACATGGTATACTATATGTCTCTACTAGGTTAGGGTTACCAGTATATTGTACCCGAGTATCAGAGACAGTTACAATATAATAATAGGCGTGGTTAAACTCATGATATTAAACAATTAAAGAATAAGCTATATCACAACACAACACTTTGAATATTTCCAACATTTCTATAAGCCTTTAATGTAATGTAAACTGTGTAAACTGTTTTCTGTGGAAATTCAGACAATTATTTGGACAAGTTAATAAAACAGAATATGAGTTGAGCCAATTGGCTAGGGACGAGTTGGCCTAACACCGCGTTGTGTGGTTAAACAGGCACATGGTTAGCTCATTCGGATGAGAACCGTGCTAGTCTTGAGGGTGTTGACACTGTATCATATAATATGTATTTTATCCTAATGTAGGGGAGATAACTGCTATGGTATTGTGTATGTCTGTTTATAACAGTTATGTTACTTTGGTTTAGAGGTTAGTTTTGGAATAAAAGAGCATGGAACCTTCATTTCTAAGATCTTACCGTTTCAGCTACAAGCTGGGACATCATTACGCATATCTTATTTCGTATTCTGATGTATATAATTTATTTATTGAGAGCAAGGTCAGTATATGGCTGCTTATGTCTTCGTCCTGGATTATATATAGTAGCGTAAGGTGGGCCATGTATGGGACAAAGCGCATTTTTGATAAGGTGCAACAATCTCTAAACATTATATAGGTATAACTTCTTGTAAAATGTAGTACAATTTCGCGATCCTGTAAGCACTGCCTAAATACCGTCAAACAAACGCACGAATGGCAAAATCGAGAATACAAGGTGTACGAGGCAATACTAAAATACCAACTAATCAGCGTTAACACAAAATAGTGTAAAATGACTAAAATGAGAATTAAAAACTTATCTTTGAAGATATTAAAATTGTTCGCGGTATTAACATCTGCGTAAGACGTCACAAAAAGAATATCACGCGCACAGCAAATCTAACGATGTCAGAATTTTTACGAGTAGGCCTTTTACATCGTATGGGCATTTTGCCCCACCTAACTATACATGTGTTATTATATACTTAATAGTTTTTAACGCGCTTATTCAATTTGTGTTTATAGCTGTATGATAAGCTCGTCTTATTGCCATGAATTACATTGACGACCATACACGTCTGTAAAGTAATCAATCAATGAAGAAGGATATAAATGATATGATCATTTTCCATTAACTAACATTATGAAAAAGTATATTGTATTGGTTGACTGACGAGTTCTTGTTTCTCCTCGTAGACGAATATTAAGAAATATTATAAGTAAGGAATGTTTCAGTTTAATTTGGATGTAATATTAGTATTTTAACTTCGTTATATTTCTACAGACTAAATAATATCAAGTGAAGAGTTATTTCTTATAAAGAATTAAAGTTTTAAATGTTTTCACAATGTGAAACGTCCTGATACATCCGAGGATGTTCCTTAAAAAAGGCCGAGGTGTTCAGATTGGCTTGCGCTGTAGCATGCCACGCGACAACCAAGGTTTCACGTGCCATTTTTCGCCAAAAGAACCTTTGTTCAACTAGACGACATTTATTGCTTGCTTCCGCATTGAGTCTTACAATGACGTAGCGGGATTCCGTTTACTAATAAAGATCCTCATCATAGAAGGTTTAGGCATTATCTTTGATGTTGCGTGTGCCTTGTACTCTAATATTTAAATTAGCTCTGCCATGCTTTCCACAGAGACTATATACATTCATTTTGGCAGCCATATCGGAACTACTTTCCCGCCACGTTTCTTCCGAAGTATATGTATATTAATAATAGCCGAAATGATCCGATTGTAATATCTTCAGTTTGATTAGCAGTAGCGTTGTTCGACTTCACTTGGACCACGTTATCAGCCTGATTAAATGACAGCAATAGCTTCGTAATAGTTAATTGAACTAGATGCAATTTCCGACATTTTTCTGACCAAAACATGTATATATAGCAAGTGAATTTTAACTGATCCAGACGGAGTTTTCGTGTGACACGGGCAGACAGACGGACACACAGTTCATAACTTGGTTCCAGTGTGACGATATTGCAATTCTACATTTTAAAAAGCAGGCGAGAAATGTATATTGAAAGTGGCATATGTATCGTTTTTTACCGCATAATAAGAATATGAAATTTTGACAACGTTACTCGGTCACTCACAATGTAGTCGGTTGCCCAAGTGCTACCCATAAATCACAAATTAGACAGTAATTTGAAATTTATGTTGTTTTATGTCTTGTTTATCGGAGGTGGTCGAGTTGAAAGGGAAACTTACTATATATAGCAAAAAGATAACAGTGATGGGTGTTGGATATTTTAAAATATGGGCGTAGTATGTGTAGAAGCCGTGTAGTACACGGCTGAAACCACCCCTAATATTCTCGTAAACATCGAGGGTAAAAGATTTAATGATGGTACAACACAACGTGCCAAAGATTATATGTATCGCGTAATTGTACACACAGTATAACGGAGACCTTTTCAGGCGGTCAGTTTAAAGAATTAATCCCTCGGGCGTGTTTTCATATCGTGAAACGGAAATGCACGAGAAGCTCGGTGTGTAGACAGTATGTATAATAATTATCTTTGTCGAATACTAGCGGAAAAACTCGAACACTTTTCGTAACGTCCGATTCTAGGGTCATCATAATATGTGACCTTTAAATCACGGATTTTTGTTGCTGACTGTTATGTGTTGTGGAAATATGCGCGCCATTTCATGGCGGATGGAAATTTAGCATGTGTTTACGATGTTTACGACTGGATTAAATGGACGAAATTGTACATACTTTGGATGAAATTATGTTTTATGTAGGATATATGTGTTTTATGTGCTCATTCGCTGTGTTATATTCTGGATGTTAATGGTACCAGATAGGACAGTGTCCATTTTCTGTGACCGAGTCAAGAAATTTGGTGGTCTGCATATGTTGAATAGGTATAAACATAATTATATTCTTGTGCGAATTCGTCAGCAAAGATATTGCCTTATGTTGTAACACTTTAGACATAGAATATGAATATCATTTTATTTGTATTTGGTGCTGTTGTAGTGGTGTGGGGTAGAGCACCGTACTAGTGTTACGGGGTCGTGGGTTCTAGCCCCACATTAGGCACACTTTTCCCCCTTGATTTACTTCTATGGTGGCAGTGGTGTTTGACGGCCCATGGTGGTTGAGCCTCAACTGCCGGAAGGTGGAGGAGTGTAGTGGTGTGGGCTTAGACAGCCGCCCGGTTAGCTCAGTCGGTAGAGCACCTTACTAGTGTAAGGGGGTCGTGGGTTCGAGCCCCACATTGGGCACACTTTTCCCCTTGCTTGACTTCAATGGTGGCAGTGGTGTTTGACGGCTCACGGTGGTTGAGCCTCAAATGCCGGAAGGGGGAGGTTGAGTGTAGTGGTGTGGGCTTAGACGGCTGCCCCTTTAGCTCAGTGGGTAGAGGGCCATACTAGTGTTAGGGGTTATGAATCCAAGTCCCACATTGGGTGCACTTTTACCCCTTGATTTACTTCACTGTTATGGTAAAACTCATGGGAAAAACTAGCAGGCCCCTCAGTGGGATTGAACAGCACAATTTAATCTAGCAGAAAGAAAAATGAACATTCAATTTTTTTTGATTGGCGTTATTTATTTAAGAACTTATGATCTATAATGTGGGTATTTCACGTTCCTTCTTTACAGTAAATTACCAGTTATTGAGAGTTTTATGTATTTCATATATTTATGTAACCGAACCGAGAGAAACTGAACGAAACTGAGAGACAACCAGGCGCGTAGCTTGGCTTATGCATGTATGCACGTGCGTAAAATAATTTTAGACAGGTCGAAAAAATAAAAATGAATTAATTGCGAAAAACGCAATAAAAATGTACACTGGGAGTTAAGGGGGGTCAAATAGTACCACATTCTATGTTGTAAAATATACTTGAAAAGACACCATAGACCATAGAACATGCCCCCGGACCCCCCTAGCAGAGTGCGTAAAGTCAATTTGGGCTCAGCTACGCGCCTGACAACAGGTCTGCATCATTGCAGCCCTACTACACTGGCGTTGATAATATACAGTTAACTCTCATTACAATAGAATATTTGTTTAACAAAACAAATCCAGGCAGTGGGATCAAATATGCACATTGCTTCATTGGTCAAATTCAATATAATGACGTATTCAATACATTATAATACTGCAAATAAAAATCCAGTATTTTCAATAATTAAAGGCTCACATATAGTATTCTATATACACAACGCTGACAGGGTATATGACGTGCAAACTAATTTCCCCTTCATGCACCTCATGGCCATTTTTGTTGATGGCTTGGCTTGGCTTGAAAACTTTTATTGCTTGATGTCCGCAAGTAACTAGAAATTGACAATTGATCTTCATACAGGAGTCAATAAATATTGCAAAGATTAAATGCGTTCTTGTATTTATATTCAAAACGATAGATTGTTTAAGGTTTGAGCTAAATTCAGCTTGATAAAGTCCATGTGATCAGACGCTTGAAATGTGAATTTCAGAATCAAGCGCACGCTTAACCATGTGTATTGAGGTACCTTATGGGGTATACAATACAGGCAATATATGTGCGAGTGAAATAAAAGAAATTTGATCTGCAGCAAGTAATTCCAGCTTTTAAAAGGAAAACGTTTTAATTACTTATATTATACATAACTAAAACACTCTAAACAATTTTTTGAATCAAAAACAGCAAAAATACACATACAGTATCTAAATATTAGATCTAGAGAGCTAGGCATCGCAACATTGCTTGTTTAACTAAATTTGTATGAAAACATGGATTTGCAGTATTATAAATTCGTTATACAGGTTGTTGACAGGGTTTATGGGGGATTATAACCTGTCAACAACCTGTATAACTAATAATATAACTAGAGTTGACTGTTTTATATCATCTACTTGTATGTTTGTTTTTATTCTAGAATCTGTTAAATTGATGTTAATTTCTTGCCTTATAGATGACAGTGATTGAATCCAGTACCATGGAAGTAATCTTGCACCATTGGAGCTGTAATTATGGTAGAAGTCATCAGAACATGGAAAAGACATTACAGAATAGAACAGAATCACACAGATAAGTGACTCTATTCACTTCATTTTTCTAAAATTTGTCTGCATAATTGTTTGTACCTGTTAATATCATTAGTTAACAAAAAACATCAAAGTCATCATCATCATCTAGAAGTGGAAAGAGTGATTGACTGGAGTATAATAGCAATAAAAATGTAAGTTGTATTCTCTACTACAATATTGTTTATTCATTTATTTATTTTATCATCATTTGAAGTTTTCATTTATCATCATTTCATTCATTATACCCCTGGCAAACAAAGTTTGTATACAGGAGTCACTCTGTTGGTTGGTCGGTTGGTCTGTTAACAAAAACTTGTGGAGCGAACTACATCTACAGCTTTTGGAGGATTTTCATGAAACTTCACATGGACAATCTCCATGATGAGTTGTAGTGTGTCACATAATCATCAAGGACTGTATATAAGCTTGATATACAGCTCTTTTTTCTGACAAAGTGGTACTGCTGGGGTATTACTCACTTCCAGTCTGCTGGGGTATTACACACTTCCAGTGATAGTTGTAGTATCCTTGGTTGGTGTTTGTGGTGTAAGAGAGATGTTGGTTGAGTAACATGTTGAATGGTCCGGGGAAGGTGATTTAGTCCCATTAATTGGTCAGTTTATAGATGTGGTTTTGTTGTTGCATTGACTGGTTTCTGTGGTAGGTAATGCATGGAAGACAGTGTAACTTACAGAAAGCAATATCAAGGTGCTTTAATTCATTTCAACTTTTGTGTATATACCAGTGCATTAAAATGAAAGTGTTTCAAGTAATAGACATTTGCACTATGCTTTGACAAAACAGCCTCAGTCTGATTGGATGAATTTTAGAAATGTCAGAAATTTTGTGAGAGAATTATATTTGGTGAGAATAGGTATTTTTCTGTCTTGCTTTCTTCCATCAAACTGTAGAAACATACATGAATAGAAGAGTTATTTTTCAATGGAATTATATAAGATATGCTATATAATGAAATATTTATATTGAGATTGGTTTCCTAATCAGCAAGTATAGGCTTATGCATGTAGTTTTGTGATTCCGTATATTGAGTAAAGACCATTTCTGTAGGCGGACTGTCTGACAGAGTGCATTGACCAAAGTCTGTTGCAGTAAAGGTTACAAGTCAACATGTCATTCAGATTATGTCAATTGTGTGAATATGGTTAGAATTTTCCATATTTTTCAGTTAGCAGAGTTAGATACTTAAATTATTTTGACTCACCTGAGCTAGTTTTTATGGCTTGTTTGAAATACTGTCCTGTGCTCTACATGATATTAGCTACAAAAGAATATTAGTTGAGATAAGCAGGGGCATTGCCAGCGATATTAAAGTTAAAAATTGAAAAAAACAATTATGACCAAAAGTGGACCCCTCCATAGAAAGTCTGAAAAATGGCCCAGCTACACCCCTGATAGGTGATATAGGTGATTAATAATTTGAAATAATGTATAAACCGAAGATAATGCTGTTATATTGCCAGTTTATTTATACCTGGTACAGTTTAGTTACAGTTTATTATGTATATACTCACAATACTTAATACTCTTACATGTCTTCCCACCGACAAGTGACCATGATGCAGTAGTTGTCTTACTCGTTGTCCGTAAAACATTCTGGTTCATAGTCCTATTATCCATCCTGTTGGGTCATTCATCCCTCTCTGAAGGCCCTGGTGGTATTGCTTGATTTTTGTTGTCATAGCTGGTGTGGATGTATAAAGTATTGAGAAAAATGTTTCCAAAATGAGATTGTGATGATCGTAATGACATACATAACTGTGCGACAGCAAGTATATTCGGTACAGACTGTTAAATGTCTTGTCTTACTACAGATCTGTCTATATGTTGCATGCACATATGAATGAATTTTACTTGATAAGAAAGAATCATTTTGGATTATGATAATATTAATCTTTGTACTACAAAGTGGTCCCTTAACACAGATTAATTGGAAGGCAGGGAATGGTCATTCAGTGTGTTGTTTGATATGAGTCCATAAATAGAAGAGTCTTTCCGTATCAGGAAGAATGTCCTGGTCATGACACTGGTTGTTATTTAACTGATAAGAGAGATAACCACTGTGGGGAGCTTGGTTGATGTATGTTGTATGCACATGATTAGAAAAGGTATTGAAGTTTGATATTAAAACTTGTTTTGGGTCATTGTAACAGAGATCTTCTTTTTTTATTCATGCATGGTTCATTACTACAGGTATTATGATATCTGCATATGAACTCATTTTAAAGATAAGGGCAGTGGTCCTGAAATGCTGATATATAATCAAAGTGCTGTAAGGACTGTAGGCATGGGCTGCTGAAAGTTGGATTGAGGGTTTGCTTGCTTGTTATAGATGTAGTGATTTGTTTGCACACAAATTATCACATAATGTATTATTTCGGGAAACTGGGACATCATCTTATATTCAAAATTGTATGACAATTTGCTTAAAATTTTGTGTTTATCAGATTTTTTGTGTCTTAATTAGTCTATGTTATACTTGCTTGTTGTATGCACTTATCAAATTGTACTATTTATGGTGAGCTTTTTGGATCCTTGGATGTCCGTTGTCATGCATTGTGAATCGTGCGTCGTGCATCAACATTTTCTTGAAACAACAACTCTACCTATACATGTACCACTAAATGGATTTTGTCCAAATTTTACAGGAATGATCCTTGGTTAGGCTTCTTTCAAAGTTGCATAAGTCATTTCGGTCCGCTGCATAATTAGGTCACAGGAGCAAAAAAAGTGTAAAATTTGAAATTGTTCTTGTCCAAAATCCTAAGGTCTAGAGCTTTGATATTTGGTGTGTAGCATTGTCTAGTGGTCCTCTTACAAGATTGCATAAATTATTAAGTTCCGTCAAAAACATGGCTGCCAGGGGGCGGGGATTGTTCCCTATATGTATATAGTGGAAACTATAAACATCATCTCCTCATAAACCACTCTATGGATTTTGACCAAACTTCACAGGAATGATCCTTAGGTGGTCCTCCTTCGAAGTTATATGAATGGTTCTGGTCTGTTGCATAAGTAGGTCACAGGAGCTAAAAATAGATTTTAAAAGTAAACTTTGAAAATCTTCTTGTCCCAAACCACAAGGTCTAGAGCTTGGTGTGAAGCATTGTCTAGTTGTCCTCTTACAAGACTCATACATTATTAAATTCTGTCATGTTCCCCATATGTATATATTGGAAACTATAATTTTTGGATTGTATGATTTATAATAATTTTGTATAATGGTATTAAGAAATCGGGAAATATAAAACACAGTGATAACAACTATTTAGAAGACTATTTATCGGAAACCTAATCTGACATTTTATATAAATTGGGCAGAGATGTAGTAAGTATGTTTGCGGTGACAGTTTTCTCTTGAAGATTACCCCATCCATTAGTTTGAACATCTCTTTGTTTATCCAGTAGTATTTTGCCTCTGGACTTGACAAGAACAGGGCCCCTTCCTCCGGTTCGCATTGGTTGTGCAGAAATGGGTGAAAAACTTGCAAGTTGACATCCTTCGCTTGGGAAATATATTCTTACATAATGATCCTTTTTACACGCTATATTTGCACAAGTTTAACATATTTACAAGAATATCACATAACCTTTTTTAGTTTCACATATTTTTAACATTTCTTGCGCGCTAAATGACCAAAGCTGTCGATGCGCCATAAAACAACATAATAATAATAATCCTTCGCTTGGGACTGGTTGAGCTCTTGGGCTGTAAAACCCCAGCTACATGGGTTTCTGGGGGATGTTACTTCCGGTAGTCTCACACTGCCATTGACCATCACCAACAATTTGTTTATGGATATATCCATCGACACCTCTTGTCTATGGGTGTGACAAAACCCTTCCTTGTTTTGGACGTTTTGCTCAAGCTGTATAGTAAGTGAATCTTGTGCAGCCATTATATCCCCTTGGTTGTAGCCTTCACTGGACTCTTGGGAACAAACTGCTCCCACTGTTGTGTTATCGCTTGGCACTGTCATTAACTGCAAACTTCCACTATTAGCATAGTTCACTGCATTGTCTGCCTCCTCAATGAAACTTCTCCACTGTGCATGAGCCCGACAGCAATAATTGCATCCTCCACATGGGAAACCCTTTGGCTGTATCCCTGTCAAGTACAAGGAACAATGGGTTAATCTGTCCAGTAGTCTTGATAAGGCATCAGTGCTCCCATGCTTGTATCCTAGTCGGTTCTTAACAACCATGTGGTATTGTGCTAGTTCTTCCATCCACAGGGCAAGCTGTCCTTGGCGGTCCCTGAACCTCAACAACCAGGTCAGACTTTAGTGATCGGTCCTTACACCGTAAACACTTTCCCCAATAAGTAATACCTGAATTGCCTTGTAAACCTTTAAATGCTCAGCAGCTCTTTACAAGTAGACAATATCTTTTTTGTTCCGGAGTGAGGGCAAAGCTGCCATAAGCGACCACTCTCTCCCTGCCATTGTGGACTTGACTAAGGATGCCTCCAATGGCCCAGTTAGAGGCATCAACATCCAGTATGAAAGGGTCTGAGGGATTTGGGATTGCTAACACCTGAGGTTCCACCACGGACCTCCGCAACTTTTCAAATGCTGTTTGTTGTTCCTCCTCCCATATAAACTTCTGTTTCCCTGTGATGGCATACAGAGGTTGCGCTAGTTTAGCGAAATCTTTAATGAAGGCCCTGTGATCATTTACAAAACATAGGACAGTTCGGGACTGCCCAGTTGGTAACTGATTGTATATTTTTCTCAGTCACGGACAACTATTCCCCATTGACCATTCTTTCCAAGAATTCCACCTCAGTCTGGAAAAATCAGCATTTCTGGGGTTTCAGCTTCAATCCATGTTCCCTGAAGCCCTTAAATGCCTCTTCTAAGTTTTCCAGGTGTTCTCTAAAGGTCTTGCCCATCACCAGGATATCATCCAGAAATGCCAAGACGGTCTTCCAGGTCAGTCCTCGGAGAACCAGGTTGACCACGCGAGTAAGTGGCTGGTGCATTTGTTAGACCAAACCCCATCAGTACATGTTCAAATAGACCGTACCTGGTGATGAATGCTGTCTTTTTCCTATCCTCTGGTTTAATGCCCACCTGCTAATATGCCGCATTGGCGTCCAGTTTAGAAAACCATATGTTCCCCGTAAGTGAATCTCATTAAATGCTGTTGATGTCTGTATAAAGGTTGAAATGCTTATATTCACATATCATGTAACTGTAAAAGGCAGTAGCCTATTATTGAGTGTCCAATTTTAAAACATTGTAAGGCATAGGGTTACTTTTCTTGCTTGGCATTATTGTTTAAGAATACATTCAGAAAATGTAAATAAATATAAGCACTCCATTAGTGAAGGAATTCAATCCATTATAAAAATGTTACAAATGAATAATGAATCTTTCTTGGGATGGTTAGATAGTCAACAGGGTAAATCACAAAGTATAATTCTTTTGCATACTAATTGTTCTAATAGAGCAAGCACTTGTCCATTAGTTAGAAAGTATAAGCTTTAACAGAACAGAACAGAACTAATTAATGCAAAATCAGACTTTGGTTATCACATGGCAAAATCCCTTCATACAATCATGATACAATTCTGAGAAAATGGAATACTGGCATACTGAATACAATCTCAGGTTTAATACATTTATGAGCAGGTTGTCAACATATTTCTGATTTATGTTTTCTTAGATCAGTGGCTTATGAGCCATTTGTCACTTATCAATACAAGAACATAAGGGTATACTTAGATGAACAACTCAACTCTTACATAATTAAAGCAACCACTGTTTGATGAATAAATCTCTAATGTCTAAAGCAGTACATAGTTACATCTTGGTAAAAATGCACAGTGATATTCATTGACTTTACATGTACAATTCAATCAACAAACTTATAATGATTAAAAATACATAATTGCTTATATAATTTATGAAACATTTTTACTTTGAGATCTTTTTACAAAGATATTTAATAGGTGTTTTAATACTTGACATTCTCAGTTATAACACTTGTTGAAGACCAAATTATTTGATGTATTGCAATAGTCTGGGAAATGTTAATGGCTAATTTTACTTTATTTCTTTAAATACCAGTGCATTTTAAGATCCTGTAATTTTCCTCATATTTTTTTATTGGATAAATTGTCATGAAGTATATGACTTCTAGAAAATTAGTAATTAATTATATATACACAATGCTTTGTAAAGATTGGTAATGTTGATTTGAGATCTCACCTTTTACAAAGAAAAGTAATACATATGGTACTATCAGACTTTAAAGTACCTTATTAATAGAAAGTGATTTAAAGGCATTCTGGTGTTAATATGTCAGCTGGTTTTGGATTGTTTAAGGGTGATTCTTGGTTGTCTTGTTGTTGCATAAATAGTTAAAATCTTGTAAATGAGAGGAATTTTTTCAGGAGTATAAATGTAAAAGCAAAAGTTGATGTAGGATTAGATCACCAAGATATTTAAGGTGTATCAGAGATTTGTCATACTCCTGATTATTTACTATGCATTAGATGGATTGTGTCAGGTTTCATTGTGATTGCCACATTATAGATGATAATGACAAACAACTCTGCAATTGTACAAATGGTGTTTACTTAGACTGTTGTTTATTAAATGGGAGCTGAAATCAGATTGAATACACAATGTACATTGACAATGAGATCAATTTATTTTGAGCTGCCTGTCAGGATGTGAGGCAATGCTGTAATGTGGCTGAACATCTATTCGAACCTAATTTCTCTGTTTGGATAGGTGAGTCCTTAATAGTATTTGTTCTTTCTATTCGAATAGGCAGCGTCTTGTTCTTGACTGGGGACTTTCAAATTTTGGCCTTTGTGTAAAATAAATTTACACCTCTCTATAGAATGTCACAAAACTGTCCTTCTCAGGACAAAAACTGTCCTTTTTAGGACAACATCTCAGTGACAAAAAAACTGTCCTTTTTAGGACAACTTCTCGATTGACAAAAAAACTGTCCTTTTTAGGACAACTTCTCGATTGACAAAAAAACTGTCCTTTAGGACAACTTCTCAATTGACAAAAAAACTGTCCTTTTTAGGACAACTTCTCGATTGACAAAAAAACTGTCCAAATGGTGTTTACTTAGACTGTTGTTTATTAAATGGGAGCTGAAATCAGATTGAATACACAATGTACATTGACAATGAGATCAATTTATTTTGAGCTGCCTGTCAGGATGGGAGGCAATGCTGTAATGTGGCTGAACATCTATTCAAACCTAATTTCTCTGTTTGGATAGGTGAGTCCTTTATAGTATTTGTTCTTTCTATTTGAATAGGCAGCATCTTGTTCTTGACTGGGGACTTTCAAATTTTGGCCTTTGTGTAAAATAAATTTACACCTCTCTATAGAATGTCACAAAACTGTCCTTCTCAGGACAAAAACTGTCCTTTTAAGGACAACTTCTCGATTGACAAAAAGCTGTCCTTTTTAGGACAACTTCTCGATTGACAAAAAAACTGTCCAAATGGTGTTTACTTAGACTGTTGTTTATTAAATGGGAGCTGAAATCAGATTGAATACACAATGTACATTGACAATGAGATCAATTTATTTTGAGCTGCCTGTCAGGATGGGAGGCAATGCTGTAATGTGGCTGAACATCTATTCGAACCTAATTTCTCTGTTTGGATAGGTGAGTCCTTTATAGTATTTGTTCTTTCTATTTGAATAGGCAGCGTCTTGTTCTTGACTGGGGACTTTCAAATATTGGCCTTTGTGTAAAATAAATTTACACCTCTCTATAGAATGTCACAAAACTGTCCTTCTCAGGACAAAAACTGTCCTTTTAAGGACAACTTCTCGATTGACAAAAAGCTGTCCTTTTTAGGACAACTTCTCGATTGACAAAAAAACTGTCCAAATGGTGTTTACTTAGACTGTTGTTTATTAAATGGGAGCTGAAATCAGATTGAATACACAATGTACATTGACAATGAGATCAATTTATTTTGAGCTGCCTGTCAGGATGGGAGGCAATGCTGTAATGTGGCTGAACATCTATTCGAACCTAATTTCTCTGTTTGGATAGGTGAGTCCTTTATAGTATTTGTTCTTTCTATTCGAATAGGCAGCGTCTTGTTCTTGACTGGGGACTTTCAAATTTTGGCCTTTGTGTAAAATAAATTTACACCTCTCTATAGAATGTCACAAAACTGTCCTTCTCAGGACAAAAACTGTCCTTTTAAGGACAACTTCTCGATTGACAAAAAAACTGTCCTTTTAAGGACACCACTCAATTGTCACAAAACTGTCCTTTTAAGGACACTACTCAATTGTCACAAAACTGTCCTTTTAAGGACACAACTTCATTGTCGACCAACTGTCCTCTTCAGGACAACCTCTATAGATTGGCTACATTACAAATTAATATAAACTACAACCATTTTTGATCTCATTGATCTCGGTTTGTAGCTATCGTTGGGTTCAAAATTAGTCTAAATAATAATCATTTGTTACGAGAGCTGAGTTTTTGTTGATATCATTTTTAATAACAAACCTATCACTCTGAAATGCTTCCACATTCAGTCAATGTATGGTAAATGTGTGTTCCTCAAAATAATCTTTAATATGAAAGAAGAAACAACACAAGCTCCTTGCATTGTTCTTTACAGTCACAAAATTAGCTGATTTGTTATCAACTGAATGTATAACTTCAGCTGGGGGAGAGGCAAATCTTTACATGAGACTCAATAGAGGAGTGCCTGATAGGCAAAGAGTATAAGAATATGAAGGGTTTAGAAATAAAAGGTTTAAAAAGATAGAAAAGTTATAAACAGATTTTTGTAAAAACATACAAAAATGAGTTTTTTTTCTTGAAAGATGAAAACATGAAGCTAAGTTACTACAACTCAAAAAACTGTGTTAAAAATATATATGTAAGGAACATGAACATAGAATTTTACCATTGTATAAAAGCTTTCCAGACTATAAGCTTATTTTTTTATTCAAAATTATTTTATGCTGGAAATTGTTTGGGATGTAAATGTAATCTGTAATTACTTTCCAGCTTTCTTTTAACCATACTTTTGTGTTAAGTTTGAAAATAGTGTTTTCATTGCATAACTTAATATCACTTGGTAGCAGAGCTTTTTTTCAAGATGTGAAATAGTGCTGTTTTATGGGAGATGATTGCTTTATAAATCATTTATGTAAGTGCAAACTGAGTTTTGATTCTATGTATGGGGAAGTCATCAAGTAAAAAACTTGCTCCCCAAATTCTTTAATCAGAACAACACAAAAATGTACACCATTAAACTTCAAGCCATGTGATCACTGACGATCAGACAAACAGTACAGGTGAAAAGCTTTTGAAAATATTGACACTGACACACTGATAAAGCTCTCATTGGCTAATGTAGTCATACAATATTGGAACAATTATAGAGTTAAACTTTATAATTACATGCAAGGTTATCAGGAAATGGGTACATACTCAATGTACCTGGAAGAGTTGTTAAAGCTCTTTGCTGGTAAATCCATATAACACAAAAGCTTTATGATTACATAATGAACAGTGTTTCTTTGCTCTATCAGTGCAAGACTGGGGTTTACATGTTTTAAAAACATAGCTATATTTGTGAAAATTGATTACTCATCAGATTACATGTATGTTTGAAATATGTTGTGTTTAATAGAAACAGGATAATTATGACTTACATGGGTATGTATGGTTAGGGGGTGGGAAACTATTGCTTGAACAACTTCAATCTTAGATATGGTTTGCTTTTTATAACTTTACATTTAACTGACATGTTGGCGGCGTCCACATGGTTTCCGCTCTCTAAGTCAAAGAGTTTTCATCCGATCTTTACCAAACTTTGTGAAAATGTTTGTGGGCATAATATCTCGGCCAAGTTCGATAACCAGCCACATCCCTCAGGCACTTCTGAATTATGGCCCTTGAATTATCCAAAATTCGTCAAATTAACCGTGTCCGCTCTCTAAGTCACAGAGTTTTTATCCGATCTTTACCAAACTTTGTGAAAATGTTTGTGGACATAATATCTCGGCCATGTTCAATAACCAGCCATACCGCCCAAGGTACTTCGTAATCATGGCCCTTGAATTATCCAAAATTGGCAAAATTAGCTGTGTCCGCTCTCTAAGTCAAAGAGTTTTCATCCGATCTTCACCTAACTTGGTGAACATGTTTGTGGGCATAATATCTCGGCCAAGCTCGATAACCAGCAACATTGCCCCAGGCACTTCTGAACTATGGCCCTTGAATTATCCAAAATTGGCAAAATTAGCCTTGACCGCTCTCTAAGTCAAACAGTTTTCATCAGATCTTTACCAAACTTTGTGAAAATGTTTGTGGACATAATATCTTGGCCATGTTCGATAACCAGCCACACCGCCCAAGGTACTTCGAAATTATGGCCCTTGAATTATCCAAAATTTGCCAAATTAGCCTTGTCCGCTCTCTAAGTCAAAGAGTTTTCATCCTATTTTCACCTAACTTGGTGAAAATGTTTGTGGGCATAATATCTCGGCCAAGTTCGATAACCAGCCACATTGCCCCAGGCACTTCTGAATTATGGCCCTTGAATGATCCAAAATTGTCAAACAGTTTTCATCCGATCTTTACCAAACTTTGTGAAAATGTTTGTGGGCATAATATCTCGGCCAAGTTCGATAACCAGTCATATCGCTCATGTCACCCAGGAGTTACCACCCTTTGATTTTAGAAATTTCCTAAAATTCGTCTTGTTTTAACTCGGAGCTGTGTCTTATGATGGGCGTATTTTGTGACAGTTTGGCACTCTTGTTCTTACAACAGATTGACCTCATATTATCAAACTGATGTCACTGTCACAACTTGTAATAACATTACAATTGGAGAAAGAGAAGTACAAAGAATGTAACATTAATTCACAAAACAAAACTTGAAAGTTCAAACACAGTGCATTCTTTCCAGTCTGTCTTGTATAATCACAAATTGAATATCCATGAACTATTCCTTCCTAATGTTCACTGCTTTAGAGAAAACCCAAAGTGAGTCAAATTTAATGAAACCCATCAGTGTATAATATCAGTCATGTTGGTTGATGGAATAGGTCTTACAACTTGTATGGAGGAAATGGAGTTTCTATATTTGATATTGCACATACAGCATACCAGGCTGTGTAAAATTTTGAAAATTGCTCTATTCCTTAGAATGGTCATGTAAATATTGTGTGATAGAATGGATAAAATATCCTACTATTTAAATTGGTACAGTAAGATAATAATTGATATTGTGCATACAACAAGGCCAAATTCTTGAGTATAACATGACAGAAATTGACATGGACATAGTGTATATAATATTGTTAGCATGGTCAAGGTCAAATTGGTTTAGACATACAATAATCCTCATACAGTTGGGCGCATTGATAAACAAAACACAAAAATGTATCAGATATTATGTCTGATTTTTAGAACATTGTATTTTTGTAGATAAAATAGTTCTTTGTAAGTATTGCTTTGGCTCAGAGGGAAAAATTAAATTTGAATTGGGAAAGTTCTTTGCAAGTATTGCTTTGGCTCAGAGGGAAAAAATAAATTTGAATTGGGAAAATATACTATTTTGGTGGGGGAATCAGGGGCTGATTTTTGGCTCCAATAATGGAGAATAGAGGGTTCTCGTTAGTGCTATCATATAGAGCACTAAAGAATTATGTGGTGAAAGCTTTTTTCCTTCACTGTCAAAATGTTAATTGTGTTAACAGTTTGGTTTTTCAGAATCTTATTTATTTCTATAGAAATATTAAAATTAAAAGTTGATATCGGGCATACAACATACTTGACCAAGTATTATGTTTTCTGGGTCATACAAATATGGACATTGTATCAATGGCAATGGCTAAGTATTGGTTTTGATAAGCCCTTAAGTACATTATGGCAATTTAATCATTTGTCTTAATTTTAGGTAAAACGTTCCAGTAAAAGGTATATGGTAATTCATATGTGGAATATTTTTACCTTTGTGCCTTTAATATTACATAATGGGAACAGAATATAAGTGAAGATTTGATGTGCATGCAACATATCAGTGCAAGTGTTATGGATGTCATACTCAAGTAATCTCATTTACTGAAATTTCTCTATTCGTTATTCATAACAATATCTTGAGTAACTGTTTGAGTGGTTAAAATATACTGTTGTGTAGTATCTTGTACTTGGCATTCATTTATGAGGTCAAATGTTTGAGTCCAGAAACATGTTTAGTGGTTATCACAACTTAAATGTCACATTTAATGCTTTAACTGCAACAATGGGACCTTGTCCATACAGTATGCACAGCAATTATTGATTGGTACTGTCAGATGACATTAAGAACATAAAACAGCAGGTTCTAACATTGGTCATAACTGTTTTAAAAATGAACAACCCTATTAATATTGCATAACATGCATTTATATGCAATTGTATAATGATGAAAAATGATACATTATATTCATTATATTCCTGTTTGGTAGGGTAAGTTGGTAGAGCACAGGACTGAGCATTCAAGTCTCAGGATAAGGGTATATTTTTCATTTTCACCTAAAATGAATCCTGTAAGCTAGTATTGATCTAGAATTATGACCCCTGTGTCAATATCAATCAGCTAACATTAATTTTACTTCCATGTCCTGTATGCAAGGGCAGATCTGGGATTCGGATTTGGGGAGCATAAATTTTTGGTCATTTTTGGTTTTGTTCAAGCCTTATAAAATGACAATGACTGTTTCTTTGTTTATAAACATCATCATATTGCTTCAATAAATCAAAATTGCTTATTTGAAAATTGCTTATTTAAAGATCTCTGTATATTTTCGTATTTATACTCATAGTTATTTGTAAGGTTGGGGAATTTTAGGGGGATGTCGGATGTGCCCCCTGGATCTGCTAGTGGTTAATGCACATCAGCATAAATGAATTACTGTTAGGAATTATTGCTATTCTGTAGGTCACATTGATTTCTATGTCAGTTTGTCCTTTGAAAACAGGAATCTGTTAAAGTAACAACACATTATTGCATCCTCCTTCCCTGACCATTTATCATGTTGCCACTGGCATAACTCTCTGTTGACCACATTCACCAATCATGTCATCCATGTTTATGTCTTCATCATCATTCAGCTTCATTGACAAGATATGTTTGCAGCTCTATTTTTATTTTTATTAGTTCTTATAACTCTCGAACATTTGTTATTTGTTTATGTACCTTAAAATTACACTGTTTATATTTTCAGAATGAGGAAGACAGCTGTGATCCCTCTAGAATGGGTTCAACCGAGTCTAACAGTACTAATACTTCATGTCCTTGTCTGTTCTCATTTGATTTAGTATTTTGGTCCTGTGTTTGAGGTCATTAATACTATACCTCTAATACATGCTGGGAAGTTAGTGGTTCCTTGCAGAAGAACGACAGTGGTTAGTACTGGTAGGCAACCCAGAATTTGTATGGTCAACTGACTGCTGTATTATTGAATACTGTAATAACATGTTCTTTATTACCTAAATGCAACAGTCTTCCTTGCATTGTTACTTCTTTTGTTGGAATTATTTAGAATTTGGTGTGTATATATTTTCAGGTTTTGTGTGAATGAGTAGTTTTGATGTTCAATTGCTTTCATCCAATCAGAATGAAGCTGGCTGTGAAATGTAATTTTCCTGGAACTGGTGAGTTTGAAGTTATTTCATTTTATTTAGAAATAATGATAAAAATGCAATTGAAAAATATAATATTACAATTACCATGAATAGTACTACAATTGAAACTGTTAGTTTATTTTACCTGGTATAACCAATATGCAAGGCCAAGGCAGTTCTTCAATTTTGGCACAATGATATTTTATGATATTATTATAGTACCAGTATGCTTTCTAAAACACATTGAGAAGAATCTGAAAAGGGATTTGCGCCCCTTGCCTCCTGAGCAATAATTTGAGGGGATGAAAGCGAAATCAATCTTGTATCTTACAATACAGAAAGACTGGTTTCGCTTTCACCCCTCAACATTTAGAGCTAGTATATCTGTAGATAAATGTAGTGTACGAATTGTGTACTATTTGTATTGAGTTTAAGAACTATTGATTTGTTTATGGTTTAGTTCTGTGGTATATTCTTGATTTCTTTGTGCATACTTTGTTGCCATTTTAATGATTCTGAATGCTTTTCAACTGAATTCTGTGTCAGTTTGGTAACCTATGGTCAATGTATTGGTTTGTGTTGGTCATTGTCCCCTTTCTTGTCTACATTTAACATTGATCTTTGATTATTGATGTATGCTCAGTTCTTGTTCTTTGTCGAGATGTAATTCACTGATCTGTCTCCAAGCCTATCTCACCATACATATAAAGCCAGAGTCTTAAATAGGATGATCTTTTAATATCTAGACTTTTCTTCTTTATTGCCCAGCTGAATTACATGATTTACGATAATTTTATGCAGGAATATCGTTTTAGTATCTATGCAAATTGTGCGAAATGATGGAAAAATGGGGAAATGTTACACACAGGGAGAATAAGTAATTACAAGCTTATTTATCAGAAAACAAACTGTTTATGTAACATTTGGCAGATATGTAGAAAGTATGTTCATGGTTTCAGTTTCCTCTTGACTGTTTAATCGATTTATTTAAATATTTTTAATTTAAATTTATTTGAGAATTTTTGAATTTGCTTAAAAGTAGCTACACAGCTTTGAGTTAGGTTTTATGTAATATTGATTATTTTTCTTGTGTAATTGTTTTGTTTATGATTATTTTTCTTGTGTAATTGTTTTGTTTAGTTGTCATTTAAGGGTATTCTGGACTTGCATCATATGGCAACAACTTTCGGCCAGACCCTATTCCAAATTTCATGCTAAGTTGGTTAAATGAAGACATATTGAACATGGTAATGAGGTTTATGGACCTTTCAGAACTCGGCACTTAATGCTTCAAAATTTCAAGCAGCAAATAACCTCACTTAGGATTTCAATAATCTTATAACTATTTCATTAACTTATTGTTGTATTAAAAATGTCAGCTATTAGGGTTAAGATAGGTTTAGGGAACTTTTTGGAACCTAATTTTACTCAAAATTGCATATTAGGGTTCATTTTTTGAATGAATGAATGTGTTTAATATAATTATTGTGTTTTCAATTGTTGTTTTCTGTTAGAAGGCCATGTTTTATTTAAGAATTGTACAATTGTTTTTGTATACCTCTTTACATGTCACCTTCTGTAAATAAAGATATTATTATTATTATTTAAGGAAACATGTGGAACTTATTTCGCATCAAAATTTCAATTTAAGTGCATGGTAGGTTTAGTGGATAATTTTGAAAATATTTAATACTAAACTTTCATATTGAGGTTTAGGTTAAGGTACTTTTCGGAACTTTTTTGGCATCAAAATTTCATTAAAATTATTCCAAATACTTTATCTGCATATATCTTATTCTTGCATAAAGGAGCGGTTATGGTCTGAAGCTCATAGCGGCCATAATTTATCCTTTCAACTATTCAATTTAAATAAGGACATGTTCAATGCAAACTCTGTTTCCCTTAGGAATATTGAGGGGTGGAAGCGAAACTCCTCTATCTGCTTGTTTATAAATAGGCAGTTAGACAATTTCAATTTTACACCTTGATATTAACCTCAGATTAGCTATCAACTATCCACGACTCTTCAACTTTTCATTTACTTTTCTTAAATTATTTAAGGTTCAGGGTCTTAATGTTTTAGGGATTTAGGTTTACTTTAAGGTTGTGATTAAGGGTCATATGGTCATTTCCAGTATACAAGGTTAGGCAGAGAAGTCGTTAGTCCTCTAGCCTCATTTAGGAGTTTGTATTAATATTGCATTTTTGCTGCTTATTGATATCATGAACATACTTATATAATTCTGATGAATGATCAGATTACAAATTTACTGATTATCTTTCTTGTGTGAATCTATCATACAAAGGTCAGTACATACCCCCTTCCCTGTATGTGTGTATCTTTCTTGAGAGGAGATTTTTCTGTTGGCCTCTGTGTTATTTGTGAATGACATGTTTTTGTTTATTGACACAAGTTCTGTCCCATTATCCCTTCCAGAGTGCTCTCCCTTTATCCCTTCTCCATTGTGTGTTTGTATATAAAATACAGATTTCACATATCCTTGCTGTAGGAACATCTTTCTTTTTTTGATGTGTTCGTCTATTCAACTCGTGCACATGATTCACTTGTTTATGCTGATTCAGTTTCCTCCTGTGATAATGTATAAACATGGTTGTAACCCAATGGTCCACTCGATGTATCTTTTGACAATGACCAATACATCCCTTCTGAAAACTCTTTGTCTATAAGTTCTCTTACCAAGATGGTTCCATGTGGCTGTCAGTGTTTTGGGTTTGGTTATGAAGCTTGTAGTGTAGATATCAATATGTTAAGTTATCAATAGTGTAGATATCAGAAATTTTGTATATAACTAATATATTAATCATTTAGATAAGAATGTCATAAATATTACACCCATATATTATTATATTATTTTTATTTATGTTATTCCTTCTTTAGTTTACGGAATGAAGCAGACATGACTGGCACAGTCTCTTGGTTTATATGTATTGCTTAAAACATGTTTTGGTTTATTTTCTCCATGTACTACAACCACAATGTGGGATGTTTGGTGTGGAATGATGGACAAATGGTATAGTTGGGAATCAGAGACCTAAGATAGCAGGTAAATTACTTTTTATCATATTTTCTACACTTACTTTAACTGTTGTACAATAATACTTGAAGTTGCCAGAAAGGATCAAAACCTTAAACAAATTGCAACAGGGCAGTTTTCTTGCTGTTTTACAGCACAAAGTGCTCAATGATGAGCTATTTGGATCTTTAGCTGTCAGTCCATCTGTCATCTGCTATTTAATTGTTTACACTCTAGAATCCACATTTCTTGAGCAATTTAATCATAATCAAACATGGAATAATGTCTATATGGCCATCAGTTCTTGGCCAGTTTCAATTATGGGCCAAATCATTCTACTAGATCCAGAGTTATGGCCCTTGTATTGAACAAACAGGAATAAAATCAATTAATTGATGATAATATATCACAAAATCTATTAACAGTATGTAGTTGTCATACATCATAAACTTTGAAGATCATATGAAAGTTATGGTCTCCTTAAAAAACTCTTTTTTTTTAACCAACATGACATTTTATGTCGCTCAATATATATTTTAGAGAAAATTATTTTTAATTAAATTTTGTGCACATCACCCGAAATGAAAGTATCAGAACTTTGTTAAACATAGTAGTTGGTCATGCCACTCGATATAAGTTCGATCCAATAAAATAATAAGTCTGGTAAAGTCTGGGCATATAATAACATGATTTTAAGCAATTCCAAGTATGGATAACAGGATTTGATACACTACTGTGCGGTTGTTGCTGTTCTTGCCTTGAATTGACAATCTGTCCATTTATCACACCAGGCAAATGTCACAAAATAAAAAGGATGCAATGATCTGGGCATATACTAGCTGCATATTGTTAAAAGACTGTTACTGACCTAAGGAAGTGATAAATATCAGCTTATGGTAAAATCATAAACAAAATTCTGAGCAAAAATGATCAGAGTGAAAATATAGTCATGACATAAATAAATCACTGTGCAGTGTACTCAATCTATTAAGAGACCACTTTATTAAGTGACCACTTTTTGGCTGTCCCTTGGGTGGTCTCTTACTACAATGTCTACTGTACTAAGAATATAAGGCAAAAATATGAATTATGATAGTTAAAACACCTCAAGCTCCTTGTCTCTGTGATTTTCTAAATTTACTGCCGGATATAGGCTGTTTCCCCCTATCAAAAAGTGTCCATTTTCCCCAAAAATCTTCATTTTTTCCCAATTCTTTGTTCATTTGTCCCCCCTCTGACTGAATTTCTGTCTTTGTGTATTTAACGTTTTATAAAAGAATCTTTGCTCTTACATCACATTATATGTATAACAAACACCAGCCACAGCTGAAAAGTTATTTTTATAAGCAAAACAACCATAACCTGATTTTCCCAAATTTGGTATTTATCGCGGCTCTTTTACCAATTAAAAAGGCACAGGCAGTAAAATTATTTAAAAAAAATCACTGGCAGTTGTACAAATGTGTCCACTCCTGTACATTGCAAATCTCTGTGTTGGCTGAACACTGCGATTGAACATGCTAGGCCACCATATTAAAATGAAAATGCTGGCCATTATACCTGTTAATTGGCGGACATGCTGCCCCAAAATGACAATGGTGAGTGTTCCTTGGCAAAAACCTCAATGAGCATACTGTACAGTGATATAGATCTCAATACTTGCTTCACATGAAATATTGTGACAAAACTTGGTACATAGATGGAGACTACATTTTGATTACTTGGGTCAAAGTCAGTGCTTCTAACACTGTATGCAGACCATTTCCTGATTGCCTAACCAGGTGAAAAGTTCTTGCAATAAGCATAGAGATTTGCTCAGGACAATGACATTTGTTATAACTGACGGTACCTCATTGGTTAGAGCACTATAGGCTGTTACCTGGGAAGCCCGGGTTCCATTCCAGCAGACTGGGCAGGTCATGTTTTTCTCGGACATTTGGCTACTGTCATTTGTTCTCCACCTCTGATTCATGTGGGGAAGTTGTCAGCTGCTTGCCCAAGGGCAAGTTAGTATTTGTTGTTAATTAATTCCATGGAAACTGCATGGAAACTGCATGGAAACTCACCACCATATACCAAAAAGTTGTTGATTAATTGGCAAAACCTGATTAAAACATACAAATCATCTATATACATATGAAATTGCACAAATACTTAACCCATCAGCACTATGAACTATTTTTGAAGTTATAAAACATTTAGATTGATCCTTTGACTGTGATATAATGTTCTCCAGTTAATTGTTATAAGGATATGACAATATTTATACAATTTTCTATCTGCTAGGTTATTAATCTGCTTGTTCCAGCAATGTTTGGTCAAGGTCACGCTTGAGGGTCATATTATAAGTGCGTAATTGTTTCTTCTCGGCTCCTTACCCATGTGCGGCTTTCTTGGATAAATATCAAGAATAATCTTCGTTGATAAGTGGTTTTGTTAAAGCCATTTCCTCTAAATGAGATTGTCTCCCATCTACCTGAAAATGATAACTGTCAAATATGGTAGATAATAAATAATTGATATTGGCTCCATACTATTACTGATGTAATATATTCTTGAAGTTAACGTCTCCTGATCATTATTGTTAGGGCCTAACCATCCCAGCTTCGTTGAAAACATGACATAAAGAAGTAATAATTCTACACTAATTCACTAACACAATTTCCTGAACTTATTCAATCATGAAATATGAATTATTGGTCCATAGTTTCAATACTTTTTTAACAATATTTTAATCATCGGTAACAGTTGGTAGCTTTTAACACCATGTACAAAATGAAGCCATATTAAAACAATTGCATTTTTAATGGTGTTAAGTATATATTCTTGAGGGTTATTGAACAACAATGACTTTACTATGGAATTAACAGAAATAAATAATTTGTTAATTTTCTAACATTAATGGCAACAATAAAAAGTTCAATGTAAGATAAATGATATATTTTTTGTAATTATGTATGCATGTTGATAATATGTGAAAATGAATATACTGCTATTATCACACTCGATTTAAAAGTAAATTTATAAGATCAGAAAACTAGTCTATAAGAACAGCTAGTAACTGTCGTAGTGGATATAAAACATGCAAAGTTTTAAATCGGCCCCTTAACGTTTGGAAAATGACAATTTTTCCTACATGGTCTATGTGATTAAAGTTGAAACTCGAAGTAAGAACATTTTTAGTTTGAATAAATATTTTTACACTAAACAAAAGAGAGGAAATTGTAGATACTCGTAAAACTGTTAAAATATTCTTGTAATAAGATAAAGCTGTATAATCTACATTGATAAAAACTGGTAGAGCTGGAAACTTGATATTGATTTATGAGTCATTTTCAAGGGAGACAATCCACTTCAATAAGCAGCTAAAAGGCAGTGAAAACTGGGTATGCCTAAATTGGTTGATGAGGTATACCAATCCATTAAATGTGTTTGTTCTTTTATAGAATTTTCTTAAAACTTGTTATAGAATAGTTTCTAAATTACTGTATGTCATCAATGGGAATAAACAAATGATATTTGTATAATAAACTGTAAATGAATTAATTCATGTTTAAATCATGTAAAATACAGTCAAATCTGCTTTAGTGACCGCCTGCCCTAAATGATCACATTGTTATCTGCCCTTTTCATGTTCCTTTATTCCAGCCCACATGATACAAGTTTAAATAATTATATCACATATTGTATTCGAAGACAATAATTTCCAATGAAAGAAAATGTCATACTTGGTACAGAACGCATATTTAACAATATCAACATCAATGAGTGCACCTTTGTCTCGATTGTTTTGTTGTGATGTCACGCACATGAGTTTTTATTTCACAAGCGAGTTATCAAAATTATTACCACTCTTCTTTGTATGTTATGTTATAAATGTGAGATATAGAATTACATGATGTAATTGGACAAATTCTGTTGGAGTCGTCTGCATGCCGAAATTGAGCTGGAAGGATTTCTTTGTTAACTATTTAATGAAAATTGTGTAACAAATTTACTTCTTTAATTTCAGGTCTACATTCATTATTTGTTGGTGTATCTGCTGGTCATTGTTGAGAAACATGTCTTGTGCGGAGATCCTGGGATACATTTCATGGTGAGTTAAATAAAACTGTCACAGAATTCTACATATGAACAACAAATACAGTCTAACCTGTTTTAAGAGACCTTCATTGGGAATCAGCCGATAAGGTCACATATGACAGGGAGTCTCTTAATACAGGTTAATACAGTCAGTGACTTACGACCTCTTCCAAATACAATGTCATTGTAATATATAGCTTGTAAGATGATTCACTGTAGCACTGTTATTTTATTTCTTGTTTATTTTATTCTTGCTATTAAAGTTTAAACAAAAACGTGAATAGTCGTAGCACAGACTATAAGACATAAATCATCAGAATATACAGGCAAAAACAATACTTTTCTGAATTTACTATAATAATTTTTATTCCTCGTAAAATACGGAGCGGGCTGCAAAACGGACCGTACGGTACGGATTTTATCGCATACTATACCCGAAAACGAAAGTAATCGCATGGTTATTTTTTAATTTTCCTAGTTGCTGTCTTGCGATGCTGGAGTAAAAAGTTAAAGAATTAAACGTGGGTTGCTGAATAAATACACGTTTTCTACGATGTCGTCGGCAATTTTAATTTTTGCGAGATGGCATTTTCAGCGATATTAGATTCTGTTAAATTCCTGTAGAAAAGCCGCCATTGGCTCAAGAATTTACGTTTATTAATGAACCGTAAACTTATTTCAATCGTAAGTCACCTTTCAAAGTGGAATGAACAGTTTGCAACTTTTTCTACTGTCAATCGTTATTTCGGCATATCAAACACTGCAAACATCGAACCAATTTAGTTCTCTGGAATGTTATTATTATGCGTTTCACATGTCTATCACAAGTGTCGGGTACGCGGGACGTGATCTGATTGGGTAGAAGTGGTTTTAATGACAAGCGACAAGCTCCGCCTCCGATTGTTTTTGGCAAGTGTGTGAATAATCATGTCATTATACACGCGAGTTATACAGACATTGAGAACCGGTCTCAGCCGCTTTTAACCGCATTTGGCATATGATCTAAATACGACACGATTTGTTTGTTTATTAAAGTTTCACACATTTCTATTGTCTTCAGACATGACAATTGGCAATAAATTGACCGTTTCAAAGTCGCTAAAAACAGTCTACGGGTGCGTTTGGGCGACACTTTTCATGGTCGCTAGTCGCGTCAGACAGGGAGTCGTTTAATTCAGTGTTATTATAGAGGAAAACTCGTCATGGGCAAGATTTATAGTCGCATATGACAGGGAGTCGCTTAATTCAGTGAGTCGTAAGTGCAGGTTGGACTGTACTGATGAAAGAGCTAACCCACCAGCATTGATACTTATGCCTCATATTGGTTAGCTCTGTTAGTTAATATTTTATTGTGGTGATTCTGCTGATTGAGGGATGAAAGCAATACTCTGTCTATAACATTCTATATTCATATAGACTTTTTCACTTTCACCCCTCAAAATATTCAATTGAATAAGCAAAGCACTAGGCTATTGGCAACACCGAACATTAACTAAACTTAAGGACTATATCTTAGGTTAAAATTCTATTTTAAATGGACAGCATATATCATTATTTTGCTTGTATCCAATTTTCACTATATTAGCAAATCAAAATAAGTCGTTAAATTGTAACCGTGAAAATTTAGTAAAATATGTAAACTTTGAAAATCTTCTTGTCCAAAACCTTAATGTCTAGAGCTCTGATATTTTGTGTGTAGCATTGTCTATTGTGGTCATCGTACAAGATTGCATAAATTATTAAGTTCCGTCAAAAAAACATGGCTGCCAGGGGCGGGACCATGTTCCCTAAATGTATATAGTGGAAACTATAAACAACATCTCCTAAACTACTCAATGGATTTTGACCAAACTTCACAGGAATGATCCTATATGTATATAGTGGAAACTATAAACGTCATCTCCTCTTAAACCCTTGAATGGATTTTGATCAAACTTTACAGTAATGATCCTTAGGTGGTCCTCTTCCGTTACATAAATAATTTTGGTCTGTTCATAAATAGGTCAAAATTGTACATTTGAAATATAATATTTAAGTTCTTGGACGTTCAAGTTCATCAAGCTCATGGATAAATTTACACAATGTTTATGCACAGTTCATGAACTATTCATGAATGCATTTCAATGGGTTTAAATCTGGCGTGGTCAGTAGCAAGCTAGACTACCAGCCTGAAGGACGCGGTTCAATCCTGGGTCCGTCCAGCTACGGTCACTGTCGTGATTTGATCTAAGAATCTTTCTGAGGTCATTCACCTCCCACTGCTGATTCAAGTGGGGAAGCTTTCAGTCGCTTGCAGTGAAACCAAGGACTGCACTGACTATGGAGCTGTTAAATGAAGACAGCTGTTAGTAGGGGGTTATTTAAACAAATTCAATTGAAAAGATACTGAGGAAACAATATACAGAATGGTCAGTCAGCTCTTATCAGCTGTTTGTGGAATGTGAATTCCATCGTCACTATTACAGAATGTTAATAGTCTAAGCCGTAAATGGTTGCTTATAGCAATGACACAAAATGTATCAATTAAAATGAAGACTGTTCCATTAATAAACGACCACTGTAAGTAAACCTTTACATCAAAAGCTTAAATACGAGGGGCATTTGATAAGTAATGGCAACAGCGGCGGGTTATTCAAACCCCTATCATTAACCCATAAATGACTATTTGAGACCTTCAAAGTACTCTCCCTGCGACTGTACACACTTTTCAAGTCGAATTAGCCACTCAGAAAATGCACCTTTAAAGCGTTCTTTGGGTATACTGTTTATACACTGATATAACGCGCTGCCTATGGCGCTGCGCGTTTCAAAGAGGCGCCCTCACAAGCATGATTTAATATATGGGTTCAACCAAAAGTCACAGGGAGAGAGATCTGGGCTATATGGAGGGTGTGATAAAACATGAATATGATGCTCCTTCAGATCATCTTGTACTACAGCTGAACGATGTGCTGGTGCATTGTCATGTAGCAACTTGATGCCCTGTCCGTGGGCGCTTTGTTTTGTAATAGTTAACAACAGCCGGTAGTATATTTTCTTTGTATAATATACCAGTAACACTTCTGCGTTCAGGGACTGGGATTTGGGCCACAATTCCATCGGAATCGAAAAACAGGGCATACATAACGCGTCTGACACTTCTACTGCGCCGTGCAATTACAGGCCGTTGATTATTTTCACCTATCCACATTTTGTTATTTTCTTTAGTGGCAGGCTCAAAAAAGTACAGCCATGTTTCATCACCTGTTACATTTTCTTTGAGGCGCCTGGGGTCTTTATTTCTAAACATAGTGAGAAGAGCCGAAGCTTTCTCTACCCGCTCCCTCTTCTGCTCAGGGGTGAGCAAGTGCGGTATCCAGCGCGCACAAACCTTGTGTATGTTTAACTTTTCCTTTAAAATCAAGAAAACCCATGACGAATTGAGACCCGATATCTCCCCGATCTGTTCAACAGTACATCTGGCATCTGTTTCTATTATATCTTTTACAGTGCAGATGTCTTTGTCAGACACTGCATATTCTGGGCGCCCTGGACGGGCCTCATCTTTAATGTTAGATCTGCCATCTTTAAAGAGAGAAACCCACCGGGCAACTGTGCGATATGGAAGAGCACTTTCTCCATATACCTTGACTAAATCAGATTGAATATCTAAAGCGCTCAAGCCAAGCAATCCACGTATTTAGCAATACGCCCTTTGCTCCTCGCGAAAATCGCTATTAGCTTCAGCCATTTTTATAGCCACTATAATGTACCACGCTATTTCAAACTTCATTTTAAAGTTCATTTGCACGTGATTCGCGTGTAATTTTTTGCCAGGTGAACGGAAAAATCAATACTCTTTCCATCGGTATGCTACACTAGTGGATGCACGTGAAAATCGATAAAATATTGGATCGTTGCCACTAATTATAAAATGCCCCTCGTACTGTAGTCAATCACTGAGTACATAAAATAACTGTGTTTTTGAGAAATTATCATGTTAAGTGGTTAAACAATTCATCAAAATTAATGAACTTTGGTTCATGAACTAGTTTTAATGCTAGAAATTAATTAATGGCATTGGGTACATGAATTTGTTTTAATGGATGTTTGGTGGACAGTGAAGGACAGTTCATGACTATTCATTAACATTTCATGAATGTTCATAAAGAGTTCATCAGTTCATGAACGGATTCTGGTATGATCTAACTGATGGAGCCAAATTAATGTACTATAATGCATATATTCTTCCCATTCTTGATTACTGTCATTGGGTATGGGTTTAATACATGAAATGCTATATCAATAAAGTACAGTAAAACCTCTATAATAATACCACCTTGGGACCCTTGAAAACGGGTCTTCTTTTTGAGTTGGTCTTAATATTGAGGTTGAATAAAGAGCAAAATGGTGACAATGGACTTGAAAGTTGTATGCTTAATTTTGAGGTGGTTTTGTTATTGAGGTGGTCTTTAAGTGAGGTTTTACTGTTCAAGTATTTTAATTAAGAGCTGCCAAGATTATTCTGAACCAGGCAATACAATCTTCTTCACAATTGTTCATAGATCTAAAATGGCTAGAATAAAGAAATGGGTTAAATATCAAATGGCAGTGATAATTTTTAGCAAATTAACCAGTTTTTAACAGCATACTAAAGCCCGAATATCATAATTACAATATTACCATAACAATCTTCATAATTTATGTTTAAAACAAGTATTATAATTTAGTGTAGGTAAATATGTCATATAAGTGTTCTGTATAAGTATAATTATGTATTGACTAGATTGAAAATGATATTACATTTCTGTAATTAGTCATTGGTGTCTTCTGCTGGCTTTGAAAGTACAAATATGTCCAAATTAGCTGAAGTTCTGCACTGTGGGATTATAAGTGATTCTCATGATATGTTTAAATAAATGCTGTGGTACTGCTTTGGTGTATGATAGTACACTGCAACTCCATTACAACGCGATGAGAGGGGTCCACGACTCGCGATCGCATTAGACTGCATTAAACTTTCCCACCCACCCAATATATAGCATTGTGCATACTTTGTGTTTTCATAATATATAATAAATATAGATCTCAAGACCCCATTGCATGGTCTGTATTAGGTAGCAGTGGTAGAGGAAAGGATATATGAATACTGGTAACCTAGAAATGTTTGCAACAATATTTCTGTTTTTTTTTATTTATAGACATTTTTGCGACTGTAAAATGTTCACATTTTTACAAGAATCATGATTAAATAGTGGATATTTGTGTGTTTCCATGTAAGATCGAAAGTTATTTCACTGAGTGAGCAGCAGAGAGAATATTATCGAAAGTGACATAACCGCAAGTGAAAATTTAAGTCAGATACTCATGAGGTGAAATGACTCGATCTCACACCGAAACATACAGATGTTCTATTTATTTCATGCATCATTTTCGTCCTTTTTATTTTTTACACTTATTAATTACTTCAAATTTCCGTTCAATACCTCAATTTTTTACATGACGCCGTTTATATGTTGTCATTATCTTTTTGATAATTTCACAGACAAACATTTCAGATGTAAGTAAGGAATTGCGTAATTTATTCGAAGAAAGTGTGCAAGGGGAAGGGGTCTGCCCTGCAACATTGAGCTGTGAGGATTTTAATGAAATTGATGGCTGTAGATATGTAACAAAATTCCTCCTTTACTTTCAGGTCTCCATTCAATGATATGTTTGTGTATATGATAGTCATTGTTGAGAGCGGTTTCTGGTGCTGAGATGCTGACACACATCACATGGTAAGTTAGACTGTCACATAATCCATCATATAAACAGGAAATATTAACCAAAAGAGCTAATCCACCAGAATAAATGCTATTATCTTAAAGATTTGTAAAAATTAAAATGATATTCTGAGTATTTCCTACTAAATTATGCTCAAGGAAGAAATGGCAAGGGAGGTAACAATCACTATACAATTTGCTACCACTCCCTGTGTGTCAGTAATGAGGTAAACCTGCACTATGGTATAATATAAAATGTAAAAAATGTAAATACAAAATGGTGGGTTAGCTCTGTTAGTTAATATTTGTTGTCAAAATTCTGGTGATAATCAAATTGAGTTAAGCTAGTCTTTAAGACTCTATCAATCTCATTGAAATCAGCCCCTAACTTTAGCTCCATTACTTTCTGCTGTTAGGATCTAAAATAGATATGCATGATCTACGCTCAAATAGAATTTACGGAGCTCGTCTGAGATCAACGAATATTCATAACTCTAAACCACAGCAATTTGCAGTCGACGATTTGATTGGCTACTCAAAGGTCACAAGAATGTGACCTGTATTGTGCAGTCATCAGATCCAGTTAGCATATAGTATAGGAGTGTGCGACTGGAGCTGATTTTAATGAGATTGAGACTCTATATGCATATACTGTGAAACCTAAATTAGACCACCATTGGTTCTCAAGAAGATTGGTCTTATCAATAAGGAGGTCTGATTTTTATTTAGTTAAAATGTGGATGAAAAATTGAAAACTGGTCCCTGAAAATATGGTCTCAATAATGAGGCGGTCTTACTATTGAGGTGGTCTTTTTGTGAGGTTTTACTGTAGATCAAGCAGCATAATTATGAGCACTGCTGTATGAATTTCAACCTCTTCTTTAAGTGAGGTCATTTACATAAAACATCACATGTGACATCACCATGTACTGACAGTAAGCAATCTTTGTCCCATATTGCAATGGAAACGAAGTGACCCTAGAGAGTAAACATTGTATCTTGTTTGCAAATATTGACATGACATGTTGCGTTTTCTTGAAATGACATCACTTACAGAAGAGGTTGTAAATCCCATAGCAGCGCTCTCGTATAGACTTTTCATTTTCATCCCTCCAAATTGTGTCAAGAATTCAATTGATCTTTAAAATTTCGATCGTGGCTTATAGAAATATCTCATTGCCTTACAAAGGTGCTTGTTGTTGGCAACACCAAACATCAACTTAACTTAAGGTATGTTCATTTTAAATGATAATACACAAATTCCTGGAAATCTTGGCATTAAATTTATTATAAAAATTACAATTACATGTACTAGGTTAGAATAATATATCACTTGATAACTAGTAAATTAATATATATTTACAGTTACTGTCAAATATACTGGTGATCGATAATACATTCTTCAAAGAAAACTAAATACAACTTAGAACATATTCAATAAATATTTGCTCAAGCATATATTGAACAAAAATATGTTTCAAAACATTCTATTTGAATATGATAATTGATGTATTAGTTAATTATTAAAACAGAAACATTTATAGACATAATACAACAAGATTATACATGTACATTGTAGTTGTAAATCTCTGACAAAGCTGTATTGATGCCGGGCACATACCTTTAAACATATGTATATAATTTCACACTAATAAATAGAGAATATTTGTATGTTTTGGTGTAAGATCAAAAGTTATTTCAACAAGTAAGCAACCCATGCAATATTTTCACGAGTGGCGTTGGTGAAATACTTTCCATCTTGCACCGAAACATACAACAATTCTGTTTATTTCATGCTTCATTTGGGTTTCTTGTGAATTAAACTTGTTAATTACATTTCATTACCCCATGCCTCAATATTTGATTTGACTTCATTTGCCAAAGCCTGCACCTTGGCCATCAAGTAGTTCTTTTTCAATACAAATGTGAACTCCTTACTTAATTTAATTGTGCTATACTTCATAAACTCTTCTATTGGTCTTAATCATTCTAAACTTCATAAACTCTGCTATAGGTCATAATCATTCTAAACTTCATAAACTCTTCTATAGGTCTTAATCATTCTAAACTTCATAAACTCTTCTATAGGTCTTAATCATTCTAAACTTCATAAACTCTGCTATAGGTCTTAACCATTCTAAACTTCATAAACTCTTCTATAGGTCTTATCCATTCTAAACTTCATAAACTCTTCTATAGGTCTTAGCCATTCTAAACTTCATAAACTCTTCTATAGGTCTTAACCATTCTAAACCATATGCAACAATTTGTCTTCTGCCGATAACTAAAAAATCGATAATCGACTATATAGAAATAAGAAGGGACGTTTAACAAATTAGGGAATAACTTTCTTATTTATTAACATATTTCAAGTTCGCATTCAGATTTGGAAAGAACAAAATCTTAGGATTTCAAATATATAAAAATAAATAATAAGAGACAGAATTTAGGTGGGGGAATTCATACAAACATAGAGTGACCCTATATTCCTATTGAATTACATACAAAGTCGGTTATTTCACTGAAAAATCCATCAAATTTTGTTGTTTAAATTAGCTATAACTTTTTCCCTTTAAAACTTTTTTGAGGTTCGCATTCACTTTCATATAAAATATACATTTTTTGAAACAATGATGTTTTTAAATGTGAAATTGAAAACAAATTAGGCGGGGGAATTAATACTTTTGTCAAACCACCTGTAATTATTTTATATGTTCGGTTTAGTCCGTTAAACAGTAGCGGAAACTAACGGAAACTAACGAAGTTAATCGGGTTTGCGGTCCGTTTATGTTTTTATAGCACGGCAATAAAACTACCTTCAGTGCGGATTATAGAAATCTTGACAATGACTGATTAAAGTTATAGAGCCTTTCGAACAGGTTCAGGGTAATAATAGAAATACTGTTGAATTATATTATAAATTGTTAATAATCTGAATTACATGTTATCTAAAAAGGTCTTGAAATTGAAAAAAAACACTTGGTAATAATTACTAATTTGTGTATTAGTCATTTGTATCAGCTAAAGAATGTATATGTATGAAATTTATTTTATTGCAAAAAGGGGTTTCTTCTTACTTTGTCAAGTTTTGAAATTTCACACCAAAATAAGAATTGTCACACCTGTACCTTAATAAAAGAAGAACAAATGTAAGTATTAATTTAAGACAGTCATTATCAAAAAGCTAAAACCACTATAACTTAAAACACGGTAGGCCTAATACTATTGCTAATCCGGTGTTTATGACTCTGGGGTTTTATGACCCTCATAAATGACTTACGATTTGCGTCGGTGATCTTCCGGAAATTGCCGAAAGATACGGAACAGTAGCGATCGATTGCTTCCATTATCGATTAAATTTATCGGGTAATATGTGAGAAGACAGATTGTTGGATATGTTCATAAACTCTTATAGATCTTAACTATGCTATCCAGCATAAGCTCTGCTATATGTCGAAATGCTGACAAACATTTTAAACTCTGCTGTAAGTCTTACGGCTGCTAAACATCATAAACTCTGCTAAAGGTCTTACCCATGTTAAACATAATAAACTCTACTATAGCTCATAACGCTGCTAAACATCTAAACTCTGCTACAGGTCTTACCCATGTTAAACATCATAAACTCTACTATAGCTCATAACGCTGCTAAACATCTAAACTCTGCTATAGGTCTTACCAATGTTAAACATCAAACACTCTACTATAGCTCATAACGCTGCTAAACATCATAAACTCTACTATAGGTCTTAAAGCTGCTAAACATCATAAACTCTACTATAGCTCATAACGCTGCTAAACATCATAAACTCTACTATAGGTCTTAAAGCTGCTAAACATCATAAACTCTACTATAGCTCATAACGCTACTAAACGTCATAAACTCTACTATAGGTCTTAAAGCTGCTAAACATCATAAACTCTACTATAGCTCATAAAGCTGCTAAACATCATAAACTCTGCTATAGATCTTACCCATGTTAAACATCATAAACTCTACTATAGCTCATAACGCTGCTAAACGTCATAAACTCTACTATAGGTCTTAAAGCTGCTAAACATCATAAACTCTACTATAGCTCATAACGCTACTAAACGTCATAAACTCTACTATAGGTCTTAAAGCTGCTAAACATCATAAACTCTACTATAGGTCTTAAAGCTGCTAAACAGCATAAACTCTACTATAGGTCTTAAAGCTACTAAACGTCATAAACTCTACTATAGGTCTTAAAGCTGCTAAACATCATAAACTCTACTATAGCTCATAAAGCTGCTAAACATCATAAACTCAGCTAATAGTCATAACTATGCTAGACATTATAAACTCTGCTATATGTCACAACACTGATAAAGATAATAAACTCTGCTATACTCCTAACCATGCTAAACATCATTAACTCTGCTATGGGTCTCAATCAAGCTAAACAGCATAAACTCTACTATTGTTCTCAATCATGCTAAACAGCATACACTCTACTATTGGTCTCAATCATGCTAAACATCATTAACTCTACTATTGTTCTCAATCATGCTAAACAGCATACACTCTACTATTGGTCTCAATCATGCTAAACAGCATTAACTCTACTATTGGTCTCAATCATGCTAAACAGCATAAACTCTGCTATTGGTCTCAATCATGCTAAACAGCATTAACTCTACTATTGGTCTCAATCATGCTTAACATCATAAACTCTACTATTGGTCTCAACCGTGCTCAACATCATAAACTCTACTATTGGTCTGAATCATGCTTAACATCATAAACACTGGTGTATTTCTTAACTTTTCTAAACTGCATAAACTCTACTATTGGTCTCAACCGTGCTAAACATCATAAACTCTACTACGGGTATAACCATGCTTAACATCATAAACTCTGGTATAGTTTTTAACTTTGCTAAACAGCATCAACTCTGCTATAGTTCGTGACCATGCTAGACATTATATACTCCGCTGCAGGTCTAACCATGCTAAGAGCTCTCCTGGGATTGCTTTAGGGGGTCTGTGCGGTCCAAGATCAGAATGAATTAATTCAGAACAAAGAGTACGAAATGGGTAATTAAAAGTCAGACATCCAAATAAAATGAATGACAAGTTGGTGACGACAAAAACAAGTTAAATATGTACCGTCATGTATTCCTTTGCCATACGTAATACATTGTGATATACATGAATGTATGTAAAAACCATGACGGTTTTGGTTGAATTATTTTCTTCATGGATTTCATAATATCTGGGTAGGAATTATCAATCAGTGAATACATTTGTATAACATTAATATCAAATGATACTTTTTGAGTATAAATGTACATGTCTGAGAACTAAAGCATACTATGTCATATTATGTAAAATTCCATTAAAGAACAAGAAAGAATATTGTCGTCTGCATTTCTAAGCAGATTTGTAATTTCTAATGGCGCAGGAAAGATCTGGCATTGTCGGCATTGTAACACCTTCAGTCGAATAAGGTTTTTTGAATAATGATAACATAATACCACTAATCAATGGACTAGGTTTCCAGATTTAACAAACAACCAACTCTATTTGATGGTATAGTGGATTTTTAATGTATGATATTATAACTGATATATTCACAAGTATTGTTACATCAAAAACAGGCATCCGAAATTAATTTCATTCTTCATGTCTGCATTGTGTTTTAACTCGGCTTTAACTGAAAATCAAAAACTTATACATGTACATACTTAATTAAGGCCTATCTACTAATGCCGTATCTTGCCTTAGTCTATTCAAGCTTGATGCATACTGACTAAAAATAACTATGAGGATTTTTTATTAGAAAAGTAATATTGTTTTTACAGCTGTTGCCGAAAACTATCCAACAAAGCTTCAGTTAACTAAGTCTCCACTGCGTTTCAAGTTTTAAAAATGTTGTAATACAAATTAGGTTCCAACAATTCTGGTCTAGTCGATAAAATTGCATAATGTTCAAAAAAGTGAGGTTATTGAAATAATATATTGTGGTACATATTGCAATGCACTGCTAAAGTATTGCAATATATCATGGTACACTATAGACATAAGATGACACCCCTATAAAAAGTTTTATATGAAGTGGTTCAGTAAAGTTTCAAACTTTTATTTTAGTTGACACAAATTTATTTATCTGTGATTTCTTTTTCAGGATCAAAAGACAATGATGATCCATGTAGTGTTACATAAAGCCATGTATGTGTTCTTGGTTGTGTTGTTGCTGCATGTTGATTTACTGAATAAGGTAATATAAAATATTGAACAAAATGTCAAATAATTGATTAAAGGGAGACAACTTGCATTCAGTTCAAGATCATTCAAGAACATTTTCCAACATTAGACATCACTTCAAAGAAAACAGGCTTTCTACGGTCAAATACTTAGATCTATACTTTTTTTACCAAAAACGAATATTTTATTACGAGTTGGAAGTTAAATGGCTAGTTTATTGCAAATAATGACAATTTCAGCAAAATAAAACATATTTTCATTGACAAGAATATCATTCCATACTAAATTCCTGACAAAAGTTATGTTAAATACATTAATTTACATACAATATGTAATGCCACTTTAATAATATCACAGTATGTTAAATTAACTTCATGATGTTGTCAGAATAAAACATTGGCAGTAGAATATACCAAATACTAAGCAAATGCCTTATGAAATGTAGAGCAAACTATTCCTTTTGAATCATTAATACTTACTGGTATACTTTCCATAGTCAGTCAGTGGGTCAGTCGGTCAATAAAACTTCAGAACATTGAATAACTGTGAAGTGAATTAATAAATGAAAGAATTGTATTCTGAACATCAAAAGTTTGAAATACTTTGGTTGGTACTTAAGTCTGCCAGTATTTCACAAAAATGTGGAATTATAACTGGTTTTGGTTTTTGTAACCGAATGAAGACATACCATCAAAGTTTAAATATCATTTTTTGCTTTCATTTGCATTCAGGTGAAAGCTATCACACCTCACTAATTAAGCACATTTTAATCTGAAGAAATCTGAACATTGACAATTGATTTTCTGTTCATATAGGCCAGTGAAAATAAAAAAAATGGGGATAAAAATAGTAGAAAATGTTATAGAACAAAATGTGGATTTCTGTTGCAGATGTATGTAGAGTTTCAATTGAATAATTTAATAAAATAAAATGCACATTGTTACAAAAATATAATATCATGGCATTGTGATAAAATTAACTGTTCATACAAAAATATTGATGATTACAATTATTAGTAAATTATTAAATTTCCTGATATTTTAAACTTCGTATTTTAGTATATTCGAGTATATTCGAGAAATCAGGGCTAGGAGTATCAAATTTGTGACAAATAATAGTGAAATATTTCAAATGAACACCTTTGTCTGAGGTTATAAAACTTGAGATTGATTTCAAATCTTGTTTTGTGTGTTTTCTAAGATTAATTCTGTTGTTTTATAATTGATCATACAGTAATTGCCATATAACATAAATAATTAACCTAAAAAGTTACTGAAACATTTAACAAAATATCTATTTGACAAAATAAGTTGTGACTGAAAAAAAGCTTTGAGTACAACAACTGATCTCAAGTTTATAATCTCTGGCCATGGGCATTGATGAATTGCAGATTCACACTAAAATTAAAGCAAAAGCTAAAAATACAGAAATAAGTTTATTATCAGATTTTTTTCATGTACAAAATGATGGGGAAAATAATAATAGAGAAAATTAAAACAAAATTTGATAAATTCTTTGCCACTGAGATTACAGTAAAAAATAACTGGGGCTTGTTGATTAATTAACCAAAATATTGACTGACTTACTTTAAAAAGTAAATACATGTAGTAGAATAATTAGGGATGGGAATAATCAGTTATTTTGTAAACTAGTTAACCGGAAAATCTACCGAACGGTTTATCGAACGAGAATACAAACATTTATTGCATTAGTAGATTAACACACAGTTGGTACATATACTGACATTTGCAATTACATGTATATTGATGATTTGCCATCACTTTTATAACTTAAATTATTAACATACAGAAATGTATTCTCTATAAAATAGTTATAGTAAAAAAGTAGCTGAAAATTATCTCAAGATGTCACACACACCGTATATACCATGTACTGAACTAACGACAACCATATCAGCGTCATTTGAATAACCGTTTTTGAGGTTTCTTCGTTGGCATAGTGGGTATGGTTGCAGTTTCTTCAGTGCTAGGTGCTGATGTCATAGGGGTCATAGGTTTGAACTCCTTTGGGTTCACTAATGAATTTCAAAAATTTATTTGAAAGATATTCATTAAAGTCAAGTCTGTCAGTTAAACATTTAAGTAGCTAAATATTATCACCCAACTATAGTTGTTTTGATGAAAAATGTTGGATTTTGTCTTGAATGATAATTGTACTAGGTTGTTTTTTTGCATTTTAATAAGCAGACATATTTTCCCATCATGCCTTAGCATCTGCAATGACTTGGCTCATTTTGCTTTTCTCATGATACTTATACACTTAGCAATTAAATACAGCTATAGTAATTTACAGTCGGACCTCATTCGTTCAAATTCATCGGGTTCAAAATTTTAAGTAATACTTGGTTTCAAATAGCCCATTTCAATTTGACGCGCATAAGAAGATACATTAGGACCTGATATTTATTTCCGATTATACCTAGTATTTGGACAGAAGGTTGTCAAATAAACAAGGTCCTAACCCACTTTGTTATTTGAGGATATTTTCGATATAGCTGTGTTAATTGTGACAAAATTGAGACATGAAAGTGGACTAATTTTGATAAAAAAGTTTTAAGAACATACTTTTTTATATTTCAGGTATGGAATGAATCTCATCAAACAACTTCATCAAATTGGTGCATTTGTCCCGTCAATGAATGGTTGTCCAGAATGAATGGTTGTCCAGAATGAATGGTTTATTTTTGAACGTTATTAAATAACAAAAAGTGACATATTAGACATGAATGATATGTTTCAACATGGACCAGAAGACTTTTGTGTTAGAAAATAGACAATTTATGTACTTTCCATTGTGAAATCTTGTTTATTATGTTTGTTTTGTCCATAAAGGACCATGGTCCGTAGAAGTGACCAGATATAATTTGTTGCATCTTGTTGGTCTTACTTATTGCTATCTACTTACTATAACCACCCACTGACATCCATGACTGATCTATTCTCTTAACTGCTCCACCATCTTTGGGTTTTAGTTCACAGTTTTGATAGATCAAATACAAACCATTAATTGGTTTCTTCATCATAAGATGAAGAGTTTTTCCCGATCACATGGCTTATTCTATGATTGAAAGTATTGACCCACATTTGATGACAGCGGTTAAGTATGATAGTCAGTTGCAAGTTACAAAAGACTACCAAGGCCTGCCATTGATTAAATGAAGCAGCCATTGGATAATAGATGGATTGTCAAGTATTGGTGGCAAAGTAGGGCTAGACTTATGTGTCCCCAGTTGGCAAAGGGGCTAACTCGCCTATGAAGTTCTGCCACATCATAAGCAGGGTAGAAGGGAGGCTACTCTTGTTTAGAATGGTCGCCCAAGCAAGGTAGAGTTATGCATCCTGCTTAAAAATGGTCGCTATTATGAATAAGAGTAATGTCCCTTTATTACAAAATGGATGCAATTTTAGACATGATTTATGTCCCCTGATGTCAAAATGGCTGCCATTTTCGCGGAATATCAACCATTTTGAAATCAGGGGAAGTAACCCATGCTGAAAATTTCTGCCATTTTGAAAAAAGGGAGGCTACCCTTGTTTCGAATGGTCGCCTAAAAGGTACAGTTATGCCCCCTGCTTAAAATGGCCGCTATAATGAATGAGAGTAATGTCCCTTTATTACAAAATGGATGCAAATTTAGACATGATTTATGTCCCCTGATGTCAAAATGACTGCCATTTTCGCGGAATATCAACCATTTTGAAATCGGGGGATGTAATCCGTGCTGTTAATTTCCACCATTTTGAAAGAAGGGAGGCTGCTCTTGTTTCGAATGGTTGCCAAGCAAGGTAGAGTTATGCATCCTGCTTAAAAATGGCCGCTATTATGAATGAGAGTAATGTCCCTTTTATACAAAATGGGTGCAATTTTAGACATGATTTATGTCCCCTGGTGTCAAAATGGCTGCCATTTTCGCGGAATATCAACCATTTTGAAATCAGGGGAAGTAATCCGTGCTTTTAATTTCCACCATTTTGAAAGAAGGGAGGCTACTCTTGTTTTAATGGTCGCCAAGCAAGATAGAGTTATGCATCCTGCTTAAAAATGGTCGCAACTGTGAATGAGAGTAATGTCCCTTTTATACAAAATGGGTGCAATTTTAGACATGATTTATGTCCCCTGGTGTCAAAATGGCTGCCATTTTCGCGGAATATCAACCATTTTGAAATCAGGGGAAGTAATCCGTGCTTTTAATTTCCACCATTTTGAAAGAAGGGAGGCTACTCTTGTTTTAATGGTCGCCAAGCAAGATAGAGTTATGCATCCTGCTTAAAAATGGTCGCAACTGTGAATGAGAGTAATGTCCCTTTATTACAAAATGGATGCAATTTTAGACATGATTTATGTCCCCTGATGTCAAAATGGCTGCCATTTTCGCGGAATATCAATCATTTTGAAATCGGGGGAAGTAATCCATGCTGTAAATTTCCGCCATTTTGAAATAAGGGAGGATACTCTTGTTTCGAATGGTCGCCTCAAAGGTACAGTTATGCCCCCTGCTTAAAATGGTCGCTATAATTAAAAAGAGTAATGTCCCTTTATTACAAAATGGATGCAATTTTAGACATGATTTATGTCACTTGATGTCAAAATGGCTGCCATTTTCGCGGAATATCAAACATTTTGACATCAGGGGAAGTAATCCGTTATGTTAATTTCCACCATTTTGAAAGAAGGGAGGCTACTCTTGTTTCGAATGGTCGACAAGCAAGGGAGAGTTATGCATCCTGCTTAAAAATGGCCGCTATTATGAATGAGAGTAATGTGCCTTCATTACAAAATGGATGCAATTTTAGACATGATTTATGTCCCCTGATGTCAAAATGGCTGCCATTTTCGCGGAATATCAACCATTTTGAAATCAGGGGAAGTAATCCATGCTGTTAATTTCCACCATTTTGAAAGAAGGGAGGCTGCTCTTGTTTCGAATGGTTGCCAAGCAATGTAGAGTTATGCATCCTGCTTAAAAATGGCCGCTATTATGAATGAGAGTAATGTCCCTTTTATACAAAATGGATGCAATTTTAGACATGATTTATGTCCCCTGATGTCAAAATGGCTGCCATTTTCGCGGAATATCAACCATTTTGAAATCAGGGGAAGTAATCCGTGCTTTTAATTTCCATCATTTTGAAAGAAGGGAGGCTACTCTTGTTTTAATGGTCGCCAAGCAATGTAGAGTTATGCATCCTGCTTAAAAATGGTCGCAATTGTGAATGAGAGTAATTTCCCTTTATTACAAAATGGATGCAATTTTAGACATGATTTATGTCCCCTGATGTCAAAATGGCTGCCATTTTCGCGGAATATCAATCATTTTGAAATCAGGGGAAGTAATCCATGCTGTAAATTTCCGCCATTTTGAAATAAGGGAGGATACTCTTGTTTCGAATGGTCGCCTCTAAGGTACAGTTATGCCCCCTGCTTAAAATGGCCGCTATAATGAAAAAGAGTAATGTCCCTTTATTACAAAATGGATGCAATTTTAGACATGATTTATGTCACTTGATGTCAAAATGGCTGCCATTTTATGCGGAATATCAAACATTTTGACATCAGGGGAAGTAATCCGTTCTGTTAATTTCGACCATTTTGAAAGAAGGGAGGCTACTCTTGTTTTGAATGGTCGCCAAGCAAGGTAGAGTTATGCATCCTGCTTAAAAATGGTCGCTATTATGAATGAGAGTAATGTCCCTTTATTACAAAATGGATGCAATTTTAGACATGTTTTATGTCCCCTGATGTCAAAATGGCTGCCATTTTCGCGGAATATCAATCATTTTGAAATCAGGGGAAGTAACCCATGCTGTAAATTTCCGCCATTTTGAAAGAAGGGAGGCTACTCTTGTTTCGAATGGTCGCCTAAATGGTTCAGTTATGCCCCCTGCTTAAAATGGCCGCTATAATGAATGAGAGTAATGTCCCTTTATTACAAAATGGATGCAATTTTAGACATGATTTATGTCCCCTGATGTCAAAATGGCTGCCATTTTCGCGGAATATCAACCATTTTGAAATCAGGGGAAGTAATCCATGCTTTTAATTTCCACCATTTTGAAAGAAGGGAGGCTACTCTTGTTTTAATGGTCGCCAAGCAAGGTAGAGTTATGCATCCTGCTTAAAAATGGTCGCAATTGTGAATGAGAGTAATGTCCCTTTATTACAAAATGGATGCAATTTTAGACATGATTTATGTCCCCTGATGTCAAAAAGGCTGCCATTTTCGCGGAATATCAATCATTTTGAAATCAGGGGATGTAATCCATGCTGTAAATTTCCGCCATTTTGAAAGAAGGGAGGCTACTCTTGTTTAAATGGTCGCCAAGCAAGGTAGAGTTATGCATCCTGCTTAAAAATGGTCGCAATTGTGAATGAGAGTAATGTCCCTTTATTACAAAATGGATGCAATTTAAGACATGATTTATGTCCCCTGATGTCAAAATGGCTGCCATTTTCGCGGAATATCAATCATTTTTATCAGGGGAAGTAATCCATGCTGTAAATTTCCGCCATTTTGAAATAAGGGAGGATACTCTTGTTTCGAATGGTCGCCTCAAAGGTACAGTTATGCCCCCTGCTTAAAATGGCCGCTATAATGAAAAAGAGTAATGTCCCTTTATTACAAAATGGATGCAATTTTAGACATGATTTATGTCCCTTGATGTCAAAATGGCTGCCATTTTCGCGGAATATCAAACATTTTGACATCAGGGGAAGTAATCCGTTCTGTTAATTTCCACCATTTTGAAAGAAGGGAGGCTACTCTTGTTTCGAATGGTCGACAAGCAAGGTAGAGTTATGCATCCTGCTTAAAAATGGCAGCTATTATGAATGAGAGTAATGTGCCTTCATTACAAAATGGATGCAATTTTAGACATGATTTATGTCCCCTGATGTCAAAATGGCTGCCATTTTCGCGGAATATCAACCATTTTGAAATCAGGGGAAGTAATCCATGCTGTTAATTTCCACCATTTTGAAAGAAGGGAGGCTGCTCTTGTTTCGAATGGTTGCCAAGCAATGTAGAGTTATGCATCCTGCTTAAAAATGGCCGCTATTATGAATGAGAGTAATGTCCCTTTTATACAAAATGGATGCAATTTTAGACATGATTTATGTCCCCTGATGTCAAAATGGCTGCCATTTTCGCGGAATATCAATCATTTTGAAATCAGGGGAAGTAATCCATGCTGTAAATTTCCGCCATTTTGAAATAAGGGAGGATACTCTTGTTTCGAATGGTCGCCTCTAAGGTACAGTTATGCCCCCTGCTTAAAATGGCCGCTATAATGAAAAAGAGTAATGTCCCTTTATTACAAAATGGATGCAATTTTAGACATGATTTATGTCCCTTGATGTCAAAATATCTGCCATTTTCGCGGAATATCAAACATTTTGACATCAGGGGAAGTAATCCGTTCTGTTAATTTCGACCATTTTGAAAGAAGGGAGGCTACTCTTGTTTTGAATGGTCGCCAAGCAAGGTAGAGTTATGCATCCTGCTTAAAAATGGTCGCTATTATGAATGAGAGTAATGTCCCTTTATTACAAAATGGATGCAATTTTAGACATGATTTATGTCCCCTGATGTCAAAATGGCTGCCATTTTCGCGGAATATCAATCATTTTGAAATCAGGGGAAGTAACCCATGCTGTAAATTTCCGCCATTTTGAAAGAAGGGAGGCTACTCTTGTTTCGAATGGTCGCCTAAATGGTTCAGTTATGCCCCCTGCTTAAAATGGCCGCTATAATGAATGAGAGTAATGTCCCTTTATTACAAAATGGATGCAATTTTAGACATGATTTATGTCCCCTGATGTCAAAATGGCTGCCATTTTCGCAGAATATCAACCATTTTGAAATCAGGGGAAGTAATCCATGCTTTTAATTTCCACCATTTTGAAAGAAGGGAGGCTACTCTTGTTTTAATGGTCGCCAAGCAAGGTAGAGTTATGCATCCTGCTTAAAAATGGTCGCAATTGTGAATGAGAGTAATGTCCCTTTATTACAAAATGGATGCAATTTTAGACATGATTTATGTCCCTTGATGTCAAAATGGCTGCCATTTTCGCGGAATATCAAACATTTTGACATCAGGGAAGTAATCCGTTCTGTTCATTTCGACCATTTTGAAAGAAGGGAGGCTACTCTTGTTTTGAATGGTCGCCAAGCAAGGTACAGTTATGCATCCTGCTTAAAAATGGTCGCTATTATGAATGAGAGTAATGTCCCTTTATTACAAAATGGATGCAATTTTAGACATGATTTATGTCCCCTGATGTCAAAATGGCTGCCATTTTCGCGGAATATCAATCATTTTGAAATCAGGGGAAGTAACCCATGCTGTAAATTTCCGCCATTTTGAAAGAAGGGAGGCTACTCTTGTTTCGAATGGTCGCCTAAATGGTTCAGTTATGCCCCCTGCTTAAAATGGCCGCTATAATGAATGAGAGTAATGTCCCTTTATTACAAAATGGATGCAATTTTAGACATGATTTATGTCCCCTGATGTCAAAATGGCTGCCATTTTCGCGGAATATCAACCATTTTGAAATCAGGGGAAGTAATCCATGCTTTTAATTTCCACCATTTTGAAAGAAGGGAGGCTACTCTTGTTTTAATGGTCGCCAAGCAAGGTAGAGTTATGCATCCTGCTTAAAAATGGTCGCAATTGTGAATGAGAGTAATGTCCCTTTATTACAAAATGGATGCAATTTTAGACATGATTTATGTCCCCTGATGTCAAAAAGGCTGCCATTTTCGCGGAATATCAATCATTTTGAAATCAGGGGAAGTAATCCATGCTGTAAATTTCCGCCATTTTGAAAGAAGGGAGGCTACTCTTGTTTTAATGGTCGCCAAGCAAGGTAGAGTTATGCATCCTGCTTAAAAATGGTCGCAATTGTGAATGAGAGTAATGTCCCTTTATTACAAAATGGATGCAATTTTAGACATGATTTATGTCCCCTGATGTCAAAATGGCTGCCATTTTCGCGGAATATCAATCATTTTTATCAGGGGAAGTAATCCATGCTGTAAATTTCCGCCATTTTGAAATAAGGGAGGATACTCTTGTTTCGAATGGTCGCCTCAAAGGTACAGTTATGCCCCCTGCTTAAAATGGCCGCTATAATGAAAAAGAGTAATGTCCCTTTATTACAAAATGGATGCAATTTTAGACATGATTTATGTCCCTTGATGTCAAAATGGCTGCCATTTTCGCGGAATATCAAACATTTTGACATCAGGGGAAGTAATCCGTTCTGTTAATTTCCACCATTTTGAAAGAAGGGAGGCTACTCTTGTTTCGAATGGTCGACAAGCAAGGTAGAGTTATGCATCCTGCTTAAAAATGGCAGCTATTTTGAATGAGAGTAATGTGCCTTCATTACAAAATGGATGCAATTTTAGACATGATTTATGTCCCCTGATGTCAAAATGGCTGCCATTTTCGCGGAATATCAACCATTTTGAAATCAGGGGAAGTAATCCATGCTGTTAATTTCCACCATTTTGAAAGAAGGGAGGCTGCTCTTGTTTCGAATGGTTGCCAAGCAATGTAGAGTTATGCATCCTGCTTAAAAATGGCCGCTATTATGAATGAGAGTAATGTCCCTTTTATACAAAATGGATGCAATTTTAGACATGATTTATGTCCCCTGATGTCAAAATGGCTGCCATTTTCGCGGAATATCAATCATTTTGAAATCAGGGGAAGTAATCCATGCTGTAAATTTCCGCCATTTTGAAATAAGGGAGGATACTCTTGTTTCGAATGGTCGCCTCTAAGGTACAGTTATGCCCCCTGCTTAAAATGGCCGCTATAATGAAAAAGAGTAATGTCCCTTTATTACAAAATGGATGCAATTTTAGACATGATTTATGTCCCTTGATGTCAAAATATCTGCCATTTTCGCGGAATATCAAACATTTTGACATCAGGGGAAGTAATCCGTTCTGTTAATTTCGACCATTTTGAAAGAAGGGAGGCTACTCTTGTTTTGAATGGTCGCCAAGCAAGGTAGAGTTATGCATCCTGCTTAAAAATGGTCGCTATTATGAATGAGAGTAATGTCCCTTTATTACAAAATGGATGCAATTTTAGACATGATTTATGTCCCCTGATGTCAAAATGGCTGCCATTTTCGCGGAATATCAATCATTTTGAAATCAGGGGAAGTAACCCATGCTGTAAATTTCCGCCATTTTGAAAGAAGGGAGGCTACTCTTGTTTCGAATGGTCGCCTAAATGGTTCAGTTATGCCCCCTGCTTAAAATGGCCGCTGTAATGAATGAGAGTAATGTCCCTTTATTACAAAATGGATGCAATTTTAGACATGATTTATGTCCCCTGATGTCAAAATGGCTGCCATTTTCGCAGAATATCAACCATTTTGAAATCAGGGGAAGTAATCCATGCTTTTAATTTCCACCATTTTGAAAGAAGGGAGGCTACTCTTGTTTTAATGGTCGCCAAGCAAGGTAGAGTTATGCATCCTGCTTAAAAATGGTCGCAATTGTGAATGAGAGTAATGTCCCTTTATTACAAAATGGATGCAATTTTAGACATGATTTATGTCCCTTGATGTCAAAATGGCTGCCATTTTCGCGGAATATCAAACATTTTGACATCAGGGAAGTAATCCGTTCTGTTCATTTCGACCATTTTGAAAGAAGGGAGGCTACTCTTGTTTTGAATGGTCGCCAAGCAAGGTACAGTTATGCATCCTGCTTAAAAATGGTCGCTATTATGAATGAGAGTAATGTCCCTTTATTACAAAATGGATGCAATTTTAGACATGATTTATGTCCCCTGATGTCAAAATGGCTGCCATTTTCGCGGAATATCAATCATTTTGAAATCAGGGGAAGTAACCCATGCTGTAAATTTCCGCCATTTTGAAAGAAGGGAGGCTACTCTTGTTTCGAATGGTCGCCTAAATGGTTCAGTTATGCCCCCTGCTTAAAATGGCCGCTATAATGAATGAGAGTAATGTCCCTTTATTACAAAATGGATGCAATTTTAGACATGATTTATGTCCCCTGATGTCAAAATGGCTGCCATTTTCGCGGAATATCAACCATTTTGAAATCAGGGGAAGTAATCCATGCTTTTAATTTCCACCATTTTGAAAGAAGGGAGGCTACTCTTGTTTTAATGGTCGCCAAGCAAGGTAGAGTTATGCATCCTGCTTAAAAATGGTCGCAATTGTGAATGAGAGTAATGTCCCTTTATTACAAAATGGATGCAATTTTAGACATGATTTATGTCCCTTGATGTCAAAAAGGCTGCCATTTTCGCGGAATATCAATCATTTTGAAATCAGGGGAAGTAATCCATGCTGTAAATTTCCGCCATTTTGAAAGAAGGGAGGCTACTCTTGTTTTAATGGTCGCCAAGCAAGGTAGAGTTATGCATCCTGCTTAAAAATGGTCGCAATTGTGAATGAGAGTAATGTCCCTTTATTACAAAATGGATGCAATTTTAGACATGATTTATGTCCCCTGATGTCAAAATGGCTGCCATTTTCGCGGAATATCAATCATTTTTATCAGGGGAAGTAATCCATGCTGTAAATTTCCGCCATTTTGAAATAAGGGAGGATACTCTTGTTTCGAATGGTCGCCTCAAAGGTACAGTTATGCCCCCTGCTTAAAATGGCCGCTATAATGAAAAAGAGTAATGTCCCTTTATTACAAAATGGATGCAATTTTAGACATGATTTATGTCCCTTGATGTCAAAATGGCTGCCATTTTCGCGGAATATCAAACATTTTGACATCAGGGGAAGTAATCCGTTCTGTTAATTTCCACCATTTTGAAAGAAGGGAGGCTACTCTTGTTTCGAATGGTCGACAAGCAAGGTAGAGTTATGCATCCTGCTTAAAAATGGCAGCTATTATGAATGAGAGTAATGTGCCTTCATTACAAAATGGATGCAATTTTAGACATGATTTATGTCCCCTGATGTCAAAATGGCTGCCATTTTCGCGGAATATCAACCATTTTGAAATCAGGGGAAGTAATCCATGCTGTTAATTTCCACCATTTTGAAAGAAGGGAGGCTGCTCTTGTTTCGAATGGTTGCCAAGCAATGTAGAGTTATGCATCCTGCTTAAAAATGGCCGCTATTATGAATGAGAGTAATGTCCCTTTTATACAAAATGGATGCAATTTTAGACATGATTTATGTCCCCTGATGTCAAAATGGCTGCCATTTTCGCGGAATATCAATCATTTTGAAATCAGGGGAAGTAATCCATGCTGTAAATTTCCGCCATTTTGAAATAAGGGAGGATACTCTTGTTTCGAATGGTCGCCTCTAAGGTACAGTTATGCCCCCTGCTTAAAATGGCCGCTATAATGAAAAAGAGTAATGTCCCTTTATTACAAAATGGATGCAATTTTAGACATGATTTATGTCCCTTGATGTCAAAATGGCTGCCATTTTCGCGGAATATCAAACATTTTGACATCAGGGGAAGTAATCCGTTCTGTTAATTTCGACCATTTTGAAAGAAGGGAGGCTACTCTTGTTTTGAATGGTCGCCAAGCAAGGTAGAGTTATGCATCCTGCTTAAAAATGGTCGCTATTATGAATGAGAGTAATGTCCCTTTATTACAAAATGGATGCAATTTTAGACATGATTTATGTCCCCTGATGTCAAAAAGGCTGCCATTTTCGCGGAATATCAATCATTTTGAAATCAGGGGAAGTAATCCATGCTGTAAATTTCCGCCATTTTGAAATAAGGGAGGATACTCTTGTTTCGAATGGTCGCCTCAAAGGTACAGTTATGCCCCCTGCTTTAAATGGCCGCTATAATGAAAAAGAGTAATGTCCCTTTATTACAAAATGGATGCAATTTTAGACATGATTTATGTCCCTTGATGTCAAAATGGCTGCCATTTTCGCGGAATATCAAACATTTTGACATCAGGGGAAGTAATCCGTTCTGTTAATTTCGACCATTTTGAAAGAAGGGAGGCTACTCTTGTTTTGAATGGTCGCCAAGAAAGGTAGAGTTATGCATCCTGCTTAAAAATGGTCGCTATTATGAATGAGAGTAATGTCCCTTTATTACAAAATGGATGCAATTTTAGACATGATTTATGTCCCCTGATGTCAAAATGGCTGCCATTTTCGCGGAATATCAATCATTTTGAAATCAGGGGAAGTAACCCATGCTGTAAATTTCCGCCATTTTGAAAGAAGGGAGGCTACTCTTGTTTCGAATGGTCGCCTAAAAGGTTCAGTTATGCCCCCTGCTTAAAATGGCCGCTATAATGAATGAGAGTAATGTCCCTTTATTACAAAATGGATGCAAATTTAGACATGATTTATGTCCCTTGATGTCAAAATGGCTGCCATTTTCGCGGAATATCAACCATTTTGAAATCAGGGGATGTAATCCGTGCTGTTAATTTCCACCATTTTGAAAGAAGGGAGGCTACTTTTGTTTCGAATGGTCGCCAAGCAAGGTAGAGTTATGCATCTTGCTTAAAAATGGTCGCTATTATGAATGAGAGTAATGTCCCTTTCTTACAAAATGGATGCAATTGTAGACATGATTTATGTCCCCTGATGTCAAAATGGCTGCCATTTTCACGGAATATCAATGATTTTGAAATCAGGGGAAGTAACCCATGCTGTAAATTTCCGCCATTTTGAAAGAAGGGTACTACCATATTATATACATGTGACTTTCGTGGCTACTGCCATATTATAGACATGTGACTTTCGTGGCTACTACCATATTAAAGACAAGATACTTTCGTGGCTACTACCATATTATAGACATGTGACTTTCGTGGCTACTGCCATATTATAGACATGTGACTTTCGTGGCTACTACCATATTATAGACAAGATACTTTCGTGGCTACTACCATATTATAGACATGTGACTTTCGTGGCTACTGCCATATTATAGACATGTGACTTTCGTGGCTACTACCATATTATAGACAAGATACTTTCGTGGCTACTGCCATATTATAGACATGTGACTTTCGTGGCTACTACAATATTATAGACATGTGACTTTCGTGGCTACTACAATATTATAGACATGTGACTTTCGTGGCTACTACCATATTTTAGACATATTATAGACATGTGACTTTCGTGGCTACTACCATATTATAGACAAGATACTTTCGTGGCTACTACCATATTATAGACATGTGATTTTCGTGGCTACTACCATATTATAGACATGTGACTTTCGTGGCTACTGCAATATTTTAGACATATTATAGACATGTGACTTTCGTGGCTACTACCATATTTTAGACATATTATATACATGTGACTTTCGTGGGTACTACCATATTTTAGACATATTATATACATGTGACTTTCGTGGCTACTACCATATGATAGACATGTGACTTTCGTGGCTACTACCATATTATAGACATGTGACTTTCGTGGCTACTACCATATTATAGACAAGATACTTTCATGGCTACTACCATATTATAGACATGTGATTTTCGTGGCTACTACCATATTATAGACATGTGACTTTCGTGGCTACTGCCATATTTTAGACATATTATAGACATGTGACTTTCGTGACTACTACCATATTTTAGACATATTAAATACATGTGACTTTCGTGGCTACTACCATATGATAGACATGTGACTTTTGTGGCTATTACCATATTATAGACAAGATACTTTCGTGGCTACTACCATATTATAGACATACGACTTTCGTGGCTACTGCCATATCATAGACATGTGACTTTCGTGGCTACTACCATATTATAGACAAGATACTTTCGTGGCTACTGCCATATCATAGACATGTGACTTTCGTGGCTACTACCATATTTTAGACATATTATATACATGTGACTTTCGTGGCTACTACCATATTATAGACAAGATACTTTCGTGGCTACTACCATATTATATACATGTGACTTTCGTGGCTACTACCATATTATAGACATGTGACTTTCGTGGCTACTACCATATTATAGACAAGATACTTTCGTGGCTACTACCATATTTTAGACATATTATATACATGTGACTTTCGTGGGTACTACCATATTTTAGACATATTATATACATGTGACTTTCGTGGCTACTACCATATGATAGATATGTGACTTTCGTGGCTACTACCATATTATAGACAAGATACTTTCGTGGCTACTACCATATTATCGACATACGACTTTCGTGGCTACTGCCATATCATAGACATGTGACTTTCGTGGCTACTACCATATTATAGACATGTGACTTTCGTGGCTACTACAATATTATATACATGTGACTTTCGTGGCTACTACCATATTATAGACATGTGACTTTCGTGGCTACTACCATATTATAGACATGTGACTTTCGTGGCTACTACCATATTATTGACAAGATACTTTCGTGGCTACTACCATATTATAGACATGTGACTTTCGTGGCTACTGCCATATTATAGACATGTGACTTTCGTGGCTACTACCATATTATAGACAAGATACTTTCGTGGCTACTACCATATTATAGACATGTGACTTTCGTGGCTACTGCCATGTTACAGACATGTGACTTTCGTGGCTACTACCATATTATAGACATGTGACCTTCGTGGCTACTGCCATATTATAGACATGTGAATTTCGTGGCTACTACCATATTATAAACAAGATACTTTCGTGGCTACTACCATATTATAGACATGTGACTTTCGTGGCTACTACCATATTATAGACAAGATACTTTCGTGGCTACTACCATATTATAGACATGTGACTTTCGTGGCTACTACCATATTATAGGCATGGTACTTTCGTGGCTCTGATTGTAACCAAACAATTGTATTTTTTATATAACTCATCATGAAAAATATTCATTTTGGACATTTATGAAATTAATATAGTATATACAAATGTAAGGGAGCTGCGTACTTCAACGAAATTATACACAAAATAGAAATTGACAATTGGACCAAAAATAATACTTCTTTGGTTTTAGAACTACAATATGATGTGTTTTTTTTCAGAAATGTGACATGTTTGATTGGATAAGCTAAAAGAACTTTAATTGATTGAGCGCAAAAATTTTCAAAATGAAATTTTACAATAACCGGACAGTAAATGTTTCTGTAATTTGAAAATTAATAATCATCTTAGAAAAATCTTGATGACCCATTGATACTAAGGGTACAAGCATTTTATGTATTCATAGACATAGGTACGTACGGTCCTTAATGTTGTTAATTTAAGTAATATTGTAGATTACGTTTAGCAATTATAGCATATAATACATTCATAACTATAAATCATATTACAACAATACTAAAACATTCTAGGGTTCAAATTAACCCGCATTAAAATACATAAATATCACTAACCATATTTCTGTTTTTGAGACAATAAAATCCGTTTCAAATATATCTGGTAATTCTTATTGAGACTTTTCTCCGGCACGTTACGGTAGTTACGGTCTTTAAATTTTCAAATTCGTAAAAAATGTTAAAAATGTACATGGGGTCACCGCCATATTTAATGGCTGACGTCATCACTATTCTCGCGGTATTTCAATAATGTTCTAAAAATAGATGAAGTATAGGCGTCAGATTACTAAATTGATCTGTATTCTGCACAACTGTCGTTTACAATGTAAATCAAATGTAAATATAAACTTTAAACAATTTAAGTGATAAACTTGAACACATTTTGTTAAACACTGTCAATATATTATTATTCTGGACAGTGGACACATCTGAATACACTACCCCTCCTCAACACATTGACGTTAGAGCAGTGTGTTAAGTGGACCCAATGCTCACAAAAAACACATTGACCCCATTTTACAATGGTCACTGACATGCATCCTCTAAGTTGGGGAGGAAAGTTTTTGTTGCAAACACAACAGGGGTCATTATCTTCATCAATATCACTGTCAGAATCATCCAAATCTAGAGGGGCACCACTTTTTTTTGATAGACCCGATGTTGATGGCTTTGGATATGCTTTGGCTGTTTGGTATGTTTTACCGATTTTTATATGTTGACATGAATTGCATTCTCTTTTCTTTATGCCAACAGACTGTCTTTTTTGTTCCATTTCGGTTATAGTTTCTATGTTGTTTTGAGCAAGTAAGTTACCAATAATTTTTTTAGGTGGGACAAATTTTTTCCGTGGTCTCTGGACAACTTGGGTTATTTTAATACTGTCTAAGAAATTTGTTTGATCGTTTTGTATTTCTACGTCAGTTTGACTTTCCATTGTCTTGTTTTCGGCCGGTTCATCATAAGTATTTGTGCTTTGCTGGGCATGATATATAGAAGCGGGAAGCGTTTGTGTTACAGATATCATCTCACTATCAAAAGGATAAATTCCTGCTTTTTTAAATGCAGATATTACATTATCTGGAGAGAATGCTCTGGCATATGGTTTGGCAGTAAGTCTTGCCACCTCATATCTGGTTATGGCTATTCCTGGGTTGCTGTGCATATATGATTTACACTCCATGTAAAAGTACCTTTTCATAGGCCCAAACACGCCCACATCTAATGGCTGAGTTAGATGACTAGAATGTGGGGGGAGTACAAATAGTATGATGTTGTGCTCTTTTGCCCAGGTGGTCAGTGTAAGGGAAATATGCGATTTATGTCCATCACATAGAATGAGGGTTGCAGGTCTATTTGAATCTTTGACAATGCCTGCATATTTTCCAAAATGTGAAGTAACATAATTTTCAAATAGTCCACGATTTATCCATCCACTCTCGGACATTCGGCCAACTGAACCTGCTGCAGCTCCATCTGGTAGATTGTCGGACCATCGCTTCCCAGGAAATATATAAAAAGGAGGAATATGATTTCCTATGGCATTAGCCCCACCGACCACTGTAACATTCTTTGTTCTTGGAGATGTTACAGCCTGGGGATGTGTTTTTATCACATATAATTTTTGGAGGCAAATGCTCTGTAGAAAAACCTGACTCATCGATATTGTATATTCTTTCAGGTGCATTTATTAAGTCATTGGTTTCCATTATTAATTTAAGTTCTGCAAAATATGCAGTAATAACTTCACGTGAAGTACATTTGGCACGAGCCATTCCTAGCTTCTGTGGGGTAACTACCTTTAGTTGCTCCCAGCGATCGACAAAGGCGTAAAACCAACCTTGACTCAGTCCATCTTTAGCTTTAACATCCTTCCCTAAAGATCTGGCATAGTCCGCTGCCATGTATTGAATATCACATATGGAATAACCATAACCTATATTTGCCATATAAACAATATGCTCCACAAGATTCTTTTCCTCATCATTGGAAAATAACCTTGAAGGACCAGACCTACAATCAATAGTGACATTTTGCCTTGTCCTGTCTCTCAGTGTAGACTCAGGGACACCATATAATCTAGATGCCCTGTAAACAGATATGCCAGACAAGGTTGCTTAATAGGCTCTTTTTAATTTGTCTTTATCATAGGGCCTTTTCTCCCTGTGAGTCACATGTTTCTACAAAATGGAAATGCTTGATTAGTGTAAGATCGAAGATGACACAAAAATATATTTTTTTTATTAGTGTGAGGTCGAAAATTACCAAAAAAACAGTAACAAGGGACGATAACATATGAACATGGTCGCATTTGAGAAATAATTTAGTGGTCTGAAGCCTATAATTGGTAGGGGGGAGAAAAGCAGACGAACATGAAACTTAAGGTATTTTTTTATTTAATACACATTATTTATTGGGGATTTCATACTGTTTGGGTAGAAAATCATTTTTATAAGGATTTTATAGCAAATACTCACCAAAAGACGATTCATACTGATGGATACGACTGTTTTTTATTTGCGATAAAAAGTAGGTCACCCGCTTTTGTTGATAAACACCGATGGGCGGAGTTACGCAATTACCGCGAGAATAGTGATACCGCGAGAATAGTGATGGCGACTATACTTTCGTGGCTACGGACTTTCATAGCTACGAAAGAAGGTTCATCCGGAATGTGTGAACAACTTTGCCTATTCATTGCACTTCAAAAGTGGGCCGAGTCGGACCGGGACGAGTCGGACCGGGCCGAGACTGTAAGTGGGCCGAGATGACCCTTTACCGCACAACATACTAAGTCGTGCGCACAAGATACTAAGTCGTGCGCACAAGATACTATGTCGTGCGCACGACTTACTTGTCGTGCGCACGACTTACTATGTCGTGCGCACGAGATAATTAAGTCGTGCGCACGACTTTGTATGTCGTGCGCAGGAGATAAATAAAAACATACACATGTCACCTCTGTGCCACCGTACATATGCCACAATAAACACTGTAAATGGTAATTTCTTTGCAATCATAAAGCCGATGTCAAGACAGAATTAGCATGAATATTCTGGTTCCTCTCAAAACATGGGAAGGCCAAATGCACAGGTTTCCGTCTGTGTCATTGCAAAGGGGGTCGGCACGTTAAGGAAATGACCTAAAACAGACATCCAAGTCAAAATCAATCATACCATGTAATATCATTAAATGGTATGATTATTTTGACTTGGATGTCTGTTTGAGGTCATTTCCTTAACGTGCCGACCCCCTTTGTGTCATTGTATGTAAACTAAAGAGGCAAAAAATCCAAGAACGATACTAGACTTCTTGACGATACGGAAATAATTTACCGAAAATAGATTTTGATTATCCTTGCAATCTACAGTAGTCTGTAAGTTACACGTACATGAGCACTTCTAATTTCATACGTCAAACGCACTGAAAACTTAAATGCCAACAACTAAGCATGCCTGTTTCCATCAACACCGGGTCAAATGGGAGGGGCTTAAAAAGTAGGCGTCACAGCGTAACCTATAGTCAATTTAGTACTTAGTGGGAGGGGCTTAACAAGTAGGCGTTTCGGCCTGATCAATTGGGATATTATCGGCCTCAACGGTTGAGATTTAGACTTTTTGCAAAATGGCGGACAGTGCAGGTTTTGAAGATCCACTTTCTAGTATGATGTATTTTATTCTATATATCTAGTCATTTGTCCGATATATTGACCCGGCATGTACGGATAAGTGATGCATTATTTTGTTAGATGTTTCTTATACTTCTGAGGTATGATTTCGGCTGTATTATGCATTCTGGCATCGTCATTGTGTTGATTTTGAGTGCCGTTGAAATACAGAACCCGGAAATAGTAGGCCTATCTAATTGTCCATTAGTCCTATGAATAAGACACTACATAACTTATTTCATATTTTGACATTTTCCAGTTATGTAGGGTCTTATCGGCTTCCTATCAATGTCGTGTAGCACTTTCCGCAAACGATTTTGTGTCGCTCTTTTTCCACTAATTTTGAACTATCAAACAACACCAGCAGGGAAAATACATTTCCAATAGCGCAATTGATGCTTTCTACGCCGGATACGGTCAAGAATTCCAAATGCCATGCGCTAATTGTATAAAGATGCGCATTTGTTTCCATCTAGTGCAGATTTCACAGAGATTCAGCGTAATGGCTGTGCAACGTACCTGGTTAATTAACACGGTCAATATACAAATCGAAAATTAGATGAAATAGTGAATAAGCCGTAACCTGGCATCAGTTGAAGCGGAATGAATGACACATGTGTGAAAATTATTTCGTCCAGGCGTCTACGTCGATTTTGTATAATATATTAATTTGCTAACATGTTATGGACAATGTGTAGGAAAGATAACAAGATGAACATTTTATCGAAAATTAAGCGTTGAAAGGTGATTTTCATTAATTTGTTTGTATAAAACGAAATTTTACAGTGCATAACTGTTTCTATGTCAATTAATGTCAGATCTATATATTTTAATTTGTGAATTCGAAAATGCTACATCACATTGCATAGGGCCCGTTTAGACGTTACGCACAAAGTGAAAGTAAAATAACAAAATAATGAACTTTAATGGTTAAACGGATATATGTAAATGTCTAATATTTTGGAATCATCGTCCATCAGTCTTACTATTGAAGTTGATTTACTGGGTAAGTGCGCCCGATGTGGTGCTCGAGCCCAGAACTCCATAATCATTAGTACGGCACTCTACCAACAGAGTCATAGTGGAGTGGGATTATACCACCAGCTGGTTAGCTCCAAAGGGGGTCGGCACAGTAAAAAATCCACTACCATCATATACTATATAGACAAGGGGTGCAACTTCCAAAATGTTGTTTTCCATACAGACTCGACATAACCGCTGTAACTTCCAATCAAATCAACATTTATAAACCAATTAAATGGCTTTCAGTTTTCTATGCAAGTTGCAACCAGGTAAGAACTTAGACAGTCGCCCAATTAGCTCAGTTGGTAGAGCACCATACTTGTGTCGAGAGGGTCATTGGTTTCGACACCAATATTTTACACACTTTTTCCCCTTAATTACGCTATGGTGGCAGTTGTGTTTGTCGTCCCACAGTGGTTGAGATTATCTTAATGTATTCCTAATTGTTGAACCTTAGTATTGTTTCATTTACATGCAATGTTAATTATTTCATAAACAAATTTATTTTTCAGTCAACCATGAAGAAAGTAGTGATTTTTCAAAACTGGTTGTGAAGCTAGTTATTCCAGGTTTTACTGTGGAGAAGAAATTTTCTCTATTAAGCAAAGCGAAAGCCAAACCAAAACCTGGAGAGTCTGAGGCTGATATTCAATTCAGTGATTGGTAAGATAATTTCTAGGTTTTTAACGGGCTGATAATCTTCCTCTTTTCACCTTACTTCATAATCTTTGGCCAGTTTGGCATAACCCTACCAAGTAGGGATCTGTGTAGGATACTAGGATTTTAAAACAGGAGTTCTGGGACTCCCTTTGCAGAAAAAGTAGGTTTCCCATGCAACTTTAAGTGAGTCCCACCGCGACGAGGGGCGTTGAAGGTGTTGTACCCATCCCACTTAAGGTCCTCTTTCATATCTTGTTTATTTTTAATCAGGTTTTTTAAAAAAAACCAGGTTATTAGAATGGTGTGTGTTGTTGGGCGGGCGGGTGTCAAACTGGGGGGTTTCCGGGGAATAACTTGAGTAACATTGATCATATTGACATCAAACTTGGTGTATAGTAAGAACATGTGGAGAGCTCGCTTGGGATTGCTTTTGGGTTCGGTCCGACAAAGGTCAAGGTCAACATTACTAAAAATAGCAATTTGGTTTCCGGCGAATAACTTGAATTCCGTTTGTCATATTGACATCAGACTTGGTGTATAGTAAGATCATGCTTGGTATTGCTTTTGGGTTTGTTCCGTCCATGGTCAAGGTCACTTAAAATATAAAAATCAGTTTCCACAAAATATCTTCGCTATGCGTGGGTGTATTGACATCAAAGTTGTTGTATAGTTGTTGCATATATATATACATTGTAATATATCTAAGTGTGAGTGTGTGTACGCATGTATCACCTCTGGCACCTTTGCAGCATTGATGATCATCATGTATTCATTATACAAATAGAGCCTTGGTTACAAATGATTAGGTTTAAAACCTGGTTTGTGGGCATTGCCCATTTCTTGTTGAAATGCAACTTTTATGATACTGAAATGAAATTTGGTAGTCTTATAGGATTTTTCCTGTATGTTCTGTTTTTGAGATCATTTATTTTATCTTGTTGATCTGTATTTCACAAATGAAGGAAGTTTGGCAAACAAATCTGTCAAATCTGGTCAATCATATATTCATCTGATGCTGAACATTATGGGAATAAACAACACACTAACTTGTGACTAAGAACTGTTTTAATATGATAAAAATATGTTGAACAGAAGAGTTACCTACCCATGAAATGTCATAGATCTACTCAAAATTATTTGAAGGGGTCTGAGTGGGAAAATATTTTAGCTGCATATGATTAGTTACTATGTTAATAAATAAGTACAAATGTATGACCATAAAAAAAATAAAAAAAAATATTACCACCTAAATTTTGCAGGGTAGAGTTCTTCCTATCAGTATCAAACAATTTTTAAGGATGGCCTTGTATCAGTTTACAGAATAGGTATCATAATTTAGTTATGTATTTTGTTAGGTGTAGGCCAGTCATTGTGGATGTTCAGTGACTGTGTTGTGTATAGAAAAAATAAGATGAAAATTGTTTCAGTACTATACTTACTTTGACGTTTTGAAAATATGTGATAAAATCAGGGGTTCCACTAGGGGCTGAACCTCAAGGGTCACTTTGGTAATTTCTGACGGGATTTTAACATTTTATAGCCAACATAACAATTATTAAGAGAAAATCGATCCTTCAGCCAAAATCCTTGGGGTCAAAATGTGACTTTTTGGAAATTCCAGGTGTCAACTCTAGGGTCAACTCTAGGGTCAAATGGAACCCTTGAAAATATTTATTTTTCAACATAGTTTTGTGTTAGAGGAATTTCATGTAATAATCCATACACAGTAAAACTGCAAAACATTAATCAGTCTAACTAAAGGCATTTTTTAAGTTGGCTTTACAAATATATTTATTTGTATTATTCTTCAATTGCCTGCATAGTTCAGACCCTATGTGATGCAGTGTTCAAGTTATTGGTTAACTGGGAAACTCAACCCCACCTGGAAATCTGTAATAAGAGAAACTATCAGAGAACTGTATTATCACTTAAAATATATTCAGAATTGAGAAAATTGCTTGATTCAAGAGAAAACAAGCAAACATTATCCTTAACCAGTGCAGAATCAAAATCACTGCTATGTGATTAATCATCAGATATTTTGTTACAGGGGGTTTACCGTACAATCTGCTGTTACAAAGAAGGTCAAGGGCAGCCCTACCACTACTAAATATTTCTTTAAAGTGAATAAACTGCCAGGGGAAATAAGTATTGCTGAATGTACATCTGAAGTAAGTATGATTAACTACTTTGATAGAGCAAGAATTGTTTTGTTCTAGAGCAAATAGTGTTATTGTCTTATTTGTTTAATTTATAAATAAATATGATTATGAATTATTATTTTACCTACAAATGCATTGTATGTGTATGCTGAATTGAGATAGTCTTATGTTGAATTTATAAGTGCGTCACATGATGCTATATGTCAAACTGGAATATAAATCCATTAATAATTTTCGCATTGATGTTCATTGGCTGAACTTCTACATTTATCATCTCCCAAAATCTTGCCAGAATGGTTGGCTTGATTTCTGTTCTAATTGGTTGGTATGTTTATTGGGTTATCAAAATAACTTAATTAACACGCTAATACTGGCTCTGGTTATAGTAATTCATATCAATATTACAAGGGTGAGCAATATGGGGCCATCATTTCTGTGTACATATAGAGTATGGGTTGTCATGTCCGGGTTGTAACTTTGTCATGCACTGATGTATTTTAAATTCAGTTGGCACATGTGTTTGGACAAATTAAGGCAACATGTTGCGTGCAAGACCACATCCCTACCTCAAAGGTCAAGGTCACACTTTGGTCATGAGTTTGATCATATAGCATGCTGCATATATGCACATAGGGTACTCGAATGGTCCAGATATTGTTTCCATAAAATTGAGAAAGTAATTTATCTTTGTGTTTGCAATGAGCAGAAGCTCTTTCGTTACAACTCATAGTTGAAACTACTTTAGATGTTGAATGAGTGCACAAAATGATGCCTTCTGAATAAATCTTGCACACTCCCAGTTATTTTGTGTTTCTGTGATTTCAGTAACCTGTCACTGACTGTGTTTTATTTCGTTTTCAGTACGCCAAAGAAATGATCATATTGAATCTTGTAAAGAAGGAAGCTGATACTTGGGTGGTGAAGTTAGCCGATGGTTTGGATCAGGAACCTGATGACTAGATAGTTGACAGTTGATACATGGAAGATATATCGCTTACGCCTTCAGCTCATGATACTTGTGATAATATTACGGCATAAGCAAACAAACAGAATAGATATTCAGAATATTTGAATTCAATGCTTTGTTGTGATGAAATTCAATGTTTACATTTTGATGAAATTCAGTTTTTGCGTTGTGATGAAATTCAGTGCTTACATTGTGATTAAATTCAATGCTTTGTTTTGCTGAAATTCAATGTTTACGTTTTGATGAAATTCAATGGTTAGGTTTCGATGAAATTCTATGCTTTTGTTAAGATGAAATTCAATGGTTAGGTTTCGATGAAATTCTATGCTTTTGTTAAGATGAAATTCAATGGTTAGGTTTCGATGAAATTCTATGCTTTTGTTAAGATGAAATTCAATGGTTAGGTTTCGATGAAATTCTATGCTTTTGTTAATATGAAATTCTATGCTTTTGTTAAGATGAAATTCTATGCTTTTGTTAAGATGAAATTCTATGCTTTTGTTAAGATGAAATTCAATGGTTAGGTTTCGATGAAATTCTATGCTTTTGTTAAGATGAAATTCTATGCTTTTGTTAAGATGAAATTCTATGCTTTTGTTAAGATGAAATTCAATGGTTAGGTTTCGATGAAATTCTATGCTTTTGTTAAGATGAAATTCTATGCTTTTGTTAAGATGAAATTCTATACTTTCATTTTGATACAATTCTTTAGTTTTTTATATGCTTTTTTGTGATGAAATTCTTGCTATATTCTGATCATGTTCAACTTCTTTTTTCTTATTGGGATTTTCTCTATCATTATTATTCTTTTATCACATTTTCTGCAATGTTTCTGTTGAATAAATATTCAGTATCATAGACTCTTCATTAGTTTTATTTGGAACTTTTTCCTTTTATGTTACATTTTTAACATTATCTAAACTGCCTTTTTTTTCAGATCATTGAACAAACCTGCTTTTTGTTTAAAGGCAATAAGTATTTTAATGGAATTGTACTAATTATTTCAAGGCCAAGTTCAACATCATAAAATATTACATTTATGTTATTAATTGTCTATATTTTCAAAACTCATTTGTGATTTAAGATATGTAATATGGTGCTTGTCGTATTAAGTAAATAATTTTGTTGAAATCTTATTTCATATTTCCTACCTATTTATTTGTGTTGTAGTTTCTTTTCTGTTCTTTAAGCTCCTTGGATTTATGAGCTGTTATTGTCTTCTTGCTTCTTTGTCTTGTAACAGTTTTTGTCTTGTAACAGTTTTTGTCTTGTAAGAATTTCCATGGAATGTCTTTAAGGTGAACTGAAGAGTAATTTGTCTGAACTGTTATTGTTTTACTCTCCGTTCAAATTTTGTTGATGAAATTTAATTCTGCAGTCCATTTGTAGGAAGTGCATACTTTATTATGTACATTGTAGTTTGTGATCAGTACCTATCATTTTATGTTTGATCCTTGTAATCAGTTGTATCATATCAAATGCAATTTTACATTGTATTCCTGTTTTTATTGGTGTTTTAATGTTCTTAATGTGTTTATCAATACATTTTCCTTCCACATTCTGTCAAACTAACTTAATATTCGATACTGCTAGTATGATTTCATGTGAATGATTCACAGATTCAAACCAACCAGTTTGTTCAATAGTAGTTTTGTGTTGCTTTTTCGATGTGTTTCTTTCATCTTTATTACTTATAAAACTTTGTGGTGCAATTTTGATAGTATTTAGGTATTTTTCAGACTCTGTTGTACCATGATTATGTATTGATTTCACAATTTTATATTTTTCTACAGTTTTGTAATGAGATGTATTACTATATAATTGAGATTAGTTTCTTTTCATTCTTTAGGCCCCATAGCGTAAAGGGGTCAGAAGTTAGATTTGTCTGTTAGTCATATTTGTATTAATCTGATTTAAATCGCCGTGGCAACAAAATGATAATATAATAGAAATGGTCAAAATCTAAGCAACTTTCTACTAGCCAATCAGAGTCTTGTTTTTAAGGATTTCAAAGTGAAGATAGGAGGCTATCTTGAACAGAATAAAATATATGTTAGTTTGGGTTCGCAATTATCAATTTGTAATCGTCAAGCACTGATATGTTTACAAGGTAACATCAAGGCTGTATCCATTTAGTTTCTTTAACATGATAAATTTCCAGTCATTTTCACTAGTTTTAAACATCCAACATTAATTGTTTCATACATTAGACAGAAGTTATAACACATTGTATTTATGGCATTTTGTAGAAGAAGTGCTTTTACTGTCATCATTTGTTGTAACCTGTGTGATACTTCAGTCAAAATGTGTTTTAAAACATCAATTATGTGATTATTTAGTTTTAACTTAGTAGTCCTATCACAAATATTGTTAGCCTGAGTAGGGCTCTAGAAATCCACTAGTCTGACATCCTGGACAAGTCTAATTGCTACCAACAGTTGAGTTGGACTTAATCGGGGACAAGTCTGTTATACACGCCTAACTTAACTGTTATCATGTCAGACAAGTCAAAATTAACATGTACACTAGTCCGGGACAACTGTATTTACGTATATTTTCTAGAGCCCTGCTCAGTTTATACGACTATAAATTGTTAATGTGACTCTGTGTTATTTTAATGTAACGGTAATGTCCTGTTAAATCTAAATTATAGACAAAAATGTACATAAGTAGACTTGTTTCTAATTGTAACCTATTATAGTATTATTCATGTTTACGCAATATTAGTGTATTAGATGGTTACGGGTTGACAGAGATGTGTATGACTTGTGTACTGTTTGATTTTGTGATGGGGTTGTTAATGACTTGTATACTCTGTCTTACACATGGCATACTGCCTACAATTTGTTGATTCATCTTTAATTATCAAGACTTCAATTAACAGAGCACTGGTGTTAAGTAATTACCTAATGCATTGTTATAATTGTTTGATATTTACTGGTCTGTTTATCTGTTTTTTATGTCATTTATGGATCTGTATTTTATGTTAGATAATAGGAGTGAGATGATTAATGGATGCATCGCATGGCAAGCTCTCTCGATACATGTAGCGATATGTTTTGAGAAAAATAGATGTATTGATCTATCATTGAATGTAACGAAAAATGTTTTTTGTGTAAACTTGCCTGGGAACTCTTAAATACGTTGCAAAAATCGAAACCGAAAACACTAGTGTCACGCATTTGGCAACACACGACCGACAACTAAGTATGGAGATTTGTTACGATTTTACTTGTTAAAATTTGGAGTGCATTGAAACCATTGCAATTTAGTCACGTTTAGTCATGTGTTTGTTCTGAACAGGAAACAAGTATTATGAAGTAAATATAACTAATGCCATTATCTAATATATCCTTACCATTAATGCTAACAAGTGTGGCATTTGGAGTATTTTACTTATTCTACAGGACATATCGTGATACATATCATATCGTGATAGGTATATCGTGATATGAATCGTACCGCGTTACGTCCGTATCATCTCACCCCTACTAGATAATTGAAACTCTTCTCCTGAATGTGTTGTTAGTTAATGACACATATATAACCCTCTTCAGAATATTGTCTCATAATTTACAGTTATTTCTGCTTGTAAAAGAAATCCTTTTTATCATTTGATATTTCCGATGATTATTTCTAATAAATACCATTTGGTGATGGTGATAAATTGTGTTTTATAAGATGATTGTATCTTTGTGGTTGATGACGTGGTTCCATTTAAAGACACCTGAATAACTTCTGTAGATGATTGTGTTTCTTACAAGTGTGAATTCTGATATGAAAAAAGAATTTTTTGTTGGTTTAGTTTCATTTTTCAATGTAGTGCAAAAATTTAAATATAATGCTTAATTTGTTCTGTAAATTTTTATTTTATTTCAATTAAATTTTTTATTTAAGGACCAATTAACAGGTAAGATAATTCTCCATGGATTTGCAGAGTTCCACTTATTTGGAGTTCATCTGGGCTGTTAATGAGATTAATACAAATGTACTTTACAACATGTATACCAACGCCCTGGACCCCTCGTGAAAAGTTCCGGCGATTTAAAAAAAAATCATCTTCATGCCGGAATCAATTCTGTCTGATGATTGGTACTCTAAATACTGTTATTCAATTCAACCAATATTCAACACCAGTTTTAGTAGTTAGTGAATAGCAAGGAGTCAATTTGAATTAATGTTTCGTGTCTGTGTTTTAGAAGGGTATAGAAAATGGTGGTTTAAACATTGGAGGTTGTGTTCTCTAACCGGTTCTTTGTTTCGGTGTTCACTGCTGTTCATACAGAGAACCGGTTGTTTGTTTCGGTGTTCACTGCTGTTCATACTTTGCAATCATTGTATAATTGTTTATCTTTGATAGATTTTATATACAGTTTCTTCGATTATTTTTTACATTACATATATATTATGAATAAATGCTTTTGATTTATAACTGAAGATTTGTTGTTAGCCCCTGATAAATTGTATTCATTTTTAACAAAAAAAGAGAGATTAAGTTGTTACAGGGAACGGCACATTCATACGACAAGGTTTCCCAGACCCCAGGGAAACAACATCCTACCAAACACTTAAGGGATTGCAAGGTGTAAGGGTAACCATGTATGGGAAAAGGGGAGCAAGGAATGGTCGGGCCAGCAATCAAAAACAACCATGCAGAATTAAGGGGGACAAAACAAGGGGGGGAGGGTTGAATGGATGGAATACACCAAGGTATGTGCCAAGTATGTTCAGTATTTATAGGCCAAAAGGAGGAAGAAAAGAACTTGAATATATCAAGTACAGGAACTGCACATTGGAAAAGGGGAACTGAAAGATGTATCTGACTCATCTGAACCTAAATTGTTTTAATGGGCTTCATCCAGATTGTTATTACGTCGTCTAAAACATCGTTAATAAGAACCATTGCTGTGTGTAACATATTTAAAACAAGCTTAATCATATTACTAAGAGACAAAACTAGTAAAAAACATCCGCTTGTTGAAAAGTTTTTTTTATTTTCTGATAATACTTTTTTCGACAAATACAGAGACAAACATAAATGTATTCTGTGATAATGGATATTTTTTTAAGTTTTATCTAGATAAAGTATATTTTTCATGTTTGTTTAGGTACACAAATGAATAAAAAATTAGCATAATATATCTTTAACATTCATCTTAAGACGTAAATAGAAATAATAACCACACAGCAATGCACAGCCTTGGAACTGTCTGTAAAATAATATAAAGCCATTGTTTTACCATCTAAGTCAAGCTTGGCAGTGTTGTGTTTGAATTTACACCGTTTTCAACCAGTTTTACTTGCGTTCAATGGTGAATTGACCCAACCAGTGTTCCTGGATTGAAGAACAGTACTAATCTGGCCTTCCGCAAGCAACTGAAAACTCGCATTAATCTGAGGTGGGGAACATGTGACTATGGATGTGCCATCTTCAGTCAGATTGTCATGTAGAATATAAGCTTACGAATCATACGTAGCCTGGAATCCTGGCCAAACCTCCTATTGCTCCGCGTCGGTAAGCGTTAGTAATCAGTGAGCCAGGACCCCATGCTAGAATCATACGTTGTTCCGTAGTTGAATGGCCGAGGTGTTCCAAATGACAGGGACCGTGTAGCCTGGAATCCTGGCCAAACCTCCTATTGCTCCGCGTCGGTAAGGCCATGCGTAATGCTACGTTTACACTATGTTCCCGGCGGCCACGGCAATCACGGTTCAGGCCACCGTGGAGAAAACGGGATGAACGTGAGATAACGCGGGGGGACGGGATAGGCAAACGTTACAGACCGTAATTGCCGTGGATGCCGGGCCAGAATTTTAAACTGTCAAAAGATTTGCCACGGCAGCCACGGTGCGGATGAGAAACGTAATAGGCCGTATAAAACGGGGTAAACGCTATAAAACGTGACAGTACGTAATAGGCCGTTACAAAACTTGGAAGTGGTCCGTAGTGGGACGGGAATCATATGTATTCCCCGGCATCTGAAGTTCCTTTCCAGTTTTGTCACGTTGTGCTCCGTTTTGTCACGGTTCTCACGGCAAGCTAGGGTGTACTATAGCCGTTTCGTAACGTTTCAATTACAGTGCGTCCTGGTGTTTGACGCTTTGCAGGCCGGTGCGTTACGGTACGTTGAGTTCTACTACGGTCTGACACGGTGCTCCTGAGGCTCCAGAAGATGCTCCATCTGCCGGCACTCCAGGTTTACTCGTCGAAGTATCTTGATACAATGATTGCTGTTGCTTGAGGGGTTTTCTTTATACCATGGTCACAAACGTGCTCCAAAGCTCTCCGGCGTCCACGTTTGATCCATAGGAGGCCTTGACAGAACGTGAAAAACGCATCAGACCTGGTTGAAGACGTGAACAACGTGAGGGATCCCATCAGAACGCATCGGACCGGGAAGCAACATACATGCATCCCTGGTAGACCGCGGTCCGAACCTTAGTGCGCCTTGGAAGAACCGCTTCTTCGCCCCAACGGCCCGTCACGGATACCGTGATAAACCGTGAGGAAACTTAGCACAACCTAACAAAACTTGGATATGGAGACAAAAATGGCCAAAATCCCACGGCGCAATACGTTTCGGGCAAACGGGGCTGCCGTGGCCGCCGGGAACATAGTGTAAACGTAGCATAATAGAATCCACGTGACAATGTTTCAGCGCTGATCAGGACTGAAGTTTATCACGTGATCAAGATACCGGATAAAGAAAATGCGCGCGCGTAAGATGATCTTGTCCAATCAGATAATCGAAGTGATTGTATTCCGCCTGTCTATACTGACAGCGTTAGCAACATTGAGTCATGACCCCAGGCTATGGGACCGTGTTCCAGTTATACATGATGGGTTGTTCTTGAATGTATATTCAAGGGAAACAACGCCGAGACAACCGTCTATATACAGGCTCTAGTCGCCTCCCCTATCATTGTCAGTCCAAACGCAATTAAGCTTGCCCGACTGAAGTTAATGCTTGACCATTCGGATTACCTTCCGTTTAATTTTTCTAAAACCTTTTGGCTGATTTTCACCAAATCTAGTACAAAACTTTGTCCTATAAAGCTCTCTCAATTTTCGCATCTTGCTGATTGGGGTCACAATTGAGTTCACAGTTCTTTCAATTTTTGGAATTTCTACTATAGGACAATGCGTAGCACTTTGATATTGTTAATGTAACATTATATAATGATTTCCTCTCATGTATGGTCAATCCATGACCATTTAGTTAAACTGACCCCTACCAGCGGACTACAGCTTTACGTTAGGATTTGTACAATAAATCTTACTTATACACCCTTTTTAACTACTCCTTCAGAAATCATTCGATGGCCGAACACCCCGTTCAGTGTGTATCATTCCTATATGAGCGCCGCTGTACGGTTTCCAACCTTTTCTTTAAGTGTCGTCATTTCCAGAAAACGTCACATGTGACGTCCCCATGTACTGACAGTAAGCAATATTTGCCGCATATGGCGGCAATATGAAAACGAAGTGACCATATGGAGTAAATAGCCTTTCCTGCTTGCAAACAGTGACATCACAGACTGCGTTTTCTTGAAATGACGTCACTTACAGAAGAGGTTGTAAATCCAAAAGCAGCGCTCATATAGTCCTCTCTTAAAAGTATTGAAATGCGGAATGATAATTCCTGATAGATTACTTGAACAATACATAAGACATCACGTGATATGCACGTGTGTTTTGACTTAGCGACTGAAACAAGAACAGCGAGTCAAAATTACATGGATTGCAAAAAACAACGTTGTCTATTTTCTACAGTAAATAAACGATTATTATGTAATGCGTTATCGGTATACCGCACTGAACGTTCAATAAGATTTTCGTTTGAAGTCTCAATAAATGCAATTACGTAATCATTAGTGTGCAAAGTATGTGACTAGATAGATTATAATAAGGTATATATAGTATTGATCAAGATTGATATGCGGATATTATAACAAAAGTGGTATAAGTACAAAGCTATTACTGGTGTACTGTGAAATGTATCCGGATGGTAATTCTTTAATGTTGTCTGAAAATAGATTCACAATTCACAACTCATTTGTTTGAGCGACTCGCAGATTTGAACATTCGCTACTAGTGGTATCAAATCAGACAGAAAAGTGCGTTGGCAAAATTGAGTGTTTATTCTAAGTATACTTCTGAATCTCACTTAAAGGCACTCTCGAAATTAAGACCCCCCTCATTAACTAGACTGAATTTTCCCGGACTACTTTTTTATTCATTTTTTCCATGTGTTAACTCGATAATCGGACCACCACACAACTTTAAGAACAAAGGAACAAATGTTGGTCTTACTGTTGAGGTTCACTGTACACTAAGATTGATACTGCGTTCATTGCTTCAGATCACACTGTCATAATTAAGTAAATATTCTTAAAATACAAAATGGCGGGTTACTTCTTTTAGTCCGTAATTCATACGTGCATTCGTAAGTTAATTATTTTTTCTGGACGTTACACGGATTACTTGTTTGGTTTTAACCACGCAGGTCACCTGATGGGCGATTGTATCACGTGGTATTACATGTTGATACACTATTTCGCGGGAAAATACCAGTTCTTGGCTTGGCTTCATTTAAATCAAAATATCATAAGGAATTATTCAGGTTCGGATATTGTTTCAGTACTTCAGAAAAACAAATTGAATTGTAGATCTCAACTTAATGATATTACCATTATTATTTGATTATAATACAAATGTGTTTCATTATATGTAGTACATGCTTGGATCAAGGCCGCGTATCCTGCATTTTGAGGAATGATATCAGTAATGACAGAGCTTGATGTTGCGGACACACATTTCCCTTATACTTTTTTTTGGGCGGCTGACCTTACCATGATAATTACGCTATGGAGATCAGCATATGAGTCTACCATCAAAGCATGTCAGTTCAAATGATCATTTCTACCAAAGTATATATTAAAGTCTAACTTTGTACGATCTATAAGTTTATGCGAATTCATGTGTAAATTGTTTACGTACTTGTATGTAATGTATATGAGTATAAAACTTGTATCGACAAACGGAACCCCTCCAATAAATAGTGACGTCTTGCCAGCAGCAAGCGAGTGTTTTTTATTTGTACATGAGTTAGTCAAGACTATCTTGTTCTATAATGACGTGTACAAAATAAAACCGCTCCCGGGATAAACAACACTGTGGTGAATTTTAAACGTTAATTTAGTGTTTATATGAAATGAACGTTATAATATATTGTTGATCAATAAATCGATGACTTCCTTATACATATACAATCAAACCAAATTATTTTATGAACAAACCCTAATATAGAGTATAGTTACCTATGATACTTGGATTCTATGGTAGGTGTTGTTTACGATGTTTACTTTTGTTTTAAAAACAATAAAACTGGACTATAATTACATGTAGATGCGAAGTTGGCAGTAGTTCACGAATTCACAATTTCAACTTCACGATTTGAATTTCACGAATTCACGATTTCAACTTAACGCATTTATGATTATGAATTCATGAAGTTGAAATTGTGAATTCGTGAAGTTGAAAGTATGAATTCATGAACTTGAAATCTTGAATTAATGAAAATGAAATCGTGAATTCATGAAGTTGAACTCGTGAATTCATGAAGTTGAATTTAAGAATTCTTGAAGCCGATACGTCAGCACCAGGCTTTTGTAACTTACATCAATGTCACTGCTTGTACTGTGACCAGTTATAGCATGGATAGTAGCGGTTATACAATCAACGCTTAGGTTATTGATATTAACGCGTGACCTTCCGACTGGTAATTTAGTGTGATATCGACTGCGCTAGACTCATGATAAAATATTATTATTATCACCATCATCATTTTAACAGATAACACAAATATGCGTTACATGCTTTTGTGCAAAACAAATCTGTTTAAAAATGGGATTAAACTGATCATTTCTGTGAGGTTTCGTTAGAATCAACAAACTGGCCATACATGTAGAAGGCGAAACGCTGACAAACATTCTTGATGAATTCTATATTTGAAAACTGTCATTAATTGTTGTCGCATTTAAGGTAGTTACGGCATGTTCGTTACATTAACCACGACTGCTTCTAACGATGTGTGCTCATAATCAGACAACATTATGACAAGACCTGGCGCTGCTCATTTTATACATCAATGTCATTGGTTTTCTGAGACATCTTTACAATGCAGTTCTGACTTTAGAAACTTTCCGTGATAGATACTGTACTTAACTTTGTACAGATGAGAATCGACTTTTCCATGTTAATGCGTTTATCATGCGAGCTTTTCAAGGTCACCTTAACATATTGCATACTGTCCCGGTTAAAATACACAGTTTATTGACACATACATGATTGTCGATTTTTCAAATTTGCATGTTAATTGTATTTTCCCCAAGCAGTTCTCTAATATGCCTATGATTCAGTCTAAATATGAAATATATCTCCTCCAAAATGGCTTCATTGGCTATTTTCTAATTAGTTTTGTAAAAGAAGACGAAGGGCTAATTAAGATCATGACCTAGAAATCTGATAATTAAATTTTCAAATCCTTGTTTTGAGATAATTAGTTTTGCGACAAAATAATAGGATAATTTCTACCATCATAATTAGCTTTATATTTCTCATATCAAGTATTACAGTTTTCCGAAACATAGATAATTTATTTCGAAAAATACGTGTCGCATTTGATCGCAACGATACAACGCAGTTCAGATTTTAATGCAGTTTTCTCAAGTAGTTTATTCAAGGGTTTTGTATTTAATACTTAAATCTATTTGTGTTTCAAAAAAGTGATACAGATGAAACTAATACAGTCGGACCTCGTTTATTCCACAATCTTCTATCCGAATAGAATACTTGGTATCCTCCGAGATAAATATCAGGTTCCGATGTTTCGTCTTAGGCAAGTCGAATTGAAATGAGCTATTCAAAACCATGTATAATTCGAACTAAAAATTGCGTCCAATTTCCTGTTGGCTAATTTGTTTTTCTCACATAGTAAATTCTATATTACAGATGTTGATCCTACCTCTCGCACTCTTACTACTTCCGGTTTGTCTTGGGGTGTTGTATGATAGGACAGACTCATACCACAGTGATACTGGTCAGTTTTTCTCAGTTATCTGAAACTACCGATATCAGTTACACAAATATAACAAATTTCTCATAATATTCAGTATATTTATTAGTTCATTTTCTTCTTCTTCTCTTTCTTCTTCTTCTTATTATTACTATTATTATTATTATTGTAATTATTATTATTACATGTATTATTATTGTAATTATTATTATTACATGTATTATTACATGTATTATTCTTCTTCTTATTATTATTACACGTATAATTATTATTATTACATGTATTATTATTATTATTACATGTATTATTATTCTTATTACATGTATTATTCTTATTATTATTATTATTATTACACGTATAATTATTATCATTACATGTATTATTATTATTATTACATGTATTATTCTTCTTATTATTATTATTACACGTATAATTATTATTATTACATGAATTATTATTATTATTACATGTATTATTATTATTATTATTACATGTATTATTCTTCTTCTTATTATTATTACACGTATAATTATTATTATTACATGAATTATTATTATTATTACATGTATAATTATTATTATTACATGTATTCTTCTTCTTCTTATTATTATTATTACATGTATTATTCCTATTATTATTATTACATGTATTATTATTCTTCTAATTATTATTATTATTATTGTAATGATTATTATTACATGTATCATTATTATTATTATTACATGTATTATTCTTCTTATTATTATTATTACATGTATTATTCTTCTTCTTATTATTATTACATGTATTATTCTTCTAATTATTATTACATGTATTATTATTATTATTACATGTATTTTTTTATTTTTTTTATTAATACATAGAAGCTAAATTATTATTTTTTTCTCTTAAGAACAGGCCATACCATGTATAAATACATGTACATTTGCATAATATACTAACACTTTATTGTCCGTGAGGGATTTTGTATGAAACTTACAATTAATAGAAAACGAAATTTCTTTGACACGATTGCAAGCGCCTGTATTGTCTTCTGAGAGACTTGATCCAACTTTTTGAAATACCATTTGACAACTTAGACCAATTTTCTTCAGCACCAATGGCGGTCACTGTATAGTCTATATTGTATAATACAATTGTATGTAGTATATATAGATAGTTTATTCAGAAAGATTAGGCATACTGCCCATAATTTCACATAAACAATGCAAATATATATACAAAAATAACGAAATATTATACACTGGTCAATGGTCATTTGACGTGCAATAGTTGATTGATTAACATAATATAAATCTTAATATAGTACTTATTACAATTTAATTGATACAATTTGAAAAATAATATTATAGTGAGGAGTAAATATAATTGAATTACTTATTACTAATACGACTGATTTCTTAAGTTAAAATCAATGACAGATTGTTAACAACATTCTTATTTTCTAAGCTTAAAGTAATACTATGCTCTTTTTTGTTCATTTCTTTACCTAACCAAACATGAAAAATATATTTCCTATAGTTAAAACATCAATACACACGCATTAACATGGAATGAATTCATAATGTATTAATCCATATTCGTTGAAGAAAGATGTACATCATAATTTTTAAAAACAATCAGGCTATTTTGCAGGTTTTGACTGTTAGTAATATGATAGAAAAAATTTCACTCGGTTTACATTGCAATGACTCTTATTAGAGATGTTTTAGCCAATGTAACAACAATACTGCAAAAGGCAAATTCAAACATTTTATGTTCAGATGAGCCAGATACATCTTTAATAATTCAACACATTTTGGTATATTGTATTTTTTCTGTAATAATGTTTTATATATTGTTTACGGATTTCATGGTACAATGGACGTTCAAACAAAAAATGAAATTCATCTTCGATTACATTGCATAACTGGCATTTTCTATCTTGAAGTGGTATTTTTTATGGTTTGTGCCATCGTCAAGCTTCTATTTCTAATCTATGCGAAGATACTCTAAAACGTGTAAGTGATATAAGAAGTATTCCTTTACATAATAAAGTCGAATACTTCACAACGTGCAGCAATTTCGTCAGTTCATTCGATATTCAGAATTTTAATTTACTCAGAGTTTAAAAGTTAATTTAGATATTTGTCTATTCATAGCAAAATGTATGTCACCGGGGATGACACCATGCAGGTTTGACCCCCACAGTCGGGAACATCGTTGGACTTGTATAATGAAGGGTCAGTTATGTGACGGAACTTCGGACTGTCCAGATGGAAGTGACGAAATGAGCTGCCGAGAATCAACCCTTCGTGAAAAGAGTATGTCCATTTAGACATCAAACAAAACAAGTGGTTAGATTTAATATAGCTATCAAGTCTGGTATAAAACAGTTTTTAAATGAAAATAAAAAAAGTAAAGTAAACGACTATTCAGGCATAGTGATTATAACTTTAACTGCAGTGCAAACCTATATTTACATTTCCTACGTATTTTAAAACATCTTATTTTTTTAATACGTACACATATTTTACGGTGTGCTTATTTACCTACATTACACTTTTTTATGTGTTATACTTAACTGTAGTTCATATTCTTTGGTCTATCCGTTAAAAAGGCACATATTCTTATTTTTTTACAAAATATCCTTAGTGATAATTATGAGAACTTCGGTGGTACTTCAAATAGATGTATTATACAACACTGCATTGTCACTTTCCTTATATGTTTCAAGTGTGACAAGTGTACGATACCGGTATTTTCTATAATACTGACCTTCTCGCCGAGTTAGCGCTAGCATAGGAAATACTTCTATAGGACTTGTGTTCTGCAGTTCCAGGAAACGTTTACAATGCGATGTTTTATAGCGCGTATGCATGAAGGCACGAATATGCAATGTTCTCAAAATTATATTGATAGAAAATAAGACTATGTAGCTTTAAAACTATGATACATTATATTACGAATTTATACCAGTGATATAATTGATGGTTCAGCTTTTCTACCTGTCCCTATTTCAGCCGTTAAGTGTGAGGATGACCAGGTACGGTGTCCAGTAGATGGGCGTTGTGCTGGTGTTTGTGATGGTATTACAGAATGTAAATATGGTGAGGATGAAATGTCATGTACCAGTAAGTATGATCTGTTCTCTTGTGTCATGTACCAGTAAGTATGATCTGTTCTCTTGTGTCATGTACCAGTAAGTATGATCTGTTCTCTTGTCTCCTGGTTGTCATGTACCAGTAAGTATGATATGTTCTCTTGTCTCCTGGTTGTCATGTACCAGTAAGTATGATATGTTCTCTTGTCTCCTGGTTGTCATGTACCAGTAAGTATGATCTGTTCTCTTGTCTCCTGGTTGTCATGTACCAGTAAGTATGATATGTTTTCTTGTCTCCTGGTTGTCATGTACCAGTAAGTATGATCTGTTCTCTTGTCTCCTGGTTGTCATGTACCAGTAAGTATGATCTGTTCTCTTGTCTCCTGGTTGTCATGTACCAGTAAGTATGATCTGTTCTCTTGTCTACTGGTTGTCATGTACCAGTAAGTATGATCTGTTCTCTTGTCTCCTGGTTGTCATGTACCAGTAAGTATGATCTGTTCTCTTGTCTCCTGGTTGTCATGTACCAGTAAGTATGATCTGTTCTCTTGTCTCCTGGTTGTCATGTACCAGTAAGTATGATATGTTCTCTTGTCTCCTGGTTGTCATGTACCAGTAAGTATGATATGTTTTCTTGTCTCCTGGTTGTCATGTACCAGTAAGTATGATCTGTTCTCTTGTCTCCTGGTTGTCATGTACCAGTAAGTATGATCTGTTCTCTTGTCTCCTGGTTGTCATGTACCAGTAAGTATGATCTGTTCTCTTGTCTACTGGTTGTCATGTACCAGTAAGTATGATCTGTTCTCTTGTCTCCTGGTTGTCATGTACCAGTAAGTATGATCTGTTCTCTTGTCTACTGGTTGTCATGTACCAGTAAGTATGATATGTTCTCTTGTCTCCTGGTTGTCATGTACCAGTAAGTATGATCTGTTCTCTTGTCTCCTGGTTGTCATGTACCAGTAAGTATGATCTGTTCTCTTGTCTCCTGGTTGTCATGTACCAGTAAGTATGATATGTTCTCTTGTCTCCTGGTTGTCATGTACCAGTAAGTATGATATGTTCTCTTGTCTCCTGGTTTTGTTTGAGTAGTATCTTTTTGAATGGATAAGGTTAATATAGCTGCGCTGTCTCTCTAGAAAGAAATATCACACCTCTGTGGAATCTGTACATACGAATATCACACCCCTATAGAATCTGTAGATGGGAATATCACACCCCTGTTATAGCTGTAGATAGAAATATCACACCTCTGTTGAATCTGTACATGGGAAAATCACACCCCTATAGAATATGTAGATGGAAATGTCACACCCCTATATAATCTATAGATGGAAATATCACACCCCTATATAATCTGCAGATGGGAAAATGATAGTCCTGTTAAATCTGTACATGGGAAAATAATATTCCTGTTATATCTGTAGATGGGAAAATAATATTCCTGTTATATATGTAGATGGGAACAAGATAATCCTGTTAAATCTGTAGATAGGTAAGTGATAGTTCTGTTATAATATCTGTAAAAGGTAAAATGATAGTCCTGTTAAATCTGTAGATGGGAAAATGATAGTCCTGTTAAATCTGTAGATAGGTAAATGATAATCCTGTTAAATCTGTAGATAGGTAAATGATAGTCCTGTTAAATCTGTAGATAGGTAAATGATAATCCTGTTAAATCTGTAGATAGGTAAATGATAGTTCTGTTATACTAACGGTAAAAGGGAAAATGAAAGTCCTGTTAAATCTGTAGATAGGTAAATGATAACCCTGTTAAATCTGTAGATAGGTAAATGATAGTTCTGTTATAATATCGGTAAAAGGGAAAATGATAGCCCTGTTAAATCTGTAGATGGGAAAATGATAGTTCTGTTATAATATCTGTAAAAGGGAAAATGATAGTCCTGTTATATCTGTAGATGGGAAAATGATAGTTCTGTTAAATCTGTAGATGGGAAAATGATAGTTCTGTTAAATCTGTAGATAGGTAAATGATAATCCTGTTAAATCTGTAGATAGGTAAATGATAATCCTGTTAAATCTGTAGATAGGTAAATGATAGTTCTGTTATAATATCTGTAAAAGGGAAAATGATAGTCCTGTTAAATCTGTAGATAGGGAAGTAATGGTCCTGTTATAATATCTGTAAAGGGAAAATGATAGTCCTGTTGAATCTGTAGATGGGAAAATGATAGTCCTGTTGAATCTGTAGATGGGAAAATGATAGTCCTGTTGAATCTGTAGATGGGAAATGATAGTCCTGTTGAATCCGTATATGGGAAAATGATAGTGATGTTATATCTGAAGATGGGATCATGATTATCCTATTATAGTCATGATTGAAAGTATTATTGCCTGTGAAAACCGTTTTGTATATATAGATGGGGGACATGATATCCAATTAAATTCGTAGATTAGGATATAGAAGCCCGACCAAAGAAATGTAAGTTTTTTTATAGCGTAATGCCATTTACAACATGTGGACATAAAAGGGGAATTTCTGATCGATATCAAATCATTTGAGGACACGCGGCATTAAGTGACGTACATTTGTATGGTGATTTATAACAAATATTGTAATCATTAAAGTAAGTATGGTTGGAGAAATAAGGAAATTGTGTTTTAATAACATTTTTATTATCAAATTACTATCGTGGGAATGGCGATAGCCAGAAGGAAATACAAACTATTGATTAAACGACCGTAAACAACTTTACATGTACATAGTAAATCTATCAATCGTGATTTATAAACTGTTTATAAACTATATAATGTGTATTTTGTAGTAGTTTAAGATACTTTTGATAATTGACACCTTCGATATCGGTATTTTGTGTTTAACCACATATACAACAGTAAAGTAACTTAAGTAGGATGGTGATCATGCCACACAGCAACTTTTAAACTTTACTTTTTAAGGCGGCCTGATCTTTTTCACCTCTCTGGTGGGTCTACGGTAGCAAGGATCCGAATTGCATTTCATTTAACAAAGACATGTTTTCTTAGTTTGATATTGACGCTTTTCTGAACCGAAAATAGTCGATGTTAGGGAAAGAAACGACAGTTTTATTAGAATTTTCTGTCAGCGGGGCTTTTCTAGTTTATCGTTTTGATTGTGAACATGGAATGATATTAGTTGTCATCCAGCATACATCACACAACGTACTAATGAGTGTTTCCTGTCATAGACTGTCACATTCAATAGTTTATGTCTTTAGTTCTTTTGTGACAGCAATGTGTCTTTGGAGACAGGAATTAAAGTCTTATTTCTTGAACAATTTTGTCAAATTTGTTGGCAAGGATACCATTCCATATCCAATGTGTGAAATAGTTTTTTTGCATATGTTAATTATATACAAATATTATGGCATTTGGTTGTAAGGCATTTCTGACGCATGTTTTGCGGCTTCCAAATTTCGGTTAAAGTAGTATTTTATGCAATCATTTTACGTAAAAAGTTTTTTTAACATACTTGGTGATGAATGGCATTCTTACGTTTTCTCTATTTCGCCGATTATGACATATTTTTAATGAAATAAGACATTTAACTACTAACTTTCATTGAAGAAACTTTGCTGTTACCGATGATTTTTAGGCGTGAGCAAGTAAACGTGACAATTTCTGACGAATGAAAAACGATTTTGATGTAATGACACCTAATGACATTCCTTGTTTGTTATCAAAGCGATAAGTTAGAAATCCTCTCCGGACTTCGTTTTGATGTTTCAAATTGTTTGCTTTCGGTTTTTAAACAGGTCAATACGAACTTACAGAAAGTCTTTGTTGTTAAATGAAATGCACTGTGGGTTGTTTAAATCTACCATAAAGTGATATTAGAAGAGAAAAATGTCTTGGCGCTTTAAATTGAAAAGCACCAATTTCAATGACAAAATATTTGAGCAATGCTTGTCGTGTGAATACGTCTCTTCCGTGTCCATTGTTCACCATTTGAAATTGTCCCTGTTTTATATACTGTTAATTATGATGGCGATGGAGTAATAATAGCGACTGCTGCTTCCATTAATGTTGGTGGTGTCGTTGTTGTTTGAAATGTTTCCATTGCAGCTTCTGTTCTTGTTGTTTAATCTCTTGATGCCAGTGTCGCGGCTGCTGTTTCGGGTGTTGTTTATGCTATTTCTGTTTTTGTTGTTGTTGCTGCTATTGTTTCTGTCGATGCTGTAGTTATTGTCGTTTCTGTTGATGTACAGGTTGTTGCTAATGATGCAGATGTTGATATTGTTGTTGCTACTGCTATTGTTACTGTTGTCTTTATTGTTGTTTTATCTTTTGCTGTGTTGTTTTAATTCATGTTGTTGTTACTGCTGTTGTTACTGTTGTCTTTATTGTTGTTTTATCTTTTGCTGTGTTGTTTTAATTCATGATGTTGTTGTTACTGCTGTTGTTACTGTTGTCTTTATTGTTGTTTATCTTTTGCTGTGTTGTTTTAATTCATGTTGTTGTTGTTACTGCTATTGTTACTGTTGTCTTTATTGTTGTTTATCTCTTGCTGTGTTGTTTTAATTCATGTTGTTGTTTCTTCAGTTTGTGATGAAGGAGAGGTTACATGCAAGAAACTTAACGGCTGGCAAGGTTGTGCCAAACTGTGCGACGGTGTGCCTGAATGTTTCAACAACATAGATGAATCCAAATGTGGTAATTACTTGACAAATACAGTCTTAGCAAGCGTACATACGCCAGTTCTAACTATTACAGTAAAGTTCCGCCTTACAACCGTTCCGAAATTACGACAATCCGCATAATGCGACCACTTTATATCAATTCAATGGTCGCGGGGGTCCAAAAATACGACCATTCGCATAATACGACCACTTTTTCTCGGATCCAATTTATTTGTTCTTTAATTCAATGGTCGCGGGATCCGAAAAATACGATGGACCCGTTTTTCCGTTATACATACATGTACGATCAGCATATCCGGTCCCAACCAGACCAGTATATTGCGGTTTTAGGTCCCGCTAGTGAAACCATTAAACTCGCGTGTCATATGTTTACACGATTTTACGTATCATCTCTTTCTTATATCAGCTTAAGGGCAGGCTTGTTATGACCATAGGGGACATGTTTTTCAATCAAATATATCAAACAGTCAAACAACATGAAGTCCTCTATGTGTTTTTAAATGACTTCAGAATCATATTGCTATTTTATTACGGCAAAACCTCGATAATAAGACCACCATTGTTTCCGAAGAAAGGCGGTCTTAGTAATGAGATGATCAGATGATTCAATTTAAATGTGGAAGAAGAATGGAAGACTGGTCCATGAAAATGTGGTAACATTATTGAGTTGGTGTAAAGCTTGATTAGATTTATATGTCATGTTTTACGGTAAATTATTACTTATAGTATCCATCAAGTGTAAAGAAGACGAAATCATCTGTCGGGATGGTAACTGTGCTACGTTGTGTAACAATTGTTCAGACTGCAGAAATAATGAAGATGAAGTAGATTGCCTCAACAAAGACGTTGTTGTCGAAAACAATCGTAAGCAGACACTTCTATGATGAACTTGAAAATGTTTCCCAATGCGTACTCCTATTTTCACGTATCACTTATTTTTGCGTCTGTTGTCCCTTTTAATTTGTTATTGTTTTAATGTATCTTTATTTGTTCATGTCTCATTGCACTTTTGGGATGACTGTGGGTGGCATTGCTGCTTGACGTCCTTTCCATTTTGAATTGTAAAAAAACGATTAGTTTATTTTCTTGTCATCTTTGAGAAACTCAAACAAAAACCCAAATTGTATTAAAACATTTATCCTTCCCATTGCCTTAGAGGAAAGACACAGACAGAGAAAATGTCGAGAAAAGTTGAACTTCTTGAATCACTCGTGATACTATACTGACTAGATAGTTGGTAGGCTGATTTGATAAATACATTTATTTAACTAATTTGATAGACATGCAGTTGTATTACAAAATTGGCTATTGTTAGACAATTTGTGGACATTTAAGTAGCGAGATTGGTAGCCAATGTTGCTTTGGTTACCTACACATGCTCCTTCTAATGATATTGCATCAGATTGGTAGCCAATGTTGCTATGGTTACCTACACGTGCTCCTTCTAATGATATTGCATCACATTGGTAGCCAATGTTGCTTTGGTTACCTACACATGCTCCTTCTTATGATATTGCATCACATTGGTAGCCAATGTTGCTATGGTTACCTACACGTGCTCCTTCTAATGATATTGCATCACATTGGTAGCCAATGTTGCTTTGGTTACCTACACGTGCTCCTTCTAATGATATTGCATCACATTGGTAGCCAATGTTGCTTTGGTTACCTACACGTGCTTCTTCTAATGATATTGCATCACATTGGTAGCCAATGTTGCTTTGGTTACCTACACATGCTCCTTCTAATGATATTGCATCAAATTGGTAATACAAAAATAAGTCATGTCCCAGTTCGAAATCAAATTATTTAACTCAATATTTTCGGTGTGCTTTTCTACAATGGTAGTTATTGTCATGAGAGACAATATTTCTTTGTTGAATTTTGTTATAGCATCTATTCTAGAGTCTTAAGGTTTGCATAGACGTATTGGGAGTTTTAATTTTGATAATTAAAAGTACTTACTTCTAACCACTCCCCTTTGATGACATGAGTGCTTAATGACCACTCCCCTTTGATGGCATGAGTGCTTAATGACCACTCCCCTTTGATGGCATGAGTGCTTAATGACCACTCCCCTTTGATGGCATGAGTGCTTAATGATCACTCCCCTTTGATGGCAAGAGTGCTTAATGACCACTCCCCTTTGATGGCATGAGTGCTTAATGACCACTCCCCTTTGATCGCATGAGTGCTTAATGGACGCGTAATGTCCATAATTAGTTTTACAGTATTTGTACCGACAGTTCCAAGGCTGTATATCGCTATAGAATTATTATTTCTATTTATGATTCTCTTTTCCCATGTACAGTTTTCTGACTTGGTAGAATATTTGTGTTCTTTCTCCGTTTCGGACCTGTGGTCACTTGCTTTCTCCAATTGTCATGTGGTGTGGTCCGTCCATTCCAACCCTCCCCCTTGTAGTCTCCTTAGATTCTCCATGGTTGTTTTTGATAGTCATCAAGACAATTCCTTACTTCCCAATTCCAATAGATGTTTGCCCTTACACCTCGTCAACTCCTAATGTTTCGTAGATTAATGTTTTCCTGGGATCTGTATGAGGAGGCATTGTCTTGTGTATGTGGCGTTCCCTGTAACAACTTAATATTTCCCTTAATTATGCAGTTTGCCCGTTTGGTCACATTGGTTGCTCCAACAATGTCACCTACGACGTGTGTGATGTAATAGCCAGGGTAGCTAATCACTGGGGGATTAGGATTAGACGTTTCATCACTAGAAGCCAGTGTCTGCAGATCATGAGACAGATATGTCCTCTTCTGAACTTCATCCTCTATGCCGGACAGTACACGTAGATATCTAGGGTGAGTAAATATAACTGTGCAGTCTATGTCTTGAGAAAAACTTATTTCACCTGATGCGCTCAGCTAATAGAGAACTCGACTGCCTATCTCGGCTAGGAGAATATTCGCTGCGACCATGAGACTGAATGTAATACATCCCAAGTCATTTGTCCATCGCCTCTGATTTCTGTGGTGAAGTTGTCAGCTACTCTCCAGAGAATCATTCTCGACAGCTCTCGGATATTTCCGTACCACTACGAACATCCTCCAGTGTTTGTCAGGCGGAGCACTATGTGGCAAAATTCAACATTTTGTGCGGTCAAAAATAGATCTCGTAAAACGGATTTAACTTCAATAACTTCGCTGAATTCACATAATAAATGGATTATCGTCGGTGTCTAGTTAAAAACTCACAAATTTCAGTCTAGCTTAAATATGTGATTTTAATCCCGTTTCATCAGCACTCCAGCGTTCACGCCACCATATTGTTTGCATGATATTCGAATGGTATTTCCGAAAGTAGTGACTTTCGAACATCCGAGGCATTGTACGTAGTTAACCGAGGTTTTCCGAATGACGGGGAATATGTTTGTACTGGATGGTAACCTAGGAACACTAGTTAAGTCCACTAACCATCGTACATAACTGGAATGATTTTGTTAAACGGTGTAAACATCCACTACAGCAACCGGATTGCCTTTCCTTTAGCAACAACCTCTCTTTAAAAACATTTGTCAAATTCTAAAATTCTAAAAAAACAACTGCTAATTTAACCTATTCAGAGTAACAACCTCTCAACAACAACTGGGCCTGTATTCACAAACGTTTTAAGACTGAATCTCAGACTTAGACTTAAAAATGGATGATTGTTACACAATATATTTTGATAAAACATGGCAAAAGTGAAGAGTGAGTAACAAGAAATATTCAGGCAAAAGTTATCCGTTTAAATATAATGAAAACAAAATGCTTAATTTAAGTTTTGCAATTTCAAAGTCTAAGTCTGAGATTCAGTTTTAACACGTTTGTAATTACGGGCCCTGATTTCTTTAACGGTGTTTGCGTGGACAGGTTGTTCTGTATTCAGTGAACACAGTGCTGGTGTTATACACTTCTGTATAGCTATCTTCAAATGTTTACATGTCTTTCACGACCGAATTACCCGGGTGCAAGACGAAAATATGCGGTTTAACCTTAAAATAGTATCACTACTGTGGGTTTAATGTCATTTTTATTCTCAAAATACAGTAAAACATTTTATGTAAAGTACTCTCTTGGGATTGATATAGACTGTTCTTTATAATTGTTGTTCGCTATATTCATAATTATTTGAATGCGAATAATAAGTCTGGCAATTTAAATGTGTTCTTTATATCCAAGTGTTCTATATATCAGTGTTCTTTATAGGCAAGTATTGCTATGCTATTTTATAGGATGAAATGTCTTGAGATTTAAACCGTTATGCATGATGCGGATGTCACTTTGAAATTTCAGGGAAAATGTTGGAAGAAATCACCAACAGGAAAGACGCTGCGTTGTGTTATGGATTATAATGAAGAAAACCAACGCATTTCTTTGTACACATCATAACATTGTATAACCGAATAAACAGCGTAGACAAATCAAAACGAATGTTTTTTTCTTTTTCATTGCATTTAAAATATATTGAAATTATGGGTTTACACGAATGTATGAAAATTGATTCAGTCTTCATTGTTCAAGAATGAACCTTTCCTGATAAAGATACATTAATGTGAAATCATAACAAGTATATATATACAGATGGACTGCTTCTGCTTTTACCCTTCGATATATACAAGCAAAATGTTGCTAACCAACTTCTCTCGTAACTGGACAAGAACACACTTGTCTATGGAAATAATGAGACTCCGTGCGTTTCCGTGCATTGTTACTTTCAATTCAAATATCTAATTTGTCAGACATTTGATAGAAAAATGCTATTTGTAAAAAGCCGTCAGTGTTCAAATTTTTTGAGTTGCTCAAGTGTAAAAACAAAGTAACTTTATGCAACGTAGCTAAGTTTATAAACAAGGATCTTTAACATTACCATAATGCGATTTTCACCTTCAAACAATACAAATCATACGGTGTTATTAAAAAGAAAAGAGAAAATGTGAAAAAAATATTCTCTTTAATAACGTCATATGACTTGTTTGACCTCTAAAACTTGTTGTTATTCCCTGTTTTCTTTTTCTCTTCCGTTCGTTTCATGTTCTCGTGTGATGTATTGTATATTTGTATTTTGTATGCGATTTTGTGACGATGTACCATGTACAAGTCAAAACAAATACAATGTTCTGTTCTGTTCTGTATTAAAACAGTGTCGTTTAACTTGTATGAGAAGTAAATACACAACGTACATGCATGTATCTGGCTGAAGTGTTGTTTTTGTAACTGACAGTTTATCCACACGATATATAAAGATTGTTCACTCAATTATTTAGTATTTCCGACGCCTACAGCAACTTGAAAGCTTAGCGGAAACATGTCAAAAGTTACAATGACGTTAAAGTCAGTTCGCGAGTCGTGACGTGTGTTTTATACGAAACCAATCAATACAAACAGCCTTCCTAGGTAGATGAACAATATTCATTGACTGTTTTCAATGACCATTCAAGTCGGATACTATGGTCGCAAATTATACCTCTAGCCCAGCAGTGACTGTTAAGCTCAGACAGATAATTGTCTTCATCATCTCTAACTCCTCATACAGAAGTCCATGCGTCCACTTGATACCGATTGAGGTATACAGATAATGATCTGTGTAATTGTTAATTGGCGACTCTATTAAAATAAAGAGCTTCCAGTGTGTGAGATCATATGAAAAGTTCGAATTGTCTCAATTTTTTCCGAGGCAAGTATTACCTGAATTCCATGCCGCGCCAGTAGCATTATTCTAAACTTTTGCAAACTAAGTATTAGTACACGGTAGTAATGGGCCGACGATCCCCGACACTCGAATAGTCGTCCGTGTGAGATTTGTGATCGCGATCAGCGACTTAATTTTTCACAAGTCGATTACCGTAATTACTTGGGACTGAATCGGAAAATTTAGTAAACACTTGAAACGTTACTGGCAACATCTTGAAAGATGTAAATTTCCAAGATTTAGATCTAGATCGGAGTCTAATAACCGTTATTATGGCTATTAGTCAAATTCATGTATGTTGTAATCTTCAAAGGTCATAACCGATTGTAAGACAATATCGATTATTCGAATCGGTTGGGTTATCCGATTGTGCCGATTAATCGATTTGCAAGTCTGACTGATTTGCCCGTCACTTATACATTGAGGACTAAATACAATTTTAAATTTGGATAATGACAAACTGTTTTTTGTATGCGACGTTAAGTGATGACGCTTTTTAAATATATCAAACAATAAATGTATATGAAAAACGTATTTGAAGCCGAATTGTTGAGATTTACCCACAAATCATTCAAAGCGATGTAGTGACTACATGATACAGTGTAGTAATATCATCTGGCCATCAATTATCCGTCTGTCAAGCAGTTAAGTTGTCAATCTAGGCTATGGACAATTTAAAACCTGTTACAAAATTCCTGTTCATTACAACATTTTTTAACAAATGATAACACATCCCACGTGAAAAATGAGACTGTTTCAAATGTTGGCTTGGAAATAATGAATCCGACGTTAATGTGCGAAGCATCTCTGATAAATTACCATTGGCACCGCTTGCTTAACAACTAAAAGTAATTGTATAACACATACGGCAGAACTATAAAGCTTAATTTAATTTTGCTACGTGTCAGTTTCACAAGAAATCTGTGGTTTTTAATTACCAGCATACACAAACATTCAATCCAAATTGATTAATATTCACATATTGATGTTTTGCAAGGCAAGGCAATAAGGATGATACATGAATACCTTGAGGGGTAACCTGAAATACGGAAACAACTCTCACAACACTCACAACATCGTTACCACATAAATATCAATTTGCTCTTGGCAAACAATATCGATTTAACAAGTATACTGTTCGGTTATGATTTTAACTCGTATTCTCTCCACTTTGGACGTTCTTTCGGCAAGAGCTGTGTCACTCATCAACTCTTCGTTCACCGTAATATAGAAGATATTAGTACAAGTTTCTCCAATCCACCTCTCATCCCATACTTCTCCATCTTGGTTCTTCATTTTAATCTCTAAATTTTCTTCGCCTGTCTTCCCTGTAACACATCAAGTCACCTCAGTTTAGTCTGTTTATTAGACACTTGCCTAATAAAATGTTTAAATAAAAAGATACAAACTTGGCAAGTCATTGTATTGCGATATTACAACGAACTTCAACCATTTTTCAAAGGACATATATGATAATTATTTGGTTTAAAAGTACTATGTACTATGCAAGCGGTTTATTACTTTGAATTGATTTATTGTATACATTTTCTTCCTGATCAATATTCATCGAATCGATTGGTTGAACATATTTGTAGTGTTTTGTTTAAAGTATTTCGACTAGATGTTTCTATAGACATATTGCTTCGAAAATCATTCAATTCCAATCCTTCTTTCTGATCTTCTTCTTGGTGTTTAACAGCAATACTCGTGTAATCACCACTAAATAAGTCCTTCTGAGCGCCGCTGTACGATTTCCAAACTCATTTCCAGAAAACGTCATATGTGATGTCACCATGTATGCTGACAGTAAGCAATATTTGCCGCATATGGCAATATGAAAACAAAGTGACCTTGTGGAGTAAATGTTGTTTCCTGCTTGCAAATAAGTGACATCACATGTTGCGTTGCAGAACTCTTTTATTTACTTGAGAACGGTTGTAAACAAATAATGAAATGGTCAGTCTATTAAAACATTCGTTGGAAACTATTGACCAATTAACATAGTGTGCAACATAATGGAATAATCAACAATATTTGATTCAATATTAAGTATAATTTTCGATAACAGACTATACATCAGTAATGGGACAGTGTTTCATTCAAACTAGTGTTGCTTGTAAACACTTCCCTTACGTATGTACCATTGAACAGCCTCAAATGTGTTATGTGTTATGTATTGTTATTTCCCGGAGATCTGTGTGGAGAGGCAATGTCTTGTGTATGGTATGTGGCGTTCCCTGTAGCACATTATTCTCTATCTTCTAGAACAGGCATATAAGCATTACATATAACAAATATTAGCATTATGCTATGAGGTTTCAGTCAACTAAGACTTTGTGTGACAGTAGACAAAATACAAACATACACGTAATGCTGAAGAATTTATTGTGTCTAAATAAATGGATTAAAGACTGTTATGTTTTGCAAATCAACGTGTCTAGATGATTCCACACGATCAATTGCCAACGCCGCTTTTATTTTTGTTGTTTGTTACGTGATCCCCAGAGACTGAGTTTGCCTCGACCAGACCCGGAAGACCACTTTTCACTTCCTTCATGTCTACTTGCATGATTCCAACGACCGTTTCCGAATAGGCTCATGCCTGTCTTACTTTCAGTACCTAAAACAGAGAAAAATAAAATAAATATTGTTCATAATTGTCTGTATCATAAGCTGACAAGACATTCTTGAATTTACTCAAACAACGCGTTAAATAGAAAATAGACGTTTACGTTACCTTAAATTTTAAAATTTGGAAAGGCGTATTGATCAAAATTCATCAAAAACAATGTAAAATTAGTATTGAAGAGTAGTTCTCGCAGGCGTTTTCTTTATTGCAAAAAGAAGGAATAAGACGAACAGAAAGTGAACAATATAAGGGGCACAGCCGCCCCGGCAGCACAAAGAGACATAAAAAATATGCATGATTGTAAACAATAAGAACGTAAAAGGGATACAAGACAAATTGACCGTTTAGTGAAGTTAGCGGTACAATCAGTATCGCTCTCACCCTTATTGACCGTTTGATGAAGTTAGCGGTACAATCAGCATCGCTCTCACCCTTATTGACCATTTGGTGAAGTTAGCGGTACAATCAGTATCGCTCTCACCCTTATTGACCGTTTGGTGAAGTTAGCGGTACAATCAGTATCGCTCTCACCCTTATTGACCGTTTGGTGAAGTTAGCGGTACAATCAGCATCGCTCTCATCCTTATTGACCGTTTGGTGAAGTTAGCGGTACAATCAGCATCGCTCTCACCCTTATTGACCGTTTGGTGAAGTTAGCGGTACAATCAGCATCGCTCTCACCCTTATTGACCGTTTGGTGAAGATAGCGGTACAATCAGCATCGCTCTCACCCTTATTGACCGTTTGGTGAAGATAGCGGTACAATCAGCATCGCTCTCACTCTTATTGACCGTTTGGTGAAGTTAGCGGTACAATCAGCATCGCTCTCATCCTTATTGACCGTTTGGTGAAGTTAGCGGTACAATCAGCATCGCTCTCACCCTTATTGACCGTTTGGTGAAGTTAGCGGTACAATCAGCATCGCTCTCACCCTTATTGACCGTTTGGTGAAGTTAGCGGTACAATCAGCATCGCTCTCACCCTTATTGACCGTTTGGTGAAGTTAGCGGTACAATCAGCATCGCTCTCACCCTTATTGACCGTTTGGTGAAGATAGCGGTACAATCAGCATCGCTCTCACCCTTATTGACCGTTTGGTGAAGATAGCGGTACAACCAGCATCGCTCTCACCCTTATTGACCGTTTGGTGAAGATAGCGGTACAATCAGCATCGCTCTCACCCTTATTGACCGTTTGGTGAAGATAGCGGTACAATCAGCATCGCTCTCACCCTTATTGACCGTTTGGTGAAGATAGCGGTACAATCAGCATCGCTCTCATCCTTATTGACCGTTTGGTGAAGATAGCGGTACAATCAGCATCGCTCTCATCCTTATTGACCGTTTGGTGAAGATAGCGGTACAATCAGCATCGCTCTCACCCTTATTGACCGTTTGGTGAAGTTAGCGGTACAATCAGCATCGCTCTCACCCTTATTGACCGTTTGGTGAAGTTAGCGGTACAATCAGCATCGCTCTCATCCTTATTGACCGTTTGGTGAAGATAGCGGTACATACATGATAATTATTTGGTTTAATAATATTAATCGAATCGATTGGTTGAACATATTTGTAGTGTTTTGTTTAAAGTATTTCGACTAGATGTTTCTATAGACATATGGCTTCCAAAATCATTCAATTCCAATCCTTCTTTCTGATCTTCTTCTTGGTGTTTAACAGCAATACTCGTGTAATCACCACTAAATAAGTCCTTCTGAGCGCCGCTGTACGATTTCCAAACTCTTCTTTAAGTGACGTCATTTCCAGAAAACGTCATATGTGATGTCACCATGTACTGACAGTAAGCAATATTTGCCGCCTATAGCAATATAAAAACGAAGTGACCTTATAAAGTAAATTTTGTTTCCTGCTTGCAAATAGTGACATCACATATTGCGTTTTCTTGAAATGACGTCACGTACACAAACGGTCGTAAATCCCATTGCAGAACTCTTTTATTTACTTGAGAACGGTTGTAAACAAATTATGAAGTGGTCAGTCTATTAAAACATTCGTTGGAAACGATTGACCAATTAACATAGTGTGCAACATTATGGAATAATCAACAATATTTGATTCCATATTAAGTATAATTTTCGATAACAGATAATTTTTATTTACGTTCTCCTGAAACTGATACATCAGTAATGGGACAGTGTTTCATTCAAACTAGTGTTGCTTGTAAACACTTCCCTTACGTATGTACCATTGAACAGCCTCAAATGTGTTATGTGTTATGTATTGTTATTTCCCGGAGATCTGTGTGGAGAGGCAATGTCTTGTGTATGGTATGTGGCGTTCCCTGTAGCACATTATTCTCTATCTTCTAGAACAGGCATATAAGCATTACATATAACAAATATTAGCATTATGCTATGAGGTTTCAGTCAACTAAGACTTTGTGTGACAGTAGACAAAATACAAACATACACGTAATGCTGAAGAATTTATTGTGTCTAAATAAATGGATTAAAGACTGTTATGTTTTGCAAATCAACGTGTCTAGATGATTCCACACGATCAATTGCCAACGCCGCTTTTATTTTTGTTGTTTGTTACGTGATCCCCAGAGACTGAGTTTGCCTCGACCAGACCCGGAAGACCACTTTTCACTTCCTTCATGTCTACTTGCATGATTCCAACGACCTTTTCCGAATAGGCTCATGCCTGTCTTACTTTCAGTACCTAAAACAGGGAAAAATAAAATAAATATTGTTCATAATTGTCTGTATCATAAGCTGACAAGACATTCTTGAATTTACTCAATCAAAGCGTTAAATAGAAAAAAGACGTTTACGTTAACTTAAATTTTAAAATTTGGAAAGGCGTATTGATCAAAATTCATCAAAAACAATGTAAAATGAGTATTGAAGAGTAGTTCTCGCAGGCTTTTTTCTTTATTGCAAAAAAGAAGGAATAAGACGAACAGAAAGTGAACAATATAAAGGGCACAGCCGCCCCGAAAGTACAAAGAGACATAAAAAAATATGCATGCTTGTAAACAATAAGAACGTAAAAGGGATACAAGACAAATTGACCGTTTGGTGAAGATAGCGGTACAATCAGCATCGCTCTCACCCTTATTGACCGTTTGTTGAAGATAGCGGTACAACCAGCATCGCTCTCATCCTTATTGACCGTTTGGTAAAGATAGCGGTACAATCAGCATCGCTCTCACCCTTATTGACCGTTTGGTAAAGATAGCGGTACAATCAGCATCGCTCTCACCCTTATTGACCGTTTGGTAAAGATAGCGGTACAATCAGCATCGCTCTCACCCTTATTGACCGTTTGGTAAAGATAGCGGTACAATCAGCATCGCTCTCATCCTTATTGACCGTTTGGTAAAGATAGCGGGACAATCAGCATCGCTCTCACCCTTATTGACCGTTTGGTGAAGTTAGCGGTACAATCAGCATCGCTCTCATCCTTATTGACCGTTTGGTAAAGATAGCGGGACAATCAGCATCGCTCTCACCCTTATTGACCGTTTGGTGAAGATAGCGGTACAATCAGCATCGCTCTCACCCTTATTGACCGTTTGGTGAAGTTAGCGGTACAATCAGCATCGCTCTCACCCTTATTGACCGTTTGGTGAAGTTAGCGGTACAATCAGCATCGCTCTCACCCTTATTGACCGTTTGGTGAAGATAGCGGTACAATCAGCATCGCTCTCACCCTTATTGACCGTTTGGTGAAGTTAGCGGTACAATCAGCATCGCTCTCACCCTTATTGACCGTTTGGTGAAGATAGCGGTACAACCAGCATCGCTCTCATCCTTATTGACCGTTTGGTGAAGTTAGCGGTACAATCAACATCGCTCTCACCCTTATTGACCGTTTGGTGAAGTTAGCGGTACAATCAGCATCGCTCTCACCCTTATTGACCGTTTGGTGAAGATAGCGGTACAATCAGTATCGCTCTCACCCTTATTGACCGTTTGGTAAAGATAGCGGTACCGCCTTCAATCAAGATGAAACAAGCTTTCTTAAAAGTACTGCCATAAACATTTCTGTCATCATTATAACAGTAATAACAATTCAATCAGCTTCGTTCTTTATCTTCGTCCCCACTGACCGCTTCATTACCTGAGTTGGAAGACGACTTCGCGCTCTTTACCCGTCCGCTTTCATTTGCCTTTCTATTCCTATTCCATCCGCGTAGCCAACCACGCTGTCTACGTCTTCTCGTTCCCGTCTCCTCTTCTTTCACCTCTTCTATCAATTATTTATATGAAATAAAACATATCTTTTAAAAAGATGGTTGGCACATTATGAAGCAAGCAACGTTTATTGCAATCTGAAGGTTAAGATTGGTTGTGCAACATAATAGAGATAAAAAACAAGAAAATACAATATCAAAGTTCAATTTTTGTTAATTTGAATTATCTAACTTAATCGAATTCATGTCTCAAATGTCAAATTGACAATTAAAACAAGTAATTTTAAAGTTAAAAAGAACTTTGTAGAAAGTCTCTGTAAAAAGTATTGGATAACGTGTAGTAAATGAAGGTTGAAATTTTTGTTTAAAACATTTATGTTAATATTGATATATACATACTGGTGTAAACAAGTTTGTTCACCAAGTTTGAATTTCGATAAAATCAAAATAATGCAGCGTACACTGGCTTTATTTTGCATAATGAAAACTGCTCCCCTTTTCATGAATATCTGCTTTATATTGAACTCTCATGCAGAAGTAAACTTTTGGTTTAGTGACATAGATGGGACGAGCAATCAACAAAACTTACTAAAATTCAAACTTTTGAGAACGACCCTTGTCACACCCTGTATTTGTGTGAGTGTTATTTAAAACAAACGTGGAGAATGTGTTCTAAATTGGCTCTTACAGCTATGAAGTAAAATTATGAAAGGAAGTTTTTGTGCCATTGAGAGAGATCTGCGCTCTTGTACTTTATTTCACGCCACTCATATAATAGTCTGCTTCTAAAGTCTGTCATAAAAAGCATTTATCAACTAATGTGAAGTAGATTTTAGTATACTTGAAATCGATTTGGGTGGATTTTTCTTTGGGTTTTCCGCGCGACCGATAGATATCACTCCATAGTGTGATTAGTCATAAGCCTTATAGTCTGTTAGTTCATCAGTTCTCTTGTATCAGTCGTGAAATCACACATTTATGTTATTTAACTTATTGCATTTAGATTTATCTAAAACCAAGGAAGTTCCAACGTCGGGCAATTTCCCGTACAGTTGACTAACAACACTACTCATTAGATAAATGCAGAAATGTACCATATATCTACTTTCAGACGCACTTGTTAAGGCAAATATTTTTTTTCATACCACCTTGTAATGATTACAGTAATAATATTAATGGTTCTGTTTTATCATGATCAAAAGTTTGTTCTTTGGAAACATAACACCATTGCAATAATTGTGTTAATAAATTTGCTTCAGAAAAAGAAAATACAAAAAAATATAGACCGCAGACCAACATGTCAGTTTTAAGTTTGCAAACGTGCTTAACGTAAAATTTGATTGGATTAAATAACGCCTTCAATATAGAGGAATCGAATTGCGTAATGCCAATTTTCTCTACGCGGCTGTAATAATATACCTGGGTCAGGCTTTTCAGCTATTCCATTGCTAGATTCAGCATTAGCAGGAATCATAATCAGATCAAGGATATCCTGAGTTGTCATATTGCTTCTGTCTGTGACATTAAACTTGACCTCAAGTATTCCTTTCAATTCATCTTCAAATTTCTCCTCCATCATATTTAACATTTCAATTGGTGAAATATTATTTGCTTGCATATGTAACCTCAACAGTGCCACTGTATTTTTGTCTAGAATAGCAAGCTTTTGTAAGGCTGCAGTGAAATCCTTAGCACTAACGGCATCATTTGCAACTACAAACATAACAATTCCTGCATGATGGTCTTCTATGGCAAAGTTTCATTAATGTTTAAGTTAAATTGGATATGTATCTATGACGATTGGTGGTATTTTACACGCATAATGTTTGATGAGAGAAGTATGACTTCGGTTTGCAGAACAAACCTAGAGCAAACCAAGAACAAAACGAGAACTTTACTCAAAACAAGACATGTTTAGCGATAGAAATGTGAAAAAACAACAACAGAAAGTGCCAAAAACAAAGGACACAGCCGCCCCGAAAGCACAAAGAGACATAAAAAATATACATGCTTGTAAACAAAATAAGAACGTAAAAGGGATACACGACAAAGTAAACGTTTGGTGAAGTTAGCGGTACAATCAGCATTGTTCTCACCCTTATCGACCGTTTCGGTACTAGCTGTGTTAATTTCTTGAGCAGCATCGCCGTCCGTTTCAGTAGTATCTGATGGTTCAGATGATATGGAAGTAGCTTGAAATATAAAGTACATACTCGCTTTTGAAAACAAAACTTGTAAGATAGTAAAACATAAACGTAATAATTATTATACACTTCGCAAAATGATACAGAAACGGTAAAGATGATGCCGTGTTATGTTTTACCCATTAACCATTATTAATCTCAGTACGGTATGTAGATAAGTTGTTTTGACAAATGGCAATAGAATATGCGCCAATCTTCATACGTTTCGGTCATTAAGTATCGACGTTAACAACTTATCGCGAACTAACAATTATAAGCTAAAATATTTTACACTAAAAATGGCTATGTTGACATTTTGTACATGTGTTACAATGGCGTTCGTGAGATAAATGACTTGTCACATGTGCTTCTAGATTCCTCACCATTTACCGCTTCATCACTAACTGCATCCGTTTTTGTAACTTCTCCGTCGACATTCTCTAGCTCGTCTATCAATTTTTGAGCCGTCATTGCCCGTAGTGTTGTTTTCCTTAGTCGCTTTCCTTTTTTTCTTAATACTCTCTGAATGCGTGAGAGTATTCGACGATGATTGTTCTTTATTTTTTCCATCAACTCATCTACATCCTCTGAGTCGCCAACATCAATTCCATTGTCTTCCAGGACATCCATAAGCTTCTTGTTTATGTCTTCTCCTGTTTCTTCACTCACAGCGCTCTTGTTTGTTGCATCCGAAGTACTCGTGTTATCCTCAATTGATGCAGCGGGCGCATTCCATGAATCTATCTTATCAGTAATATATTTACGCCAAAGGTCACGTCGTGAACTGAATGTACTTTTTGATCCAGAAGCTAAAAAATCGAAAAAAGTATATTCTGTGTAACTTACATCGTTAGATATATATATTTTAATATAATTTATTTGGATTTTATACCATATCACAAGGGAAATATCTGAGGACAAACGAATGCATTACATCACTGGTGTTCATCATTTCGTTTGAATAAATCTGTTGTTTTTATTTTTATGTAAACAAGCAAGTCTGGATTTCAAATTAAAGACATAGTCGGAGTAAAATTTTATATGGAGCGGGTTTTAAAAAGTTATAAACTTTGTTTTTAGATGATAAAAAAACGGTGTTTTTAATGAAAGCCGTATTAAAAACAGACAACATAAACAATAATAGAATATTATATTATTAATATACATCTTTACATAGATTTTAGAGGGTTCGCATCTCCAGGTCTAAATTATTTCTTTAAATAGTTAATCTTTTTTATGATTGTATGTATATATGATACAATACACAATATATTATGACAATGTAAAAACTATCTAGTATTTTGGGAGGATTGTCAATATGTGTCTAATTCTGAAATTTCGGCTATCGTATACTCAGTATAAAGACCAACCATACTCCATTACATTTCATTACAATACTTGACGATTATCATGAAATTCAGCATACCAGTCGCGTACAATGCAATACTATCGTGTCAAGCTCTTGTATCCTAAAAGTCAGTCCATGCAAATTTAGAAATCCCACCTCGTGTGTTATTAAATGTACTAAGTATATATTTTGTAGTCAGTAAAATACGCATATATATTTTTTTTTTTCATATTAAATGTTCGAATGAACCGACTTAACAAGATAGTTACAAACATACTTACATTTGCTTGAGGTATGTCTGCTTGACACACTTGTAGTTAGGACCAGGCATACTACGGCCCAAACTAGAATATAGCGGGTCATGGTGCTCACTTAAATAGAAGAAGAAGAAGAACTTTTATTTGTACTAAAACCCATAAAAGGTTATTGACAAAACATCAATATAACATAGAAAATAATACATAGCAATACGTGACAAGAAGATACAATGAAATGGTAAATAAATGCGTAGTTATTTACATACTGTTATACATAATAATAGGATGTTATTTTTGTATATTTGAGACGTATATGATTGGATCCGTGATCGGACATTGTATACAATAGTTGTTAAATATGAGGTTCATCTCTGGTGGGGGAGGCAGAATAATTTAAATGATAAATACATGTTAAAAACAAAGCATCCAATTCATGTACCAAGCTTCATATCCACAATTACATAACTATATAAAATAATTTAACGTCAATGGTAACTCCTAGAACATCTAAATGGATCATCAAGGAAATATAAACATAAATCTGACCTTTGTTTCTTGTCTTTATAACATATAATATTGATCTTACTGTAATATGACTCGATAATAGGACTTGTAACATTCTCGACCAATGTCATAAGAACTGCCCAAGTATTCTATTCATTTCTATTATTTATGTAAGAATATACTGATTGGGTCAGTCGTCGAGGTGGACGGATGTAAGCCAATTGACTCAAAGAGGTAATTTTATATAATTATCCGTTTTGATGAGTTTATAAAATGGGTTTTATTCTTTATTAACGAGAGGTTGATTGAAATCTTAAACAAATGATGAGAGAGCAACGAACGAGAACTCTGTATAAGATTTTAGATCGTTAACTTGTCATGTTAGAAATACATTTGGTATACACTAGTATAAACCCAATTCGATAAGACTAAGACTTTTATCGATTTATCCATTATATTGGATATAGGGTGGGCAGGTTGTTTAATCATATTTTCAACTATGAACGGATGAAAAGGTTGTATATAACACCCCTATATAATTGATATTTAGGTAAACACGATAATGAAAGAAATAGCGAATTTGAGTTATACATAAACATTGTTCCGACAGGGAATGATGAACACATTTTTGGCAAACAAGCCGAAAATTACCAATTTATATTGGCCACATACACATACACCGTGTCGCTGATACAGAATGATGCATGTAAACCGATCATAGATTCATTACAGAAAAAACCATGTGAAGACTAACGGCTCATTTGAAAGACAACATGTAACTTTAATCATACAGAAAGTCCTACTTTTATGTATTATTGTAATTTATAATCCCTACTTATTTAGAAAGTTTTTATTTTAAAAAGCAACAATAATCATTTTTACAGTAATATTCAGCGTGGCAAATGGCGAGATAGCATGTAATTTAGGTTTTAAATTTTAGAAATTTTATCATTTCGAGATATAATTCATGTTTTTGTTTATTTGTTTTCTAAATAGTCATAAAATATTACAGATATTTTACATGCGTTCTTTTACATGCGTTCTCGGTAGTGACAGTGTATGCAATATACCGCAAAATCATGGCATAGATTACATATTACCATTCTAAAACAACATATTGAAGCCAAAATAATATGACATAGAACTATTATAATACAATACAAAATACTGTTGAGCCATACACTTCCTGTGCATATATTTACTCATACATACACATGAGTACATGAGTTTACATCTAAGTATGTTAGATATCTGCTCTGAAATTTACCATGAAACGTTTAGCATTTAGTGAACAGTAGAGCTTCCTCAATACATACTTTAGATCTATATAATTATTATGTACGTCGGCCGCTTTAATCCAGAAAATAACTGAAAACGAAATATTTTCAAAATCTTACCTTAGTGAGAAACGCTTAGTCCTTGATAGTAGTTTGATTTCGTTCGCCGCGATTTTGTAAATATAATAACAGTATCACAAAGTGGTGTCATATATATACATTATGTATACATGAACATTGAGTTGCTTCCGTTATCGTTTTCTGCCGTGGGCTCTTTAAAATAAAACATTGATTAATTTGAAAATCGATTTGTTGTTTATAATTTTATACTTAAGTTAAATGTTTGTTTATAGTTAATGTGTTGTGTCGACTATAAAGATGTAGCTAATGTGATCCAACTAGTACAATTACAACTGTATTTTGTTACATACATATCCTGGTCTTTGTGATTAGTATTTCCCTTTATGGTTTTAGGTAAATACTAACTGCCCCCTTCACTTGTGTAATTCCATGGACTGATATAATATTCGTGTTCCCCACTATGTCTGTCTGTGGTCAACTTGCTTTCTTAGCTTGTGATGCATTCCATCCATTTAATTCCTTCTTCCTCCTTACTGTCCCCTCCAATTCTCCAAGGTTGTTTTTGTGGTATCGGCCATACAGTTCCTAACTTCCCGATTCCTAGATGCTTCTCCTTGTACCTCTTTATCTCCTTGTGCTGTTTTCCCTGGGATATGTGTGGGGAGGCATTGTGTTGTGAATGTGGTGTTCCAGGGGATATGTGTGGGGAGGCATTGTGTTGTGAATGTGGTGTTCCCTGGGATATGTGTGGGGAGGCATTGTGTTGTGAATGTGGTGTTCCCTGGGATATGTGTGGGGAGGCATTGTGTTGTGTATGTGGTGTTCCCTGGGATATGTGTGGGGAGGCATTGTGTTGTGAATGTGGTGTTCCCTGGGATATGTGTGGGGAGGCATTGTGTTGTGAGTGTGGTGTTCCCTGGGATATGTGTGGGGAGGCATTGTGTTGTGAATGTGGTGTTCCCTGGGATAAGTGTGGGGAGGCATTGTGTTGTGAATGTGGTGTTCCCTGGGATATGTGTGGGGAGGCATTGTGTTGTGAGTGTGGTGTTCCCTGGGATATGTGTGGGGAGGCATTGTGTTGTGAGTGTGGTGTTCCCTGGGATATGTGTGGGGAGGCATTGTGTTGTGAATGTGGTGTTCCCTGGGATATGTGTGGGGAGGCATTTTGTTGTGAGTGTGGTGTTCCCTGGGATATGCGTGGGGAGGCATTGTGTTGTGAATGTGGTGTTCCCTGGGATATGTGTGGGGAGGCATTGTGTTGTGAATGTGGTGTTCCCTGGGATATGTGTGGGGAGGCATTGTGTTGTGAATGTGGTGTTCCCTGGGATATGTGTGGGGAGGCATTTTGTTGTGAGTGTGGTGTTCCCTGTGATATGTGTGAGGAGGCATTGTGTTGTGAGTGTGGTGTTCCCTGGGATATGTGTGGGGAGGCATTGTGTTGTGAATGTGGTGTTCCCTGGGATATGTGTGGGGAGGCATTGTGTTGTGAGTGTGGTGTTCCCTGGGATATGTGTGGGGAGGCATTGTGTTGTCAGTGTGGTGTTCCCTGGGATATGTGTGGGGAGGCATTGTGTTGTGAGTGTGGTGTTCCCTGGGATATGTGTGGGGAGGCATTGTGTTGTCAGTGTAGTGTTCCCTGGGATATGTGTGGGGAGGCATTGTGTTGTGAGTGTGGTGTTCCCTGGGATATGTGTGGGGAGGCATTGTGTTGTGAGTGTGGTGTTCCCTGGGATATGTGTGGGGAAGCATTGTGTTGTGAATGTGGTGTTCCTAGTTAAAGATGTATCTGGCCTATCTGAACATAAAATGTTTGAATTGGCTCTATCCAGTTTTTTTGTTACATTGGCTAAAACATCTCTAAAAAGACTCATTGCAATTTAAAACCGATTGAAAAAAAAACTTTTTTATCATATTAGTAACAGTCAAAACCTGTTAAAACAATAGGAAGATGTTTTTAATTTCATGATGTACACACATCTTTCTTTAACACATATGGATTAATACATTATGAATTCATCTTTTGTTAATTCATGTTTATTGATGTTTTAACTATAGGAGATATATTTTTCATGTTTGCTTTGCAAATAAACAAAAAAATGAGCATAGTATTGCTTTAAAGCTTAATCATTCTTTCAAGACCAGATATCATAATGTTATAGTTAACCTCTTGAAATCTGCCCCATTTTATTTAATTAAAGCATTTCCTTATCCAAGAATATGTATCTCACACAATCAAATGCGATAAGTTAGACATAGTGCAAGAACGATAACTCTAATATATCATACTTACAAAATTATCTCCCATTGTTACTTCTTTAAAATACACATTGTCATTGAGCATTGAACCCCATCACCATGCATTGCATGAGTCCACATACGCAGATAGGGTAAAATTTATTTGGTTGAGCCATGCAACAAAACGCCTTAGTTGTTATCAAATAATATACTCGAGTGAACAATTCTTTGTGCCCCCGTTCCCTTGCGTATTTACTAGTCCGAGAGCCCGTGGACTTTTATTGCAACAAATGAGGCCATACGAAGTTTGCATATTTTTTGAAAGGATATAGCATATGCTACCTGAAAACCCATTTCTTAAGCGTCAAAGCCGTGCGTAACTATATTTTTCTCACACATTTGTACCAGGAGGGTTTGTAAAAAGTAGCATAAATTTGTTGAGGGGGTAGGGTTATGTTTTTGTCGTCAATATGATAAAAATGAACTTTATGATGGAATGTTTGCAAATTTTGTAAATAACATATTCAGCACTACTTATAAAACAAAAAAATCAAAGCCTCTGATTTGTAAGTACATACTAACCTGGGGTCAAAGGTCAATAAAAGGTGAAAAATCAGTCAAATTTTGCCAACTTTCCCAACTAATTTTACTTAAATGTTCAATGTTTCCCAACATTATGTTTTTTTCGCGCAGTTTCATTCATATATGTATACTTTATGTGGAACTTGGAACAATTTTTATGAAAATGCGTCTAATTTAACAAAAAAGTCGTGTTTTCGAAGTACAATTTACCTGCGCTTTCTATTATACATCAAATTGCCTCCATTATGTCTTTCCATGAAACACAGATTCATACTTTCATATTCATTTTTTTTTGTTATTCACTTCCATTAATCGTAAATAATTGACATAAACAAATTTTGAACACATGTCCTGTAGTATTTAAGTGTAAAAACATCTTTTAAACATACCAAGGTCAATAAAGTTACCTCCCTTGATTTTATTTGACACCATCTATATTATTGTCTACCAAAGGTCGTCTGTATTTTTTGGGACGGAAAACGAATTTTCTAGTCACGTCCAGTTCGTGAAATACAGGTTTGTTGCCTTTATTTATATCTTTAAATGTTTATTTTTTCAAATGTCATTACGATTATATATAAGTCTTATGTTTTAATAATATAGTTGTAAGAAGCAGTCCATATCCATGATCATGTTAGAACATCTCAGTGTTTGATAAATTAAAGATCACTAACACATATAATAGGCATAATTATGATGTTCAGTATCTAAAAATATGTTTGAAACAACAAGATTAAACAAAAAGATAAAATATAGCACTTATGGGAGAAATACGTTCATTTTTTCCCTGAAAGTGTCATAGTATTCGGATGTACACGTTTTCGGACGTAAATTTCTTTCTTCCTATTACAAGTGCAAATTCATGTCATTAAAGCTTAAATTTTGATGTTGATATTACGATATATTGTCTTAATGGTTAAATATTAATACTGTATATTTTTGTGTTTCAGAAATTGGTTTCTGTTGCAGTGTTTACAGGAGCAGAATTTTACAGATAGTTTATCTCTCTTTTCAATTAAGCCTTATAAGGTAATATTCAATTATGTTAATTTGTTAAAAGAATATGATCGTTTATATTAATTATTTTAAGCTGGTCTGTATAATAATTGTTTTCCTTGTAAACCTGTGGTATATACATGACCATATATGTTCCACTCAGTACAGTGTACATAAGGTATAGATTTATGTTAAACTGAATTTATAAAATAATATTGCTTATTTATGTATTTCAGATGTTGGTTTTGTTGCTGTGCTTCCATTAGCAGATCCTTGCAAATATATAAATAAGGTAATATCAAATATCGTCTTACATGTGGGTATAACTTTTCAAATAATATGATGCATTTTTGTACATTTATTTCAAACATCATTATTGTTAAATAACTCATAAATTGTGTCTGCTGAATTTGAAATATGAAGTTTGGTTAATTGTTTCAAAATCATAAAAATATTCAGGTGCAATTTGGTGTTTAAGTAGTGTCTTTGAATGTTATACATTGCTGTTATTCTTAACAGGAAGCGTTATCAGTCAGTATTCAATTAAAGAGAGAAAATCATACTAGGGAGTGATGGTTGCATGTTTGGTTCATTTGAAATAGAACTGTGTTCATATATGAAATAGTTAAAAATTAGTTCAAGTACATTATCAATACACTTACACAGTACTTAAAAGCACAAAAAGTACAGAATATATCTGATGCTATCCCAATTTTGTTTTGATATACATTATGAAGTGCGTGTGCACTATGAGCTGGAACATTTCAAGGGAGGATTTTAATAAAGTTGAAGTTTGATAGTTAAATTTTGCTTTGCTTACTTTGTTTACAGAATGTGAACATGAGTGAAAAATATGGCATATTGTAAGTGGAATAGCTATGCTTTATGCGGTACATGAGACATTGGTCTACACATGAATCTATAAAGGTAAATTTCATATTGAAATGTTAAGCTTTGTACAATTCACCTGATAAGGAATACATTTGCAAAACTTGCAATGTAGTAGTAATAGTGTTAAATGTAGACTAACGTTTTCCGATAATAATTTCAATTTTAAATTATTTTGTAACTGAGACTGGAAATGATCATAATTTAAATAGAGAAATTAATTATCATTTGCAACACTGACTTAAAATTTCATTTCAATCACAATGATAGCATCAAATGACAGGGAAAACCGAAGTCCAAAGATGGAACTGCGTTGTGTATTACATTCAGGCCCACCAATGCTGACGGAAGATATTAAGTTATTTGACACTGAATCATGGGCTACAGTTAAAAGAGCTTATGTTATTTGGAAATCTAAACCCAACTGGAACTTTTCAAAATACTCATCATTATGTTTGTGCATACCTGATAATTTTTCAAATGATTGTGGTTACCATAGTATTTGCTATTAAAATTTCACAGCAAAAATTCTTCATGATCAACAAATGATTGCCAAAGTGTGTAGTGTTGACTTTATAGCCAAAGGAGTTCAGTACCATCACAGCTGTCGAAAACAGTACATCAACAGAGCAAAAAGAAGAACAACCAACCATACAAATGATTGTGAAACCGATTATTCAGATAATTTGCATACACGAAAATGGCATGTAGAAGCATTTGGCAAGCTGAAGAATTACATAGATACACATATCATATCTAAACAAACACCTGAAATGCTTACATCTCTGTTTGAGCTTTATAGAGCGTTTTTGACTGAATTTGATTGTTGTTCTGGTAACCTCAATGCGTATTTCCTCGGTCAAAAGGTAATAAAACAGTACGAAGGACGACTGAAGATTGGCAAACTAAGCAATCGACAGGGGAATGTAATTTATCCAGCATGCATTGAGGAATCAGACGCAGTAAAATCTGTCCTGCTGCGGGCAGGTTCAATTGAAGTGAAAACTGATGAAATGGCAATGCACCTCAGGAAATTGATACTTGAACTTAAGAATTCAAGTGAAGATTTTCCATATCCATTATCAGCAGAAACACTAATGAAAGGTCAAGCACCCCCCCCCCCCCCCCCCAGATTTACTTATGAATTTTTTCCGCATATTATTTACTGGGTCAGATAATAAACCGGAGGACAGAGTACAACGATATGTGGAGTCTGTATCCGATGACTGTCTCTTCGCTTGTACAAAAGGCTGTTTAAAACCTTCGAAGCATGTCTGCCTTGGACTAGGTTTAAAAAGTCTTACAGGAAGTCGTAAAGTAATAGAAATATTAAATCACCTTGGGCATTGCTGTGGTTACCACACAGTTGAAGGCTTTGAAACAGACCTAGCAATGTCAGTTTCTGAAAAAGTCAGGTTACTCCAGATGGAATACTGAAAGTACCCGGGTTAGCAACCGCATTAGCATGGGACAATTATGATGAAATGAATGAGACTCTTTATGGAACTGGAAGCCTTCATGACACAGTATGACCCCCTTCCACTACATACCATCTGTTACATGGAGAATTTGACACTCCCTCCAACCCGACTAGATGTTGTTGCAGAGACTTTGCGACTTTCCCAAAAGGTAGCCGAGGAATGCCAAGAAGAATATGCTGTTGTCCACTATGACCTTGCTATAGCTAAGCATGCCAAACAAATTCAACAAGTTGAATCACCAAAATTTGACAACGTATTCATCTGCTTTGGACCATTTCATATACAGCTGGCATATTTTGGATCATTGGGTTACATAATTGGTGAGTCAGGAGGACCTCATATACTCACAGATACAAATGTTCTCGCTAGATTGATGAAGGTTCTTGAGGGGAGAATTACAAGTGAACCACCGGATAGAACAGATGCAACAATTATCGATGGTATGTTTCTGATACATACTTTAGTTAATCTTCCATCTACTTTTGGTGAGATTGCCAACGTAATTCTTACACGATTGACCACTTTGTCAAAGAGAATTGACTTCGTATGCGACACCTATAATCATCCATCCATCAAAGATGCTGAGTACTGTTCTTGGGTGGGAGGTCTGTAAAGCATTACCAGCAATACACGCTTTAACTGGATGCGACTACACTGCTGCGTTTATTCGTAAAGGAACAATTAGGCCATTCTGTATGGCAGAAAAGTCAGCAAAATACTTGGAGCCTCTAGCTGATCTTGGTACGAGTGAGGACGTAAAAACAGAAACAGAAAATGTACTTGAATCATATGTTTGTGCCATTTACGTTAAACCAGCCCTTCATGATGTGGACAAAGCCAGATTTGCTATTTTCAGAACGAAATTTTACACCAACAGATACAACCGAACCACTGGGTAAAATTAGAGGTGCTGATGCATCTGTACTGCCGCCATCAAAACCTGTTTTGCACCAACAAATTATTCGTACCAATTTAGTCTCTTATGTCTGGCGACATGCTGACCAAGCTGTTCCATCAGAATTAGACCCGCGGGAAAATGGATGGTTCGAAGAGAATGAATATTTCCGGATAAAGTGGTTTTCTAGGCCACAGGTACCAGTTGATATTGATGGTGAAATATCTGACATTGACGATGATGCAGAATAGACTGATGAAGTTGATTTCTTGGAATATGAGTATGAACAAGATGATCATGATATTGATGAAAATAACAATGAAATATAATCCACTACTTCAGTGTTCAATGTGCAGTGAGTTTGTGTATATATCTACAAGATTATAAATGTTCAAACTAATATTAAGTTACTTTTCTTGTTACACTATCATTTTTTTACCTTTCAACGATGTTGTTAATAGTTAATTGTGAAATGTTCATTTTAAGTTGTAATGCTCTTTAAATATATTACATTGTGTCTCGTTGTTAACATGAGAGAATCATTTCTACTGATATTCAGATAAAATATGTATGCTATTTGCTGCACTATATGCATAATGCTTTTCAAGTTTTTATTAATACATAATGTAAATAAATTTAAAAAATTCATCGAATTGTTTGTATGCCATTAACCTTTGAAAACTAATGTAATTTTTGAAGATAATTAGATAGGCTCATTGGAAAGGATATCAAGATAAAGTTGTACTAAAATCACTCTCACTAACATTTATTCACATACAAATTGTAGCACTGAAAACAGTGAATAATGATATCTATACTTTCACCCAGCCGTACCAGTACCGAATGTTTAAAAACTAAATAGTCAATTAACACAATTATTTTTTATTTATTGACAATAAGATTGATTTATTTATTTAATAAAGATGAAATTCAGTTGCTAATGATGATCAAATACTTTGTTCATTGAAAATATGGGCAAAAAATGGCAATTTTGCAATATTTCCACATTTTTGACCTTTGACCTTTTACATCAGATTTGACCTTGACCTTTATTTAATGAACTCTCCATTACTAGCATTGCCTGACATAAGTGCAGTTACTTATAAAAATATAGCTTGTGTAACTGAACAGTGAAAAAAATATAGATGTTAACATAACCATACCCCTAATACTGCCAATGATTTTTTGAAACAAGGTAAATTGTACTTCGAAAACACGACTTTTTTGTTAAATAAGACGCATTTTCATAAAAATTGTTCCGAGTTCCACATAAAGTATACATATATGAATGAAACTGCGCGAAAAAAACATAATGTTGGGAAACATTGAACATTTAAGTAAAATTAGTTGGGAAAGTTGGCAAAATTTGACTGATTTTTCACCTTTTATTGACCTTTGACCCCAGGTTAGTATGTACTTACAAATCAGAGGCTTTGATTTTTTTGTTTTATAAGTAGTGCTGAATATGTTATTTACAAAATTTGCAAACATTCCATCATAAAGTTCATTTTTATCATATTGACGACAAAAACATAACCCTACCCCCTCAACAAATTTATGCTACTTTTTACAAACCCTCCTGGTACAAATGTGTGAGAAAAATATAGTTACGCACGGCTTTGACGCTTAAGAAATGGGTTTTCAGGTAGCATATGCTATATCCTTTCAAAAACTATGCAAATTGCTTTTGGCCTCATTTGTTGCAATAAAAGTCCACGGGCTCTCGGACTATACCCTTGCACCTCATCAAATGCCTGATGGTTTATGGACGGTTGTTTTTTAAAACAATTTATGTCAGCATAAAAATATATAAGCAATGAATATTCTTACAAATTTGAAGACAACCATAAATAGATACTGAACATAATAATGAACTTATTTCCTGAGCTGCATCATACATATTATTTGTAATATAACCGTATGCATTTTCTATAGATTAGAAATATATCAAAACACAATACTGAACAGCTATATTCGTTTACATTTGTTTTTCAATTTTTCACCATTAAACCATGGTTCATATTGTTTAAGATGCCATAGATGCAAATCTATGAAATGGTAGCAGCAATTTCAAGTGCACACCTTTTAAACAACCACTTCCCCACATCACCCAGTAACTTGGACGTTTGAGACGGAATACGTCGGGTCACGAGAGAGAGAGAGGGAGATAATGGGACAGAAAGAGAGGGACAGAGAGAGAGGGACAGAGGGGAGGGAGAGAGAGAGAGGGACAGAGGGGGAGGGACAGAGAGAGAGGGACACAGAGAGAGGGACAGAGGGGGAGGGACATAGAGAGAGGGACAGAGCGAGAGGGGGAGGGACAGAGAGAGAGAGGGACAGATATAGATGGAGGGAGAGAGATGGAGGGAGAGAGAGAGGGACACAGATAGAGGGACACATATAGAGGGACACAGAGAGATGGAGGGAGAGAGAGAGGGACACAGATAGAGGGACACAGATAGAGGGACACAGAGAGATGGAGGGAGAGAGAGAGGGACACAGATAGAGGGACACAGATAGAGGGACACAGAGAGATGGAGGGAGAGAGATGGAGGGAGAGAGGGGGACACAGATAGAGGGACACAGATAGAGGGACACAGAGAGATGGAGGGAGAGAGATGGAGGGAGAGAGATGGAGGGAGAGAGAGAGGGACACAGATAGAGGGACACAGAGAGATGGAGGGAGAGAGAGAGGGACACAGATAGAGGGACACAGATAGAGGGACACAGAGAGATGGAGGGAGAGAGAGAGGGACACAGATAGAGGGACACAGATAGAGGGACACAGAGAGATGGAGGGAGAGAGAGAGGGACACAGATAGAGGGACACAGATAGAGGGACACAGAGAGATGGAGGGAGAGAGAGAGGGACACAGATAGAGGGACACAGATAGAGGGACACAGAGAGATGGAGGGAGAGAGATGGAGGGAGAGAGGGGGACACAGATAGAGGGACACAGATAGAGGGACACAGAGAGATGGAGGGAGAGAGATGGAGGGAGAGAGAGAGGGACACAGATAGAGGGACACAGATAGAGGGACACAGAGAGATGGAGGGAGAGAGAGAGGGACACAGATAGAGGGACACAGATAGAGGGACACAGAGAGATGGAGGGAGAGAGAGAAGGACAGAGAGAGGGACAGAGAGGGAGAGAGAGATGAAGTGGGAGAGAGGGACAGGGCGAGAGGGGGAGAGTACATTGACCACTAATACATCAAAACGTATTTATTGGACACACCCTTGGTACCTTAAAACTATTCTTTATATCAGTTATTCGCTATATATGCATGCTGATTTGATTGCAAAATGTTCATTTAGGGATTTCAAATGTTCCTTATATACAAGTGTTTCTTATATCAATGATCTCTATACGCAAGTTTTATTAATTATTATCACATGTATTGACCATTTTACAGTTCTTGGCAAATGTTGGTAGATAGCTAGTTTGTAATTTCTGAGCTTCAAGGCATGTGTGTATGCGACATTGCGTGGTATAGTTTTGATAATACATAGTCTGTATATTTAATTAATTAACACAACATGCGGTAACCATGCAATACGTAGGAAGTTATATCTTGTGTGCACGTGTAATAAATGAATTCAACCGCGTAATCAGCAGCAGCAGCAACAGCAACAACAGTATCAACATCAGCAAGAACAACATGACAATCAAGAATAGGATGTACCCCGGCTCAATGAGTCAATCCGTATAGCACATATGAATGTATGTGGATGGACAAATGAAAATAATGAACTTAGAACTTCTTTCGTAATATCAACAAATAGTGATATCATTTCAATCTGTGAAACGCATTTAAACAAAGACGGAACAATAAACGTCCAGGGATACACTTGGTTTGGATTTAATAGACCAGATATCCACCGTCGAGCACCAAAAGCATCTGGAGGCGTTGGCTTCTTAGTGAAAAACTGGCTTGTGAATGATTTCTGTATATCTATCGTAGACAAATCCGTGGATGGTATTTTAGGTTTGAAGTTAGTACACAAACTAAGTGAATATGAACTTATCACGTATAGTTGTTATCTTCCACCCGAATATTCCACAAGGGGACGTAACGCTCAAAGTTTTTTCGCTCATATTCTATCACAAATTTATTTACACAGTGAATGCGATGCTCTGATCATTGCGGGTGACTTTAATTCACGAATCGGTAATTTATCGGATACTTCGGAAGACATTGACTTGATACCCAATAGAATTTCTATTGATACTACAATTAATCAACACGGAAGGGAATTCACGGATTTCCTAAATGACTCAAAATGTTGTGTATTGAACGGTCGGTTTGGTAATGATGACAATTTCACGTCCGTATCGAGTAAAGGGAGAGCAGTAGTGGATTATATATGTGTACCACATGACTTATACAATAACTGTACAAACTTTGAAGTGAAATCAGCACAATCCATTGTTGACGATTATAACTTGCACGGTCTTCTTAGTGAGCGATCAAGATTACCGGATCATTCAATGCTAATCACGGACTTTGCGATAACCCAAATAGAGAACATTGATCGTTCAACAACTGAGCGTTATAATAACAAACGGACCCGGTATGAGTTGAATAAGATACCGACGGATTTCATGAACAGTGAATTATCGAGATTAGCCATGATAGAAATTATATCCCAAATTGAAATCTGCAGGGAAACACAAAACGACATTGACAAAGTGTATGATAATTTGTGCAACACTATATTCCAAGAGATGAATAATCAAATTCCGAAATATAGTGATAGTAAGAACACAACAAAACGTTTTAAAAATACAAAGCCGTACTGGAATGACGATCTTCGCAAATTATGGCATATCATGCGAACAAAAGAAAAACTGTTCCTTAAGTGCGATGGACCAAGACGTGTTAGAAATGTTCTTCACCAGGATTATAAAATCTGGCGTAGTAATTTTGACAAAGTACTTCGACAGGCAGAACGGACATATAGGAAAGCCAAAGCTATAGAAATCGAAAGTATGACTTCAACTAACCCAACGGAATTCTGGAATAAGATAAAAACACTGGGTCCCAGGAACGAAAAAACGATACCCATGGAAGTTGAAGATAGTCTTGGAAATATTATACGCTCGGATACTGAAGTGTTGAAACGTTGGCAGGTTGACTTCGAGAAATTATATAACGGAGAAGGGAATAATGAGTTTGACGACCACCATTTCACTCAAACGAAAATACATAAAACTTTATTGGAACAGAATATGGACGATCCATTATATACATCTAATATTTCTTTAAATATGAATGTTTCTATAGAAGAAATTACTCGTATTGTGATGAAGACAAAATCTCGGTCAGCGTGCGGTTATGATGAGATACCATATTGTGTTTTAAAGTATCCACCCGTAATTGCCGTTCTACAAGAACTGTTTCAATTGATATTTGACTGCAGCATTATTCCGTCGTTGTGGAGAAGGGCTGTTATTTGCCCTATACTGAAAGACAGGCTTAGCGATCAACGCGTACCAATGAACTACAGAGGTGTCAGTTTATTATCATGTGTAAGCAAACTTTATAGTGCATTTATAAATGGACGTCTAACTAGTTACCTAGAGAATAATGATTTACTCGCGGATGAACAAAATGGCTTTAGGGCTAATAGATCATGTGATGACCATATATTTACGCTTAACAGTATTGTCAAGAATAACCCATCTGTGTTTGCCGCGTTTATCGACCTAAAAAAATGCTTTGACTTTATTAACAGAGATATGATGCTTTACAAATTACTGTTAAATCATATTGATGGAAAAATATACAATTCAATTAAGTCTATATATGACCATACAACTGCTTGTGTTCGAGTGAATGGCAAACTTACCGATTGGTTTAATTGTAAAACGGGAGTAAAACAAGGCGATAATCTGTCACCAACACTGTTTTCGATTTTTATAAACGATCTTGTAAATGAAGTGAATAGTCTCAACCTTGGATTTGATCTTGGAACCCGTAAGTTGTCTATTCTGCTGTATGCAGATGATTTTGTTTTACTTGCCAAGTCAGAGAACGATCTACAAACTATGCTTAATACAATGCATGAATGGTGTAAAAAATGGCGTGTCCTCATAAACACTGAAAAATCAAAATGCATCCATTTCCGGAAAGGTAGAACACGTGAATCAGAACGCATTTTCAGAATAGGTGAAAATGTTATTGATCTTGTAGATCAATATAAATACTTGGGAGTTATATTTCGTTTCAACGGTGATTTCACTACAAACTCAGATATTCTCTCAAAAAGTGCGGGACGAGCCCTAGGAGGAATAATATCAAAAATACATGGTTTGAAGGAGTTCGGTATCAAAACATTTGAACGGCTGTACGAGTCATGTGTCATCCCTGTATTAGAATACGGCGCAGGTGTGTGGGGTTATCGGAAATTCCAATCTACAGACAATGTTCAAAATAGAGCAATACGATACTTTCTAGGAGTCCACCGCTTTGCACCCGTTCTTGCAATAACGAGTGATATGGGATGGCTTCCGGTTCAATATAGACGGTGGCTCGTAATAATTCGTTATTGGAATAGACTAATATCCATGAATGAAGACAGAATAACCAAATCCGTCTTTATTATGGATTACGATCTGTGCCGTAACAACTGGTGTTGTGATGTAAAAGATATACTTTCAAAACTTCATCTACAGAACCACTTCAATAATAAAACAGTTGTTAACCTTCCTGCTATGAAATCAGCAATTGTACAATTCTATAACAATATTTGGAAGGAAAGCGTTATAAACGTATCAAAATTACGATACTTTATCACTTTTAAACAGGTTTTCACACAAGAGAACTATACAACTTTAAACTTAGCAAGAAATGAACGTTCCCTACTGGCACAATTTAGATGTGGAATTCTCCCACTGAGGTTGGAAACAGGGCGTTACGTTGGCGAAATACCGGAACAAAGACTATGTTTATTCTGTGATTCATGCGAAACCGAGACTGAGGTTCATTTTCTTGTCAAATGTACATTTTATTCAACTATTCGAAATGATGTTTTCAGGGAACAATATTTGCTAAATGACTTCATCTTGATGAGTGATAGTGATAAAAGTACGTTTTTAATAACTGTCGTTCCTAGAAAAACTGCTAAATATCTAGTTAGAGCGTACATGAAAAGACAATATCACATGTATAATAGATAAACTCATAAACCTGTCATAAATACAATAATCTTTGTTATTTATAAACTATACTGTGTTTGTATAGCATATACTCGTTCCTGCGTCTGTTATTTACTGTGTCTATACATAACACTTATTTATACATGAAATTTAGTATATTGTATGCAGTATACATGTATAATTGATGACATTCTGTAATTAGTTTATGTTTAATTGTCAGTGACTTGTAGGCCCATCGGGCCGGGTGCTGTAATCATGTTATTTAATATTATGTATGTTCTTTGTAATATAGCACATGTCACTTAAATAAATACTTTACTACTACTACTAGGGTACGTGTTAACACTTCTAACAAAGCAAATTAATTCCTTGTTGCTTTTTTAAGATTAGACGATAGTGACTGACGTAGTTCACACTTCTGTTTACGCAATGGAGGTCAGGTATGCGACCAACGAATCACCTACAGAATACATTTCATTCTGCCAATGAATAACGGCATTCAGTTAATTTTGTAAGGTATTTAAATGTTGGATAGTTATTTGGCATGTCAAATTTGGGTACGGAATTCATTTGTTGACATCTAGCGACATAATGAGGTTTTAATGTGCAAACGGTTGGTTGGCTTCAAATAAATCCATTTTGTTATTGAAATTTTTAGATAAAAACAACCTTGGCAGAAAGGGCTTTAATCCGATCGTGCCAATTAAGATTGTACGTCTGATCAAACACCGTCTGCCGAGCATTTCGCCGCACGAAACTTATGCGCAATTTTGTTCATGTAAATCAATATCACATCCTTGAACTGGCGAATCGAGCAACGGATGCTTGAAGCTCGACTTCTCTGGAAATGTCCTTTTTGTTTGCCGACATTCCCCGTAGCGCATACCTAACTGACACGATCGAAAATGAGTACGATGGTACTAAGGCAATATTGTCATGACATACGTACAATGATGTTACACTTTCATAGGTTCATTTAATTAGCTAATTTGTCTTATTGGCAAACTGCAGCAATGTTAGATTATCACTATATCACTATATCACGAGCTTATAGGGTATTATTTGATATATAAAGAAATTATATCATCTTAAATAGTCATAGACAGAGAATGGATGACCGTGTTGAAACATTTGCCTAAGTGCTCAACGGTATTATATAACAAGTATTCGCTTGATGTATCACGTGTAGGAGTAATACCAAGAGAATTGTGCATGTGACAACCAAGTCTTCTTTAACTCGCTCAAGTGAAGTCAAGTCAAGTAAACTTTATTTATGAGGGTTATTATAACATTGTAAAGACAAGCTCTACTGATAATGTGTAATGGATTATCGTTGATGATGATCAAATTTGATCAATGATAATGTCGATGATGATGGTGACTTTAAATAGGACAATACATAAAATATCTATATGCGGCATGACAATGCCTTTTCGCCGCATATAGTTCGCCTTGTTACGACCTAAATGCGTTACACATTAAGATCGTACGCGGACTAAATGCGGCACGGCCTATATGTGGCACTACAATGGTATACATGGTAAATCGTAGTTAGAACATAAAATGCTAAATGGGACACGGCAAACAAGCACATTTTACATATACAGAAATAAGCCGAACAAACAGTTTCATCAAAGCAAGCACATGGAAAAGCTACATATTGCAACATAACCTATAAACATTGCATAGTAACTGCACATAACGGACAGGAGCAGATTGTTCCATTCCAATAATTTAAAAGGGATTTAAAAGTACTAAAGGATGAAATTTGACGAAAATGGTTTAGTAAGTTATTCCATAGATTTGGGGCTAGGAATCTGAAAGAGATTATACCATGCCTCGTTGTTCTTGGCTTGGGTAGCTTAGCTGTATTAGAATACATCAAGTTATAAGAATGTTGTTTAAGATCAACTAATTCATGTAAATAAGCAGGTCCACTTTTATTGAAGATTTCAAAAACTTCCAGGGCTATAATTCTCAATCTTCTGATTATAAGGGATGGGAAACCTGACATGGCGAGAAGAGTGTCATAGTCTGAAACAAAATCATCATAGATAAATCTCAATGTTCTTTCCTGTATTTTGTTCCATTTTCTTAGTGTTTGTTGGACTGGTAAAATGTCAGAAGAGGGCAAAGTTGGATAGTATGAAAGATACATGTAGATACATAGTGATTTTACAAAGACTTTTTAAATTATGTCCTATCTTTTCAGTTACATTTAATTGTCTTGATTCTTTTCTACAAATGTTTGTTATCTGAAAATTAAATTGAGCATAAAATGGGGGTGGTTTGCACAGAATGAAAAAAATGGCGGTGTTTTGCACAGAATGAAAAAAATGGCGGTGTTTTGCACCGAATGAAAAAAATGGCGATGTTTTATGCAGAATGAAAAAAATGGCGATGTTTTACACCGAATGAAAAAAATGGCGGTGTTTTACACAGAATGAAAAAAATGGCGATGTTTTACACCGAATGAAAAAAATGGCGATGTTTTGCACAGAATGAAAAAAATGGCGATGTTTTGCTCCGAATGAAATGATTGGTGATGTTGTTTTACGGCAAAAATTGTCGATGTTAGGCAACAATTGTCGAATAATTGTTGATGTTAGGGAACAATTTTTATAAAGAATGTCAGATAATATAAAAATATTTAAGATCAAAATTGTCAGTTATTTTTAACTCGACGTATATATAGGTCCGTCACGAGCTGGATTTATCAGGAAAATCGTGCATAATTTAAGGTGTAGTCAAATTCATTGACTAAGAATTTTATTTTTGGTATATTTCACATTAAATATTTAACATGCGAAACTTTGTTCAGTAGTCTGGGATAACAATTAAAATGCCAATATTCAGGAACGCAGGAACGTGGGTGGCTATTTATAGTTCAGAAATGATATCTCGTAAAATGGCTAGTCATTAATACTATAGTAAAAGGCGATATTTCCGACAAAAGTCATCTAATACAGCTAAAGTACTTGAAAGATATATTTCCTATAGTTAAAATATCAATAAACATGCATTAACAGAGAATGAACTCATATGGTAATGCTCTGTGTTTGTTGAAGAATGATGTTTGTACATCATAACTATTTGGTATAAACTTCCAGTGTTTTAAACAACCAGGCTTTTTTTCAAGTTTAGTTTGTTAGAAAATAATATGGTCAAAAATGATATTTTCAATTGGGTATACATTGCAATGGTTCTTATTAGAGATGCAATGTAACAACTGTATTGGATGAAGTCAATTCAAACATTTTATGTTCAGATGAGCAAGATACATCTTTAAAACATTTTATAATTTATATTGAGTGATATTTTTGGGTGACATTGAGTGTTTGAAAGGCGGACTAGCGGTCGAACGTCTGACTCCTGATCCGACGGTTGAGAGATCGAATCTTGCCTTGAGCAAAGTTGAACCGCGAATTTCACAATCCCTGATTTAGGAGCGGGTACTTATTAGAAACATAAGAGACTACAGAAAACCTGAGGTCTCGTTTGGAGTTAATGTCAATAACTAACTATGATTACTCATTTTTTATGACTAAATAGTAAATACACAATCAAATTTAAGGACTAAATGTGTTGAGATCAATTAAGTATAACAACACAGGGATGAAGTACGGGGCGACATTTTACAGCCGCCACACGGCTTGTATTTGGAAGTCGGCTACATTACAACTTCTTCAATATTAAGACCACATTTGGGACCCTTGATAACTGATCTTATTGAGATGGTCTTAAAAGTGAGGTTGACTAAAGAACTAAACAGTGAAACTGGACTTGAAGATTATGTTCTTAATTTTGAGGTGGTCTTACTATTGAGGTGGTCTTTAAAAAAGTCAGAGTTTACTGTATATCTGAATTTGGAATAACTCTGACCACCATAATTCTAGCCTACTGACTTAGGAACAATATAATTTTAATCCACTGTCTAATATTCTTATCAACTTCCATAGCAAGCATTTATCGAGAGTAATACATAAGTTGTAATACCTTGTTTCACAATCGATGTAATATAAATAAGCTACACTATATTACAAGAACTCGTGTAGTCAGTGCTGATACAATCTCCGGGTTTAAAGCAGTGCTAGCTGCATCGATGTTCCTATCCATAATTACTATATGGGGGCTCTAGAAATCCACTTGCCCGACGTCCCGGACAAGTCTTATTGTCAAATCGGGCTACCACCATGTTGGACAAGTCAAATTTAATAGTAAAAGTAAAATGTTTATTTATTATAGTGTCACCCCTATTTAAAGATATATCTGACTCATTTGAACGTAAAATGTTTGAATTGGCTTTATCCAGTATTGTTGTTACATTGGCTAAAACATCTCTAATAAGAGCCATTGCAATGTATAACCGAATGGAAAAATCTTATTTTATCATATTACTAACAGTCAAAACCTGCAAAATGTCCCGATTGTTAAAAAAACTGGAAGTTTTATTTTAGTTTTATGATGTACAAACATCTTTCTTCAAATATGGATTAATACATTATGAGTTCATTCTTTGTAAATACGTGTGTATTGATGTTTTAACTATAGGAAATATATTTCTTATGTTTGGTTAAGTAAACAAATAAATAAAAAATGAGCATAGTATTACTTTAAATGGCCAGCCATTTCTGATTTATGAGATACCTACTTTCTGAGCACATTTACTTCCCAATTCCCATCCTTTAATGCCAGGCACCAGGCAGGTAGGCACACGGTAACCATTATTTAACTAGATGGCGGCTCACCAACCGGCCATATCAGAACGGACCCCTACCGGGATTCAAACCTTCGACCTGGGTCCTACTCCTAAGGCGGATGTATTGACCACTCGGCTACGGGAGACGGTTATGTACACCTGTCCGTGACAAGTGTATTTGAAGGTGGACTGTTTATTACATCACTTAAAATATTCAGTTATGTTGTCCGACCTTAATCATATTGTACTATACAATGATCGTTTAAACTTATTTATATTCTCGCTCTTCTTTCTTTCATGATAATGGCAAGCGTTCAATATTGAAACAGTATGGCCATGCGTGGGGGTTAAAAAAGTAAAAGACTGTCAGGTTTTTCATTCTACTCAGTCCTAGAAATCGTGACGACAGTTTGCCGGCGAAAATTGCATGCATTCGTGAAAAAATATTGACGTTTTCTTTTAAGTTTAGGAAATGTCGATTTCCTAAAAGTTTCCCATTGATCTCTGGAGCAAGAGAATGTGCTGCGTTGACATATATTTCGATATGAAACAAATTTGTTCTGCCTAGCCTGATCTGTGTTTAAAAAAGACATTCCACGAATTAATACCATGCAGTTCGAATTTTTCGTGAACAAATCCCGACTTTAAGCTATTTTATGCGTGGAAAATATCATTTCAAATCACGTGATCTCAAGATTGGAAATCTGGAAGTTGATGAGTTTACATGATCGTCTGAAGGGGCTTGAAAACATGGCGCCATATCTGAATCTTGTCGTTGCCATCCGTTTGTGTAATATACTGTGTTTATTCATTATAGCGTCACCCATATTTGAGGGACCAGTCATTTATGAGTTATCTTATCATTCTGCAACAACCAATATTTTGAGAATTATTTTAATTTCAATATCTCCACTGTACCAAACAACATTCAGGATACTTGGTTGAAACAGATAACGTGCAAAGGTATATCCATCCAACACTGAGCAAGCCATTTCACTGATTATTGAGGCACTTTAGCTTCTCATTGCTATCCTCGTCAACCGGATATTCTACTCGAAGTACCGCCATATTCATCGTCTCAAGAAAATAGTACATGTAAGTCCTCTGATTTTATTATAGATTTAATGGGTATAAATGGCTGATTTGTCAGAGATATGTCAATTGTGGAATGGCGGGAGTCTTGACATAAACGGCTTTTCTGGAGTATTTGTGTCATTTTTGGGGAATGCAATTATCCGAATAGTCGCGTAATAATTTCTAACACGATAACATGGAAAACGTGCAGTCTTGCCTTGTAAGCGCCTCTCAGAACCTTCAGTCCTTTGATTATAGCTTGTTGTAAAGCGGACTATTTTGTCAGTTGTAATCTATGGACTAATCTTGGTCTGAACAACGCCTGCGCAGGTCACTGCCGGTTACCTACATTGTTTATGGAACCATTCTGTTGATATCATATGAACGATCTTACAGCGGGAGCTCGTTCAATGGCAATGACAATAAAACAATTGGCATTATTGCAGGAAGCAATGGGCAAAAACCTTACGGTGAAAATAAATATTAAATATTCATTGGTCTGTAAAATACCCTGATAAAAATCACGGCGATAAATTGTTTCCTTAATTCGAAAACATGTTCAACTTGGTTTCAAATATTTCAAACATGACATAACATAGCAACACGGACTGTTTTGCAACAAATATCATTCATAGCTTGTCAGACAAATGGACAACATTGCTACCTGTTTCCTAGAAATAATCGTCATCAGAATCGTCAATCTGACATTACAAGTTAAGATACAATGCTGCTATCACGTTTCATTAATTATTGAACGCAATTCTAAAGCCATCTATTAGCAGTAATATACTCAGTAACGTTAAATAATCGATTTCCGGGTGCGGGGGAGTGCGGCACGTGTTGTTTAGCGCAGAATTGACAAGAAATCAACGAGAGTCTGTGCTGCTGGGAACAACATTAAACGAAGCAAGGCAAATATCAGATCAGATTCAGCCAAATCCTGCATCCCACAGAAAGCATTGGGTTTTTTTCATATCTATTTTCGAATTACAGTATTTACAGCCATACAAAAGTTGTTTTGATCAGTTAAATATGAATATTTGTATTATTTTCAAGCAGCGTGCATCAACATCAACCATAAACTGATATAGTACCAAAATTGGTCATCCGAACTGTTCTCAAATCATGCGTTGTTGCAAATGTTGATACTGGTGTTGTTGATGATGTTGTCGCCGAAGAAGTTGATGATTAAGATGATGTTGTTCTTGATGATGATGTTGTTGATGGTTTTGTTGTTGTCGTAGTTGATGATCATGATGTTGTTGTTTAAGATTATGATGTTATTAATTTATTTGATGATACTGTTGTCGAAGTTGATGATGATGTTGATGTTGTTATTAATGATGATGATGCTGTTGTTGTATTCGATTATGCTGTTGTCGAAGTTGATGATGATGTTTAAGGTGTTGTAGTTTATGCTGATGATGTTGTTTTTGATGATGATGTTGTATTTGATGATGATGATGTTGTTGTTGATGGTAATGTTGTATTTGATGATGATGACGTTGTAGTTTATGCTGATGATGTTGTATTTGATGATAATGATGTGTTAGTTTATGCTGATGATGTTGTATTTGATGATGATGATGTTGTATTTGATGATGATGACGTTGTAGTTTATGCTGATGATGTTGTATTTGATGTTAATGATGTGTTAGTTTATGCTGATGATGTTGTATTTGATGATGATGATGTTGTAGTAGATGATGATGTTGTTGTAGTTGATGATGATGTTGTAGTAGATGATGATGTTGTTGTAGTAGATGCTGGTGTTGTTGTAGTAGATGATGATGTTGTTGTAGTTGATGATGATGTTGTTGTAGTAGATGATGATGTTGTTGTAGTAGATGATGATGTTGTTGTAGTTGATGATGATGTTGTTGTAGTAGATGATGATGTTGTTGTAGTAGATGATGATGTTGTTGTAGTTGATGATGATGTTGTTGTAGTAGATGATGAAGTTGTTGTAGTAGATGATGATGTTGTTGTAGTAGATGATGATGTTGTTGTAGTTGATGATGATGTTGTAGTAGATGATGATGATGTTGTTGTAGTAGATGATGATGTTGTTGTAGTAGATGATGATGTTGTTGTAGTTTATGATGATGTTGTTGTAGTAGATGATGATGTTGTTGTAGTTGATGATGATGTTGTTGTAGTGGATGATGATGTTGTTGTAGTTGATGATGATGTTGTAGTAGATTATGATGATGTTGTAGTAGATGATGATGTTGTAGTTTATGAGGATATTGTTGTAGTTTATGATGATGTTGTTGTAGTTTATGATGATGTTGTTGTAGTTGATGATGACGGTGTTGTAGTTTATGATGATGGTGTTGTAGTTTATGATGATGTTGTTGTAGTTTATGCTGATGTTGTTGTAGTAGATGATGACGGTGTTGTAGTTGATGATGACGGTGTTGTAGTTTATGATGATGTTGTTATAGTTTATGATGATGTTGTTGTAGTTGATGATTACGGTGTTGTAGTTGATGATGACGGTGTTGTAGTTTATGATGATGTTGTTGTAGTTTATGATGATGTTGTTGTAGTTTATGCTGATGATGTTGTAGTTGATGATGACGGTGTTGTAGTTTATGATGATGTTGTTGTAGTTTATGATGATGTTGTTGTAGTTTATGCTGATGATGTTGTAGTTGCTGATGACGGTGTTGTAGTTTATGATGATGGTGTTGTAGTTTATGATGATGTTGTTGTAAAAGATGATAATTAGAATACTTCTCCACGTTACAATTGTTGTCATATCCGTTCCGTGATTATCTACGACGCCTTCTGATGAATACTTCTCCACGTTATATACCTGTTGTCAAATCCGTCCAGTGATTATCTACGTCACATGCTTGTGTATACAGGTTTCTACTCAGACCTCAATGTTCACTCTGCTAGACGAGTCTGACTTAGGATGTTTGAATGAGTGAACAATGTTTTCTGAATACCAAGTAGTCTTTATTATACCGTTTCTTTTTTAGTGTGAATCCTTGGTGAGGACCGGTAAGTAGTGGTGATTTTAATGGTTATAATCAATTCTTACCCTCAAATCTTATATTTACTCTCAAAGCTCATAGGAAATGGTCACAAAGACTACTCAGTAAGCAGTATTATTTACATCAGACTATCATACTCATACTTAGCAGAATACATTTTATCAGATGTTGAGTTGTGAATAATGCTAATAATTTCCTCAATATCCTCCTATTATATAGTTTGTCTGGCAAATTTTTAATTATTTGTTACGATATTGGTTTTATTATTTACATTCGACTTTAGTGATAACTTGAGCAACACGTGACTTCCGCAGTGAATGTTACGTGGGTATTGATAGAAAAAACGGTAACATAAAACTTGGTAGCGTTTGAACAAAAAATGAAATTTTCGAACTTCGAACGCCGAATTAGACGAACATATTGATTTCCCTTGGTTAAGTAGCGCTCGTGCGCGCGAGAAATTTACGCTAAAAAACGCATTCAGTCAATGTAAACGACTAGCGAAACGATGTTCATGTTTTTCGGCTCAGCCATACTAACATGGCTTTGCTGTTTGATAGACAGCGTTGTGTAAACCAATCAAATCTTACGATAACCGTTAAACCAAATTCTCTTCAACCGAACATAGTTTGTAACCTTGACGCGGATTGGTTGACTTTTCGTCAAGGCCTATATATTTGTCAACCAAAACTAAAAACATGAATTCTAAACTGTTTTGTATTTTCTTCTTCCGAAGTAATGAACACTATTTTTGCAATGGTGTTATGTTTGCAAAGAAGGCATTTTGATCACGATTATAAGAGGCGTTATTCTTATTACTGAAAACTTGACACGGTTGTATGAAAACCAGATGTATACGATAGTGTTTGCCTTAACAACTGCGTCTGAAAGTAGATATATAGTATATAGCTAGACTTATCTAGCGAATAGTGTAGTTAGTCAACCCCACGGGAAATTGCCCGGCTTCGGAATTAAGAAGACTTTCTTGGTTTATTAATATTGTTTTAATCAGATAAATCGATATGTCACGACTTTGTGATACGATGAGTCGTGGCAAATTATTTGGAAACAGACTATTAGGTCGAAGTATAATCACACTACGATTTGCTATTGATAGACTCGCGGAAAGCCCAAATGCATCCAAATCTACTCCACGTGTACTTAAATCTCCGTCAATTTATTTAATAAATGGTTATTTGAGCAGAATTAACAAGCATATTGATATTTTAGTCACTTGAATTAAATGAACTTAGTCCGAACATGGTCTCTTTTATAAGATCCGACGCAATACTAAGTTTGTTGAATATGATTAGATTTTACACTTAGAGTTGAGTAGATTTTGGTTTATCGTTCCGCCCAATATTTACTGTTTTAAGTAGGTGTTACATCATACCAGATTCTATATTTAGCGTCAGGTAAAGTCGTGTCGATTACAAATTGTATCTACAATATATTTAAAAACAAAGACACTATACACCAAGACAACTATAAACTACTAATACCAAAAAGAACACGAATTAGGTACCAAGTTATGACTATTGAAATGTCTCGAAAATTATATCTGTACAGATATTACAAACGAAACTACGACCATGAATATTATTTACAGGTTTTGAATGTTAGAAATTTCAGAAGAGCATTGTCAACCTTCAGATCGGGTGCTCATAGTCTTGCAATAGAAACAGGACGACACAGCAACATGGCTAGAGCAAACCGTCTTTGCAAATTAGGTAACAGGCACGCTGTAGAAGATGAGCTACACTTTCTGATAGTGTGCCCTATATTTGGTGATTTTAGAAAGCGTTACATTCCTATACAGTATTGTAGGTCGCCAAGTAATCATAAGACTACAATGATATTATCATGTAGAAATGAGAAAAAAGTTGATCTCTTGCATGTTTTATTTATCATGCTTCTGACCTGAGAAAAGAGCTTTTATCTTTGTAGCCATGTACTTGGAAATTTAACGTCTGTAATTGTAAATCATCTTATTACTGTTGGTTTTCATTAACACCTGTGTACTGTATGTATGATTGTACTATATACTTGTGTATGGGCTGGTGGCCCAAATAATGAATAAATTTGTTTTGTACTGTATTGACTAGATTTAATGATTTATTTCACCTTTTTCAACATGGTCATTGGTTCCCGGACACATAATCGACATTACTAAATGGGCCAACGTCGTTATGTTTAAACATCATTACCACCAGGAATTTTTGACATTTTCAGACTGCCGAGAACCAACCTGCATTAGGACGCTTAGCGTATGTCAGTATGGTATGGCCCTCCCATGAAAATTTGACTAAAATGTCGATGTTCCTCCACATGTTGATAAGTTGCCGGATCCTTGTGGAAGGGTAAGTTAGTACTGGTTAGAATTCAGTCCAGGAAAAACTGGTTAGGTGAACCGGCCGCCGTATACAACTGAAATATTGTTGAGAAACTGCGTTAAACCCGATGAAACAAACAAACAGTATGGTATGGGCTTGTTACCGTTTGATGAAATATGTCGGCATCTTTTACTTTCATTACCTATCCCGGTTATGATTATTATCAAAAGATATTCACTTCGTAGCTGAAAGATCCAATTTAGAGTTCATTTCTCCACTTTGGCTATAAGTATATACTAAAATGTTTTCAACCAAGGTTTCAACCTTCCTTTACAACAAGTACTTTTACTTGACCTACAAAATCCCTTTAACTCAATTTTTATATGACTTTTTAAAACTGTCAATATGACATTTTCAGGGATGAACCGTATTTGATTCAGCTAGATAAAACGAACAAACAAAAATTGATATTTGATGTTGTATAGTCTTGGTTTGTTTTGTCTTCATTCATGTTGCACAAGACATTTGCTGGATTCAGATTGCGCCGACCATCTGTTTTCAAAGATATTTCTTGTTTTTAATGTGTTCAAAAAATTAGACTGGTACAGAATGTTTTCGATACCTCATGAAAAAGAAAGAACATAATATGTAGTATATATTTGTAGAACTTTGCCAAGTTAATATGTCTTTATGTATTGCTGTAAAATATTTTGATATTTGATAATATGGAATACGCAGCCAGTCAATCCCAAAGGCTTACAACATAGTAATGTTTTTTATTTCTTTGTAGTTACTAGTTACCATGGATGTCGTAATGTAAGAGAAATGCATTTAAATTCAAACCAACACCCACATGTTGTCTTGATTTACCATCAATATTTATGTCTATTTGGAAATGTACTCCACTGATATGGTACGATTGATTTATTTCACCATTCGAAATTCCGTATTTATTACTTCTTATATTGTAATATTATGGTGTCTGCGATTTTAAATAATATATGTCACATTTCTATAGTGTCTCATGACATACCCTGGTAACAATTGTTCGCAAGTTATTTCTCGATATAATTTCTTGATTAGAATCTGCTTCCATTGCTTCAAATAACACGGTATCACGACTCTTATTCATTGAATTAGGGTGGCTATCATTTGAAAATAGATGTAAATTTCTCTCAGCAACTATAGTAATCGTACATACATTCTCACAAAATAAAACGCCCACTTACTTTCATAATATAATTTCTTTCACCCACACTTCTACATACTCATTAAGATCCACCACAAACAATGACATAGCACCCTTTTCATTTAAATCAAATTATGGTTAAGAGACATTCTATTTTTATGCTCGTGAGGTTTGGAACTCCATTACTGTAAATATTTTGTCTACTAATACAGAAACATTTAAAAATAGTTATAGGAACTATTTAATGCGTAATCAATAATATTTCATTCTTGTATGTATGTGTCTTATGTGAGGTGTCTGTGGTTGTTTTATTTTATTTTTTTCAATTCAATACAAGCGTTTCTGGGCGTATAACAAGGTAACTGTTTAGCTTGGTCGTTTTATTATTCCTATTTGTGTTTTAGATGTATTTTAAATTTCCCATTCCCCTTGTGCAATTCTTTCGCTTGATATAGTGTTCATTTTGCTTTCTCCCCCTTTCGACCTATTGTTGCCAGCCGTTCCATTTACCCCCCCCCCCTGTTTGTCCTCATTTATATTCTCCTAAGTAAACATTTGTGGTCGACCTGACCATTTTTTGCGCCCTTGTTTATTTACTGCGTATTTACTCTTGTACCGCCTCAAATGCATGATGGTTAATGGACTGTTGTCTTCCGGGAGAAATGTGTGCGGAGACATTGTATTATGTATGTAACTTATTCTCTGTTTTAATGTTGTCAGATTTTCTGGTAACGTCACAATTACCAACCTCATGTTTGTACGTACCGTTGAGTACAGAGTGATCTCATTTGGTGTCGATGCATTCATTATGTGATTTTCTTTCGGCGCAGCCGCACTAACATGGTTTTGCTGTTTGCATATTAGTGTTGTGTAAACCAATCAAATCTTACGTTAACCACCAAGGCAATTTCTCTTCTACCGAACAATGTTCGTAACCTTGACGCGGATTGGTTAGTTTAAACATATTTTATTCCCATATATACACATGTATGCACACAGTTGAACAAATACAAAAAATACATAATGGAAAAGGATAAGAATGAAAGACAAAATGTCTTATAAAATTCTTCTCCCTGACAAGACTTCTTTGTACTAGAATTGTACATTTTTGAAAGTAAATTCGGGTATTACAATTATATATAAATCTATTTAGGATGGAAAAAAAAGAAAACTTATATGAATTTAAGGTTTTGCAAAAGTAATAGGAAGGGTGAAAAGAGAAAGAGTAGAGAGAGAGAGAGACGTCTCACGCAAACGTAATGAATTATGTGAATATTTTGCTGTCATGTATAAAGCATTGAACCTGGTGAAATATAAATGTATTTTCTTGGTCTGAGAGTGTTGAATCACCAAAAAGAAGTAGGGTTAGACTAAGTTCGAAGTCCCGATACTGCCGAAACAGTATATTGCGGATCATTTGGAGAAGCTGGCATTCAAAGAAAAAGTGATAATTTGACTCTTCCTGTCCACATGTACACAGAGGTGTTGCAGAAATATTACATAGATACCAGTGATAGTTGAGTGAGCTACATTTGGTACGTAGACGTGTATGCAGCACTTGAAGTTTTCTCGTGCCAGAAAAATAGTATGACGGCAAACGAGTTTTGTTCTGATTTAGTTTATTTTTGAAAGCAGAGAGTGATTGAACATGTCTAGTCTCAAGGGGTAGAGAATTCCATTCACGAATAGCAGTTGGAATGAACGACTTAAGATACATTGATGTTCTACATTTGATCCCAGGGACATCATGTTCGTTTCTGAGGTTATAGCGAGTATTTCTTTGGCGTGGGATTAGTGAAGACAGATAGTCAGGTACTAGGTTATGGTACATTTTGTAGAAATGTGTCATTCTGTGTTTGTATCTTCTATCAGAAAGGGATTCCCAGTTACTTTCAATTGCGAGGCGTTCTAAAGATACAAGACGTGTTGCTCCGGTAACAATACGAGCACACTCGTTTTGGATTTTATCAAGTTTATCAGAATCAGTTTTGGTGATATTACTCCACAGAACGTCAGCATATTCCAGACCCGGTCGGATGAAGGCTATATAGATAACATCCAATGATTTCCAATCTAACAAGAATTTTAATCTCCGCAGGATATGTACCCTTTTCCAAGCCTTTTCAACTATAGATTCAATGTGAATGTGCCAGCTTGCATCTTCAGAAATGTTTACTCCGAGATGTTTATGAACTGTGACTTCAGGAATGTTTTGGCCAAGCATAGATAGGGTAGGGTGAACAGGGCGGTTACGCTTCCTCGAAACAACAAGAGATTCAGACTTTGATGGATTAAATGTAACTAACCACTTCGAAGCCCAAGAGGATATCTTATCAATGTCAGCTTGGAGTTGATTAGCAGCAACGTTTGGATCTTTAACTTCGACATACAGACTTGTATCATCAGCAAAGAGATTAATAGAAGACCTGATATCAACTACGATATCATTAATGAAAATAAGAAACAACAAAGGACCAAGGATTGACCCCTGAACACCAGATTTCACACCATTGAGAAACAGCTCCTGGAAGAACAACACGCTGTCGCCTACCAGAAAGATAGTTAGAAAACCAAAGAAATAAAGGTCCTGTTATTCCTGCCGAATGAAGTTTTGCCAGCATACCCTTGTGCCAGACTTTATCGAATGCCTTACTTACATCAAAAAATATAGCACGAACTTCGAGGCCATCGTCAAGTGCTTTACACAGAGTATTATAGATAAGAGTAAGCTGATTAACTGTGGAATCACCTGGAACAAACCCTGACTGGACAGGAGTAAGAAACTCAAGATCTCTCAAATGATTAAACACGCGTTTGAAAACAATTCTTTCAAACACCTTTTCAACTGTGTTAAGAAGGGAGATAGGTCGATAGTTATTTGGTATTGAAATGTCTCCTTTTTTATGGACAGCTGTAACATTCGCTTCTTTCCATGAAGAAGGTAATTGACATAGATGAAGAGAGTAGTTAAAGAGATCACAGAGTGGATTGGAAAGCTTCTCGGAGAATTCTGTAACTAAGACCATCTGGACCAGAAGCCTTGTTGACGTTTAATGATTTAAGGACGTGGCACACCTCAACGGGAAGTATTGTTATGGTACTTAGACACTTATCTGGTTCAGGATGTTGTAGAAGTGGTATATCTTTTCCTTCGTCGTGAAGGTACGTTTGCTGTTGAAAGTACCGATTTAGGAGATTTGCTTTGTCCAGATTAGAAGAAGCAATTATGTTGGTATCTTGGTCGTGTAAGGGCGGTATCATGCTATTTGTATTGGAAGATATGAATGATTTAAGTAATTTCCACCACTCTTTGGACGAGTGTGAACCTTCTTTGAGTTTCTGTGAAAGTTGATTGAAATAGTCTGTTTTAGTAGTTCGAATTGTAAGAACAACTTTGTTTCTGAATTGTCTAAATGATTGCCAATAATGTAGTGATTACAAATTCTAGTGAGTTCCAATGTCCACTATCAGTGTTTAATTATCTAGTGCCTGGTAGTTCAATTACAAATCATAGCAAGGTCTGGTTTGAAAGAAGAAATTACTTGCAATATGATTGTTACCTCTGTACGACACCAGACTCATTACTGCTCTTTGATTTCTGTACGGTATGGACTCAAGAAGTGTTGTTGTACGTCTCTGTTCTGATATACATAATATATTAAAGAGAATTTTAATTCAGCTCTTATTCATGTGATAAAGTTGGCAGTTCCTTGCGAAAGAACAGGTTAGTACATTTTGCACTGGCTGGTAACCCATAAACACCGGTCAGGCCAAATGACGACCGTATATAACTGGCATACTGTTAAAAACAGCACCTAACATAGTACTGGTTTGTTGCCAGGAAAGTACTGGTTTGTTGCCAGGATATTGGTAACTGTACGATGGTTCTAATTGGCACTGTGCAACGACCGTCTTTGGGCTCAAAATTGTCTGTTAGGCACGGGGTTCCTGCTTAGTCAACCGAAAGCCTAATTTATGTCGACTGCATGTCAAGCATTGGTATAGACAGGGTCTTGGATTATTGACAAGTTTGGTTGAGAAAAATGGTATGTTTCATTTTTTCTGTCCTTAAATACCATGATTTTACTTCACAGGCATCGATTGAAATAATTAAACTTTCATGCAAAAGCACACTAAAAATATTTTTTCTTATAAATATGGACGAAAATGCAAAATATACAATTCTTTCTTTGTCTTGTCAATAATCCATGACCCTATCTACACCAATGCTTGACATGCAGTCGACATAAATTAGGCTTTCGATTGACTAAGCAGGGAACCCGTGACACTGATATGCAAATAGCAAAACCATGTTAGTACGGCTGCGCCGAAAAACAGCCCAACAACCAACACCAAGCAGCAGTTTTCAAAACATACTCATACAATAAACGTACTGTTACTGTTGTGTAAGTCAATCGATTTCTTAGCAGTTACATCGCAGAACCCTGTAATTATCACATGTGGAAGGTAGTGATACTTAACCCTGATATGTTGTGATTGAAGATGTAACAGTTGATAATTACCAGTTTTTTGTTTTTTGGTGATGAAGAGGAATATCGTCAAAACAGAAGAAAAAGGCAGAACTGCGCACTACAATGATAATTCTACGCTATTTCTAGATCCTATTCATGGAACATTTGGCTGTGGGAGAATTAATTCTGTAATATGTGCCAACAACTTCACACAAATAGTATATGAGTTATGTTAGCGTCATACTGTGTTGTTGTAGAGTTATAATGATGCATTGTTGCACTACGCAGGTTTTAAGCAGCATTTTGCCTACAAACACACCCGGCAATAATTGTTTTGTCTTAAAACGTATATATAAAAAATATAAGATAAATAATTTAGCGCTCTCATCGAACCGATTGTCTCTGTTGGTCGAGAGAGATAGTTCATAATAATATGTTAGACTTGTATGTCCCTATGCTTGCCTAGACCATCTTTTTTCGGACATTGTAAATGAATAAAGGCCTATTTATATGCCGATTTGCTATCAATAATGGCAAAATGGTTCAAACGATATCTAACAGATCTCAACCATATTTTGTAAATTATTGTTATGTGTTAAAATTATTTTTATAAGTATACTCCACGCCATCAAAAACGCAACTAAAGTGACATTAAAAAGAAAAAAACATATTTTAATTCTCAGGCAGATGATTCCCTTAACTCAATTCCGAAATATGGATACTAGGATCATAGTTTGATTTCTTTTTTGATGAATGATTTACCCATTTGTTATAATAAAACGCATTTAACCAAATGAAGGCTAAGTGAAATTGTTGCGTTTTTAATGGCATTAAGTATATACATCCGGCTTAAAATGTCCGAATGGGTTTGATCATGATGCATTTCATTTACTTAAAAAGAACAGAATATAATCAGGTCTAGTAAATCATACCAGTAGTGAAAACAATGCGGAATAATATCGAGCTTACATGACGCTGAACGTCACTCGTCTAGTTAGCACATCAGAAGTGTTTACTCACCTACACATGTACATATATTCCTACATTGGTTTGAGCACGAGAATCTCCATCCATGTGTCACGAATTATGTCACGAGACACCATGGAAACGTCGAAGCAATCGCCACAAATTATACCGGATCAATAGACAGCAAGTGGAATCAAACAAAATACATGTACAACACAACGGAACAAGACATTAAAACAGTGTACGACTGATCCGTGACATAAATAGTATAAGTTCTTTGTAAAAGGGCATTTTGTCTGTCATTGTCTGAATGCGTCCAACCGTATTTTTTACTTCAAATCAGCTTCTACAGTATCAAGCAAGCACTCATCACCATGCGTGTTAATGACTATAAATTCCAAGGCGCTTACTTAGTGACCTAGTGCAGCATCATGCAATTCTGAGGCTAAAGTCAGTTTACTGAGACTTGATATACATACGTGTAGAATCTTAAAGATGGATCTGACTCATCTGCACCTAACTTATTTTATTAAGCTTCGTCCAGTATTGTTTTTACAAAGTCTAAAACATCATTAATAAGAACCATTGCCATGTATATCCGTTAAAACAATCTTGTTTAATCTTATTACTAACAGAGGAATCAAGGAAAAAACACCGGCTTGTTAAAAAACTGGAAGTTTTTTTTAATTTTCTGATAATACAAACATCTTTTTTGACAAATACAGAGAAATACTTTATCAATGTATTCTGTAATAATGCATATTTATTGAAGTTCTAACTAGATAAAGCATATTTTTCATGTTTGTTAAGGTAAAATATGAACTAAAAATTTAGCATAATATATCTTTAAGGCAATACGGTAAAACCCAGTTTTCTATGTCTACAATATATGTGTATTGTTTTGTTAATAATAGTAGAAAAACTAAATTATATCAGTTATATGTATCAAAAGGGTTACCAGGTGTATGGTGTGGAATAAGTACACTTCATTAACATCACCATCACCATCTGTAGTAATCGCATCACTTCTCAGATATCTGATGATATTGTTACTATAAAATGTTTGTAGAGATCACGATTTTGATATTGAAAATACTATACCGAAGTAGGTCAGATCACAGTTTGTCATATGCTATTTTTTGTCGTTCATTTTCTACCTTTACAAATAGGATAAAAATACGCCATACAGTAAAAAAATCAATAAAAGTATACATCATCAAGGAATACACTAACGATGTGTCTGTCGAAAAGGACGTTTGTAATATCTATAAATAATACAACATAACGTTTTTAAAAGCAGTTTTGTTACAAGTTTTGTCTTGACATTTTTTCTTGCATCAGGTTTTGCTGCACTGCAATTGTTCTTACGAATGGTGTCTTAGACAGTGGAGCAACAACACTGAATGAAGCACGTACAAGTGTATGATGCTCCGATGGACCAGCTCCCTTCCCAAATGAAAATTATTTTTTTTACCAAAACTCGATTAAAAGCGAGTTTTTCTGCGTTTTTACTAAAAGTTTTTTTTCTGTTCTTTTACAAAAATGTGGATTTTAAGCGAGTCTTTTTCGGAAATGAGTGAGTTTAAAAGCAACATACAACCCACTTAACCCGACTTACCAAGAAGTGGGTTTTAAGCAAAGTAAGTTGTTTATGCCTAAAACTCGCTTTTGCTCACTTTTAGCCGAGGTTGATATTAACATTTCGAGGGTTAACATTATATACTATCACCCTCCTTGAGATCTGATATTTGTTTTATTATACCGAACAAATATTTTGATATTAAAATATAAAACAATAAAGTCAATGTGAAACAGAAACAATAAAGTGCTTGCAGAGTCTTTGGATTTTTAAGCATTTTTGTGAAAGAACTTCATCTGCCAAAGCTGACAAATAATGTCGTTTGCAAACATTACAAGCGCTTGATTGTTACCTGTTTTAATAAGCGCCTTTCGACTCGGACTATGGGAATTTCATGTAGTCTATTGTGTACGAGTTAAAGCATAAAGAACATTGAGGGAGCATAAAATAAACCGCAAAAATATAGCAAATTGTATTTTATCATTGGCCTCAACCATCTCAATTTGATCGACAATTCTCTTTTCATTTTCAGTATTACAATGCTGCTCAGCTTTGATGGTGTTTGGGTTGTCACTTCAAGTAATATTATGTACACACGACAGATACCCGATATTAATTAATTTTACGAGCGTTTACAGTCGTTGGTTGCAGATTCTGATATTGTCTCGGGCAAATAACTAGTGTATTGGAATTCACCTGCTGTAAATGTTGGTCCGCAATTATTGTCGTTGAAAGCCGCGATACAGCGACAGCTTCGTGTAGTTTATCGACGTAGCGCGCTTTAAGTTTTCTGTATGCTTGGAACTATTTGCATTAAATAGTTTTTATTTGCTTAGTTTGCCCCGCAGAAAGTGTGTGATAAAAACGGATAATATACAAAACAAAATTTCGACAGGTAAGCCACAGTTATGTTCTTGTCATTAAACTATCTTCACGTAACGTAGTATAGTGATAAATGCGTATTTTTCAGTGATTGTGTATAACATAACTGATTGTGTATCATTGATAAAGCATCTGCTTATCTACATTGTGTGATGATGGTTAATACTTTTCATTCTCAAATTGTATTATTGTACCATTACATAAACATTCGGTGTTGAAATCGCCTCGTATTGCAAATCAAATGTTTCATAATAAGTCAATTTTCAAATATCATACATAAATATTTGAAATAGAGACGTGTTGTCTTATATAGCCTACTATACTATAATATGTACAGTACAGGCATAGCAGATGTACGGACAATTTTTTTTCAACTTATTAAGTTCAGGAATTATTTCATAAAGCGAGTTATAGTTAGTACTTTTGGAAGAAAATAAAAAATTACATAACAGCACAATATTATGTTTTCACTTAAATGCCCGATACACAATATTCCTCATTACAAAGTATTTTCAAAAGAAAAAAAAACGACTGCGTGTCCTGAAATTTAATTTTTCATCAATTCATTAAAACAAAATCCGAAAATCATCTTTTTAATCTCGTTCATATTGTAAATATCGTGCTGAAAAAGCAAAAGAAAAATGTTCAATTACGGATTTTTCTCGTATATCGATTTTTCTTGCCGTTGATTGTGTTTGATGCTCTATATCTCTTATTATTAAATAAGGCATTAATGAATATATAAATATTTTTACAATATCGATCTTACATTATTATTGAACTTAAAATCAATACAATGAAATTGAATTATCTGCATTATTGCATCAAATATGAATTAATCACAAACTTCTCTTATGTAACAATCGAAAAATATAGGATTTTGTAATCGAAAATTTCTGAATATTTATATTCGATTTTAAGTGCAATTGCACCGATAATGCAAACCCTTTTTATGTACTTTACAAGGTTTGTCCTCATTGGTCACATGGCATAATGCAATAAAAACTGGGCCTTGAAATGTAGTGTAGTTCTATTTGGTCAGATATCTTGTCTCGGTCAAGACCTGACTTTATTTTATTGTTATTTTTTCCTAGACAAATCAGACACATCTTGGAAGTTCACAGCGGACGCTGTTAAACAGTTCAAAAAGAAAGTTGCGTTGTTTAAATATTATTTAAAAATATTGACCCGGTGAAATTCCCATAATTTAACCCTGTTTAAAGATTGACCCGGTGAAATTCCTATAAGTTAACACTGTTTAAAGATTGACCCGATGAAATTCCTATAAGTTAATCCTGTTTAAAGATTGACCCGGTGAAATTCCTATAAGTTAACCCTGTTTAAAGATTGACCCGGTGAAATTCCCATAATTTAACCCTGTTTAAAGATTGACCCGGTGAAATTCCCATAATTTAACCCTGTTTAAAGATTGACCCGGTGAAATTCCCATAATTTAACCCTGTTTAAAGGTTGACCCGGTGAAATTCCCATAATTTAACCCTGTTTAAAGATTGACCCGGTGAAATTCCCATAATTTAACCCTGTTTAAAAATTGACTCGGTAAATTTCCCAGAAGTTGAAAAAATTGACTCGGTGAAATTCCAATATGTAGTTAAAATATTAGTCCTTGGAGTACTCAGTGAGTTATTTAATCTTCACTAATCACGGGATGTATTCCCTTCTTAAGTCAAGACAACGAAATAAAACGTGCCCAATTACTGCTGTAATTGGACATGTAAAATTGAAATTGGCAGAGAAATTGTCATTTTGAAGCAGCAAGATTAAAACATCACTTCGTGAGTCGTGTTCTGCATACATTGGAGAATATGGACCGTAATCATTATATATAGACGACGACCCGTTCTTTCATTCGAATATTTCAAAGTTACTGTATTCTGTGTGGATAGAGGATTCCACTGGCAATATTGAGGTCGTAGGTAGGACATCCGAATGAGGTGCATGTTAGCTATAACAATTAGACTGAAGATAATACCTCAACACCTACTCTTCCTTTATCCCAGATTCAGATGGACAAGTTGTCGGTAGTACTGGTTGTAGACCCGCATACGTGTCTCTGTACTCCGACTTTTACACGCGTCTTCGTAACAGCGACAGTATGGAGATGTGACATCCGTGGCTGAACTATACTGGTTGGTATATAACTGAAATACGATTGAAAACCGAGAAACACTTCCAACACAACTACATCAAACATTGTATTGTTGTTATATTGACGTAGAAAATGTAAAACCAAGCTCTTCATCAATTATCCCTACGCGTTTCCGTCTTTATTTTCCTTCACGAGCTGCTGAAGGAAAAAAGCTCTAATCATATAAATATACCTTTTATTAATGCAGCAGTCCATGCCAGTTCAAATAAATTGCACACTTAATGCAAATAAAACGTATGTGGTACAACAAATAACTGATTGATTGCAAACGTAAAACTATTGAATGCACACGCGTGTTTTGAACACTCGCAGAATCTCATGTTTATTTGTACAGATGTTGATGCGGGGTCTTAGACAGTAATCTGCAATAACATTGAAAGCAGCATTACATGACAATGAAAAATAAACCTTGAACAATCTGGGAATTATGACATTATTTGTTATCTGTGTGTTATTCTTTTTTTGTGCCGCTAATATTTCATTAAAATCCCACTCTATATAATCGTACTGCTCACTCGCTGTGTTCGTGAATCTATTCTACATATGACAAAGTGGTATGAACGATGGACATTTTGTACAAGTTAGCAACGCCCGTTTCATTTGAATCATTCACTATATAGCTTACTGCAATCAAACTCAACAAGGTGTATCATGTAGCTTTAAGAAACTGAACGAAATAGTACAGAGGGTTGAACAGTGTTGACCAGTATAAATAGTACAACAATACAGCATGAGTGGCATACACTGCCCTCTAAAACTTCCTTCACACTTCGACAATTCCCATTGTAATTAGTATATTTTCATATTTGTGTCACATGCGATAAAGTGAAAATTCTTTTTGACACAGCAATAATTTTCTGTAGAAGTATTCATAAATGTGTACTGAAACAAATTATCGCATTTTTTGTGTCAGATCAATCAGTTAATTGATGCTGCTGCTGAGATGAGCAAATTGTTAATTCTTTTTCTATCCATCACAGACGTGAGATGAATAATTTTACTGCTTATTTGAAATTCTGCATGAAAAAGTAATGAAATCCAAAAGATTCATGTATGCAGAAATTTATGGATGGCAGTATATCTGTTGTCTATACTGCTGGAACATTGAACAATCAATCGCTGTACTTGATTAATGAATGCGTTTTAAGTCTGAATAATTGATCAGTCTTTCAGGTAAAATCCCCAAATGAACCTTTGAACTGATAATATGGGGAATGTCTATAATTATAATAAACATGTTGTGATAATTAATTGTAATTTAGCGGCTGTACCCACTGTATGAACCCATGGCTCGGTGTCTCCTATCACTTCATTATGAAACGTTGATTAATAAGCGAAACTAGACCGCCGAAGATGGTTTTGAGTAAAAGTTAAACTTAGTACAGTTAAACCTCACTTAAACACCATACCAATACTAAGAACACAATGTTCAAGTCCATCTACCGTATTTTGCTTTTTAGTCAACCTCAATATTAGGACCAATACAATAATAAGACCTGGGCCCGTATTCACAAACATTTCAAGACTGAATCTCAGACTTAGACTTTAATATGGTTAATTTTCATTTTGTTCCTACGTAATTGTTACATAATATATTTTGATAAAACATGGCAAAAGTGTAGAGTGAGTAACAAGAAATATTCAGGCTAAAATTTTAAAGTCTAAGTCTGAGATTCAGTCTTAAAACGTTTGTGAATAAGGGCCCTGTTTTCAAGGGTCACACGGGTGGTCGTATTATTGAGGTTTTACTGTACACGCATACTGAGAATGCGGAGCTTGAAACAGTATGGCAGTGTCCACAGGAATAACGAGCGTAGTATTAGTTCTTAACGTGTACTTTTCTCCCACTTTATCGATTAAAATTCAGTTCATGAAGTGCATGCATCGTCTTGTCAAATAGTGACGCTCCTATGCATCATGTTGTCTAATTGTTGTCACGAGCCTTGTCTTTCACGCTTCATTACTCGAAAACAATTTAATTTCATGAAAACTGTAAAATGGCAAATTCTTATTACATAACACATCTTCACCCGTTATACATGAGTGTGGCCTGGGTCCTTTGTAAGTGTTTACATGTACAGCAAAACTTCAATAATAAGACCATCTTTCGGATTATTGAAAATTGATCTTATTATTGAGGTGGTCTTAATATTGAGGTTGACTTAAAAAGCAAAACAGTGAAAATGGACTTGATGATTGTGTTCTTAAATTTGAAGTGGTCTTATTATTGAGGTGGTCGTTATGTGAGGATTCCTTGCGCTTTTTGGATCGATGTACACTTTACAAGTGGCATATCTAGCTCGAAGTCTTATTACTTTTTATCAGAACTTAACCATTTGAACTATCTATAACGAACTTTCTTGGTAAGGTGGAAAGGTAAATGCTACAGAATTACTAAATATATTTTATACAACTTTCCTAGATGATTTATGTTGTCAGTTAAAGTCCCAAATATGTAATTACACGTAATATCTAATAACAATAGTAACTGTTGCTTGCCAATTCAATTATGTTTATTCTAATACAATTATAATTGTCTATACATTTTCTGACTACAATGGAATGGTAATCGTTTCATTTGTATTTTCATATAAACACATAAATAGTATCAATTCAATAGTTTATTTGTTATAGGCCACCAGCCCAAGACGACATATTATTTATAATATATATAATATACATGTTATGATAACTTCAACACATGAAAAAAATACATTGTGAACAAAACATAATGCGAATCACACTAATATAATATATGATAATACAATGATATGGATATCAAAAGAAATGTAGCATTGTAACATAATAATACATTCTAGTTATCAATCTATCATTTTATCATAACTACAAAGTATACAGTAGATGTTACATTGTACAATACGTATACGTATCAATACATTCTTATAAAACGTCATGTATAATAATTTTATAATTACTATCAACAATAACATCATTATTACGAAGCATTCAGTAGCGGTTTTCTATGTAGCATTGCAAAATATATATACATAGCAATATTCCTTAACAAATCCTCCTTATTTGTACACATCAAGACAATGCATTTTGTTAAAAGTAGCATTTTCATAATAATTCTTTGGCAAGTATTTCTTTCTAATATCAGAATAAAAAGGATATTTAAGCAAGAAATGATATTCAGTTTCTAGTATCATCTTAACATTATATTTATTTATATACAGTATTGTACATTACGTCAAACAGACCGTAAGCACGTTTTATATTTCTCATTGAATTATCAAGTACCATCAGCTGTCTATAAAACTATAATATTACGATATCATAAAATATCTTTTTAGATATCTAAACGATTTGTTGTCTCTTTGGACACAACAACCATTGTGTTCTTTTCGATTTTCTGCCACGCTTTCCGAGCATTGACTGTTAGTGTTTCGCGTAACGAGTCGAATAAATGCGCCAATTTGCTCTATTGTACGACATACGAGTCTACGGTGAAATATCATTCTTGTCAGAGAATACTAATTATGATGATCGAGTTCACGGTATATGCCGCTTGTCGATTCCTTCTGTATGTTCGCTGATAACAATTTTGCTAGATTAATACGTTTGTTAAGCGTTCTACTTCCAAGTTCCCTTGGCAGCAATATTTATGTTCAACTTTTGAATGCACTATATAGTGTGAGATTTAATGCTATCTGATGCATTTCAGTGTGTGATCGAATTCCAATGCAAACTGAAAAAACGCCTTAAGGAACAATAACGACCATTAAGAATCATTACATGATATAAGCTAAGCATCATGCATGAACTACAAGATGTAATTGAATAGTTAAAAACGTGTCTACGTAGATCAGTTTAAGTTTTATTTATTGGGGTTTACGCCATTTTTCAACATATGAAGTTATAGATACGGGGATTTCCCTGACACAGAAATCTTGAGCCCCTGACTCCATTTTCTTTCTAGGGACTCCCTGCATCCCTGGCACAGTCAAGTATAAACTGCATACCCCTAGCTGACACATCCTAGGGAAAACTCTGTAGATAGATATTTATTCAACATAAGGCCCAATAGTTTACTCACGATATACAACAATATATACAATAAACATTATTTAGTTCACTAGAACATGAAAACTGTATGTGTGTCTAAATATAAAGGCAGTATTTTGTTTAATACAATGTAATTTGTTTCTTAAACATACATTCACAAGTACAATACGAGAAAAGCGAGAAATAACGTTTACATATAAAGTGTGAGATATCTTAATTGAAAGCTTTTAAAACCATACTATGGTCAAATTATTTATAATACTTCTGTTTTCGTGGATTTAATTATTCAATCAATTTCGGAATATTTGTTCACTTCCAAAAGTAGGACTACTTTTCTATGTATTTATTACGAAACTCCTTATATATGGCGGTCAGGTTACCTAACAACTTTGCCTGGCATTAATAATTAAACAGCAGGAACATGCCTTTCCGCAAGTAATTGACAACCTATCCATACGAATCCGGGATGTGAGACAAAAGACCGCAGCCAAACAGGACGTGACCTGCCGACCCGGTTATCGAACTCGAACCTCCCTGGTGACAGCCCATTGCTCTACCAACTGAGCTACCCGGGTGGCCATGTGATCGGTCTTAGGCTTTCATTATGGTAGTTATGCTGCAGTGTAGGTTGATATTCATGGCGAGAAAACCTCAGTTTCAATAAAATATTGTAATGTATAGCTTGATCGTGGCTATACCGATCCAACTAGTCAAAGCTGATTTATATTTTCAGGTATTAAATTTCCTGACAAAATCAAGTAAGCAATGCGGCATACTCTACCCGTGTGTTCAATCAGGATCGCATCATTTATCTCACTGCATACTTCAGCTAATTTTAAATAAGATCGGATACTACAGCAGCTGCCCTGCGTTCAGTAGAGGTATTTGCGGCTCACGTTTCGTAACGTTTTGCAATTTGGTTCCCCGTGCGCAGCCAATGTGATACGGTGGGCATGGGATACAATACAAAACGTTCGCAACTGTTAGCCGTAACTGAACGCAAGGAAGCTCGTATGCCTATAGTACATACTCTTCCACTCCCTGTGTGCATGATGCCAAACGCTTGAGAAAATACAGTCAAACCTCAACAATAAGAGCACCATTGGTTCAAAAGAAAGTCGGTCATGATTTTGAGGTGGTCTGGTTAAAATATGGAAGAAAACTTAATTTGTCCATGAAAATACGGTCTGGTTAATGAGTCGAATGTTGTTTCGAGATGTCTTTAAGTTAGGTTTTGATGTAGCTTAAACTTCGATTATGCGACAATCGAGGACATATGAGAGATGTAAATAGCATATTAACGTATGCACGATTCAGTCGATTAAGAGCATAATTACACATTTAATTGCTTTCACTATAAGTGCTTATTAAACATGTTTAAATGTAATGAATCAATTTGGATCAATTTTTAGAACAATGCAGTTGAAACTAACTATTAAAAATAGTTTTATACAGCGAATACATTGGCTTCTGTGCGAGTTTATTCTATCGATGCGTGATGGCGTTGTCTATATAAACATCACAATCAAATAATTTATTGATCAAATACATTTGTCCTCTATAGTATACATTCGAGAATCGAACAACGTTGCAGAAAGCAGCATAACGCTCGTGGGATAGAGTGCATTAAAGCGACCGACTCATGAAAAAAGCTGCAACTCAATTTTATTGTTCAGGTTTATCGAGGGAACTTATTTTCGGTCTTTTAGCCATTACAGTACTATACTAAATAAGACATATCTTGATTTAAGATGGTCGGCGCAATTTGAAGGTTAAGATTTGTTGTGCAACATAAAAGAATGCCGAGATGTTACGATTGCTGGTCACCCCAGATCCAATCCGCGTCAAGTTTACAAACGTTGTTCGGTTGAAGAGAAATAGCCTTGGTGGCTAATGTAAGTTTTGATTGGTGTACCCAACATTGATATGCAAATAGCAAAACCATGTTAGTACGGCTGCGCCGAAAATACAAAGAATGCAATAATCAACAGTTGAGCATTTGTATGGACTTTGGAATATACATTTTCTGAATATGTAACGCTTCAAAGTTACTCTATTGCTTGTGAAAATGTCACCAGTGTTTTCCGGATTATTGCTTGCGTACACATTCTACAATCTCCGGATACGCTCCTGGCTTCTAAAAGTATTCGTCTTTCACCTACAGATAGAGTGTCCACGAATATGCAATACATATCATGTGACTGCTCTTAAAGGAGCGGAAATGTCAGGGCATAGTTTAAATATACCAGTAATATAGACAGGATGCGAAAAATCCGAGTGTTTCCGCACATACAAGAATCTTGCATTGTCTTCTGCAGTGCTCTGTCAGATTCTGGCGCGGTCTCTACTATGTTCACTAATCGGAAAGTTGAAAATTGTACAAGCGTTCCATTTCCTGCTGTACACGTCACAGGATGTAATAAAACAGACGGATCGCTGAAAATGTCGTCTGCCAAAGATAACTCATTGATATTGTAATGTGACTATCATAAATCTAGACGCAGGATTATTCAATTGATGGAAAAATAACACAATCACCATGAGTTCCTCGATAGAACTGTTTATATTAGAGGTAACAGTTGATCGTACAAAATTAATTGTTCTGACTTTGAATTAAGAATGACCTGAAACCAAGACATTTTCGGCGGAGCCGTACTAACATGGTTTTGCTATTTGCATATATGTGTTCTGAAACTAATTTTACGTTAACCATCAAGGCAATTTCTCTTCAACCGAACAACGTTTGTAACGTTGACGCGGATTGGTTAACCTTTCGATAAAGGGTACGTTACCTTACCGAAATCCACTGAATTTCGGTGAATTTACCGTCCCTCAACAAATCTTAACCTTCAAATTCAAGATGTTTTTAGTTTATTTTTACTTCATATAAACTATATACTCAAAAACGAGTTTATGTTGAAATAAAATGCATGTATAGATTTACCAACTCCCACTTCATGCGGATCGATCTTATATTTTGCTGAATAATGTTTCTACTATTTCCATGGATATAATTAGCGACTCTTGTGGTTATATTGAACTATTTATATCCATTTATGGAAACTGTTATGACGTCATCACACAATTAGTGATAAAAGATAGAAAAAAACACAAATTTCTCATCAAATAGTAGGCAGACAATTCCGCTCCAGTGCTAATATCAATTTGTAAGTCAGAAGTTCGGGAATAAGATGTGTAATATGTAATTATTTGGTCTTGTTAATGCTAATTATCAGTACAGTAAAACTGGCGTGACTTTGTTACGTAATCAACTCCTAGTCTTGTATAACTTGATAAAATGGTGATGAGAATATGCACTTTTTTCAATTTGTTTGTGTACCAATTTCTTATAAATCGTGTTTGCTGTAAACTTATTCTATATACAAAATACATATGAAACCTCACTTAATGACCACCTAAGTAATAAGAACTTCTCACAATTAAGAACACAATTTCCAAGTCCATTTTCACAGTTTTTCTCTTTATTCAAGCTCAATATTAAGACCACCTCAATAAGAAGACCAGTTTGCAAGGGTTCCAAGAATTGTCTTATCATAGAGGTTTTACTGTAGTGTATGAAATAAAACATCCAAAATAATTCACACACTATTAAAACCACCTCAATAAGAAGACCAGTTTGCAAGGGTCCTAAAGGTAGTCGTATTATTAAGGTTTTAGTGTAATTGCATAAAAAAATATCAAAAATCTGTACAGCTCCACCACTGGTTCTGACGCGACGTTGTGAGATACGTACGGAAGAATAGGTTAGTACAGGTTGTCAACCCAGGGACGCTTAATTACCTAATGTTGACCTGAATTTCCCTGTGTATCGGAACTAGATCAAATACAAATTTTACCATCTAGATATGACAAAATTCAGTGCCAAAAACTATTACGATGTTTTAGATAGGAAATCCAATTATGTAGATAATGTTGAACAAGTGTTGTTGACGCATGCAGGTTTTTTCTAAGCGACAGTTGTTAATCGGTTCATCTAGTTCGGACCTGGATAATAATCAATAGGCTTCAGTTATTTGCGCATTAGTGTCGTGTTTACAACATTCAAACTCATAAATTAAATTTTGTATCAATGTTTTAAAACTACTGTTTCTTAGTTTTATTTGTTTGAGTATTTTTCTAGTGTTTCTCGTGTAAACACAACACAACACAACACAACACAACACAACACAACACAACACAACACAACACAACACAACACAACACAACACAACACAACACAACACAACACAACACAACACAACACAATTTTATTGCATACAACATGTAACAATGTAGCAAACGAATGTTAATGATACTATACAATATGTAGAAGAAATATTGGATTTTCAAAACGCATCACAAATTTTACATCATTTCAATAAATTGGTTTGATTTCTACATAATTGGCAAAGTAAATATATTTCGCAAGATTTCATGTAGTTTTTGGATTTCCACACATAAGATTCTTAAATTTGTGTATGTTTGGCAAGGTGTAATAATAACCTTTAATGTATTGAATTCTAAGATTTCTGTATTTTGGACAAATAAGTAAAAAGTGATATTTATCATATTTAAGTTATAATTATTACAAATTCTTTGAGTTTTAGGTTGATTTTGATATCTTCCGCGTTCAATTGCCAAGTCATGAGAAGAAGTTCGAAATTTGATTAAAACTATTCTGCAGTTATAAATGCAGTTATGCATATCTCTTTTTATGATTTTATTCAAAGTGCCGATGTCTCTTATACTTCAATATCGACCGGTTGTGCACATGTTTTAAATGTCTTTGAGACGTATTCATAAACATTATAAGTCTGAAAGACTTAGACTTTAATATGTTCAATGTTCTTTTTGCTCCTAAGTAGTTATACCACAATAGAATTTAATATAACCTGACACAAGTGTACAGGGGGAAACAAGAGTTATTCAGTCAGAATTTCATTCGTTCATATTTAATGAAAACAAATATTGGTAAATATAAATTTTCAAGGTCTAAGTCTTATTGTATGTGTATGAGATTTCTATGTATGTACATAAATATGTACATAGCTGAAATGTTACCGAGTGGTAGAGGCATCCACCTTGGGAGCGACATGTCGAGAGAAGGTTCTAATCCTGGTAGAGGTCCTTTCTGATATAGTCGGTTGGTGAGCCGACAACTATATAAATAATGGTTACCGTGTGCCTACCTTCCTGGTGCCTGGCAATAAAGGATAGGAATCGGAAAGAAAATGCCCTCAGAAAGAAGGTGTGTCATAAGTCAGCAATTGCTGGCCCTTTAAGTAGTGGGTGACACTATAATGAATAAACAATTCTACTTAAAAACCTTGTGTATGTTAGTATACAATGCTTAAACGCGAGCGCAAATTTTCTGACTGCTTCATACCGATGCATCCATTATTGTGTGCTACCTTCGTATAGTGGCATACTTCTGCCACCAGTTAACTACATAATTAGCTAGACAATTATGTGGTTAACTAGATAAGTACCGATGCATCCATTATTTTGTGCTACCTTCGTATAGTGGCATGCTTCTGCCACCAGTTAACTACATAATTAGCTAGACAATTATGTGGTTAACTAGATAAGTACCGATGCATCCATTATTTTGTGCTACCTTCGTATAGTGGCATACTTCTGGTTAACTAGATAAGTATCGTCATACCAGATAAATAGCTTAACACCAAAAATTGTCTGCAAGTACCCACAACTGCCACCACTTACCCACTTAATCCCTATATGTAACGGCCAATCTATGTTAGATAAATGGGATTTTAAACAATGTATGCAACCATACCTTCGTGTGTTCGAACTACCAAAAATACGATTCTGTTGAAAAGCGACTGTATCGTTAAATTCAGCGTTGAGTTTGCTGTGAGTGATGAGTTAAAGAGCAAAGTTGCTCTACAAAAATACGATTCTGTTGAAAAGCGACTGTATCGTTAAATTCAGCGTTGAGTTTGCTGTGAGTGATGAGTTAAAGAGCAAAGTTGCTCTACAAAAATACGACTCTGTTGAATATCGACTGCAGTTACAAAATTCAATGTAACGTTGAGTAAATAAAGAATGTTGTATTGTAACGTTTAGTTCAGTGGCGAGTTTGCTGTTTGTGTAGAGTTAAATAGCTTTATTGACTTTAGGCATTGTGTACAAAGAAATAAGTGTATTACAATAATTCTTGAACAAATACATATGCTAGTTCCCTTGTGTTCTTATTGTATCGTTACTACAATCAACTATTGTCGCAAACAAAATGAAAAATGACAATAGAACCTAATGTACATGACATATTACTATCATTGCAAGATGATTTATATAACACATACAGTATTAACCAGTGTACAAAGAGGAAAGCACATTTTATTAGTCCATGACCAAGACTAATGTTAGAACCTCGAAAAGATATACTATAAACATAAAATGCCCCAACAATAATATGATAGATTACACAGGTTAGTTAAGCATGCAGGTGCGTAGCTTAGTTGAAATCGATAGGAGGGTCCGGGTGCATGGTCCCCTGACAAAATAAGTGTAGCTAGATCGTCGGAGTTGCGTTTTTGTTCATATTTCGTTTCGGTAAATATGATAACAATAACATCAACAAACAAACATTAAATATCATATTGCAGATTGGGCCATTTTATTTGTTTCGATATTTCGAAAAAACGTGAGGTCTTTGTTTACACGGCCTATTTGAATCTACATCTCTTACAATGCGTATGTATGTATATGAACTAAAGATTTATTTATATTTACTTTTCATTTGGATTAATGAAGTGCTTTACAAGCAGACTCAGTTCATCGTGTTTACTGATCAAATGTAACACGTGGATAATGCTGCTTTGTCAGTATACATGAATCTGATGCGTCCTTCCGTTTGTGCGGGAAGTATAGCATTGTCAAGGAAATGTTGCTTATGTGGCATTGGGCTGTTAACTACGACTCAATTCATTATACAGGTAATGTTTACTTAACATAGTCGCAAGTTTGGATTTTGCCAAGAAATACAATGAATCATCTATACCATAACTGAGTCACTAAGCTGAACCGCTAGGGATTAAAAACCGAGATATAACTAACAGAGGTAGCGATAACGGCTCGTTTACCATTCTGGAATTGGTCAATGTTAGCTTATAATGGAAGATAACTTGGTTAAATAACATGTATATGAAGGTTTCAGTAATTACCTATGGTGGCATATTACTGCCACCAGTTAGCATGATAGCGTTCGCGAATTGTTTCGTGTGAACCACTTAATTATTGCGATAATTATCTAGCTATCTAGTTAATATTCGTGATAAATAAGTGGTAACACGAATCTTAAGTGAAATTCGCGAATTTGAGTTACTAAGTAATATAAAACGTGGTCAACTAGATAAGATTCGTGTTACCACTTAAATCTAGTGTAATACATCATAAAAAGGTAAGAGGTGGCAGTTCTGGGCATTTTTAAGCCTGTTTCTAGTCCGACGATATTTATCTTACCGAAAATGTATCACGAAACAATTCGCGAACGCTATCATGCTAACTGGTGACAGTAATATGCCACCATAATTACCAGTCGTCGATTCGCTGTATCAAAATCTGAATCTGTATAGAGGGCGCTATACAATGCTGTTCTATTGATTCCCTCGTGTGTGGGTATGCCACGTGATGTGGATGTCAAAGGTGTGCATCATAAAGCGCGGGAATAATAATGTTTAGTTATCGTTCGAGGAATAGATGTACATGGCGAGGGGACTTATGAACAGAACAACGGTAGCGAGCGATGTTTTAAAATACCCTGATTGATCTATATTTAAAGATGTATCTGGCTCATCTGAACCAAAAACAAATTAATGGACTTCATCCAGTTTTGTTGTTACATAGTCTAAAACATTATTAATAAGAGCCAGTGCCATGTGTAACCGTTTAAACAGTTTTTGTTTACTCATATTACTACCAGACGAAACTAGTAAAAAACACCCGCTTGTTAAAAAGAACCATTACCATATATAACCGTTTAAAACAATCTTATTTAATCATATTACTAAGAGACAAAACTAGTAAAAACATCCGCTTGTTAAAAGACTGGAAGTGTTTTTAATTGTATGATAATACAAACGTCTTTTTTTCGACAAATACAGAGAAATACATTATAAACGTATTCTGTGATAATGCATATTTATTGAAGTTTTAACTAGATAAAGTCTATTTTTCATGTTCGTTTAGGTAACCAAACGAGCATAATATATATTCAATGTTATTTTTCGATTTTTGTATTCACAAAACGTATTGGGAACAAAGCTTTGAACAGTAAAAAGTAAAATTAATAAACAGACTGAACAATACCACTCGACCACATTTTTCCTTCACTTGTCAGGCTACTTAAGCATTTTTGTCTATACATATTGATAAAATAAGTTTTGCACGAAATAGCGACCAGTTCCTGGACTAGTTTCACGTACTAATAAACTGCCTGCTGGAGAGAATCTGTGACAGACGTGACGCGGGACAATGGCTGAATTATCTAAATTACTATCACTCGGGCTACGTTCTAATCACGTGTTTACTCATATATTGGTGTAACGTTAGTTACAGAATATGCATTAATACGTAAATGCTTAAATATGTGTCTGGCTCGTCGGAACATAAAATGTTTGAATTGGCTTCATCCAGAATTGTTGTTGCATTGGCTAAACATCTGTAATAAGAGCCATGCAATGTATAAACAGTTGAAAATATCTATCAAAACTTGTAAAATAGCCTGATTGTTAAAAAACTGGATTCCTTCATCAAATACGGATCAATACATTAAGATTTCATTCTTTGTTAATTTATGTTTATTGATGTTTTTTTTAATTATAGGAAAACATATATTTTTCATGTTGTTAAGGTAAACAAATGAACAAAGATTAAACATAGTATTACTTTAAAGTGGTTAAAAGTAGAAATAAGCGCTATGTTCTTGTAGGTCATGATACGAATACAGCCGAACCTCGTTTATTCGACAACCGTCTATCCGAATACTTGGTATTATCCGAAATAAAAATCAGGTCCCAAAATATCTTTTTATGCGCGTCTAATTGAAATTGGATATTCGAAACTATGTATTATTCGAAATAAAAATTCGGGCCTGAATAATTCGAATGAACAAGGTTCGACTGTGTAACACAAACGATTGAGTGGTGTCTAGTTTTGGTTTATCATGACATGAGTATTGCTGTTTTTTGTTTGTTTATATAACTGAAAAAACACGATATAAAAATATTCTTGACAATAACATAATCAAATACAGTCGCTTCGCAATACGAGTGCAACAAAAAGTCGACTGTTAGTAGGAATTTATGAATACAGTGGCAATGAGATGCAGCTAGGTAGCTATACAACCTGTTATAAACATTGTACAAACTACCATGGCAGCCAATGTGGATCAGTGCAACGAAACGCTTGGTTTTGTCACTGCATCATGAACGCTTAATGATAACAACAAATTAGCAAAACCAGTCCGCATAGTAAACATTGCGTAGTAATCTACGCTGACGTACAAACGCTTGTGTACGATGCGTGCATTTCCCATTTTCCAAGATGTCTGGAAGAGTTCCAACGTTTCATCTACTTTTCGTTGTAATCAGAACACATGTAACAATATTAGAAACAAACGTTTTGGTGCGTAGATATTTGTTATAACATATTGCGTAGGGTTATAAATAGTTTCAGTGTGCATAGTAGTATTTTATTACCCATTGTCTATTCGTATTGATTCTTTGTAATAACATTTATTAGAGCTCGTGATCATCGTGGTTAGTTAATCATTAAACAAGCAGTTAGACATGAGTAATTCATACATAACGATAGTTCGATTTTATGGTTGAATTTTTTTATACATATTCGAACAGTAGCTGTAAATTTCTAATGAATTATTTTGTAACCGACGTTAGTTTGTTGAGTTCAGAGGTTTTTGCATGGATAGCATTTTGAATTCTGTTTTCAAGATACATCTGTTTTGACAAGGGAGATCACTATTGCGAGTTTTGACAAGGGACAGCACTATTGCGAGTTTTGACAAGGGACAGCACTTTTGCGAGTTTTGACAAGGGGGAGCATTTTTGCGAGTTTTGACAAGGGACAGCACTTTTGCGAGTTTTGACAAGGGACAGCACTATTGCGAGTTTTGACCAGGGAGAGCACTTTTGCGAGTTTTGACAAGGGAGAGCACTTTTGCGAGTTTTGACAAGGGGGGGCATTTTTGTGAGTTTTGACAAGGGGGGGCATTTTTGTGAGTTTTGACAAGGGAGAGCACTTTTGCGAGTTTTGACAAGGGACAGCACTTTTGCGAGTTTTGACAAGGGGGGGCATTTTTGTGAGTTTTGACAGGGGGGGGCATTTTTGTGAGTTTTGACAAGGGAAAGCACTATTACGAGTTTTGACAAGGGACAGCACTATTGCGAGTTTTGACAAGGGAGAGCACTTTTGCGAGTTTTGACAAGGGACATCACTTTTGCGAGTTTTGACAAGGGAGAGCACTATTGCGAGTTTTGACAAGGGAGAGCACTTTTGCGAGTTTTGACAAGGGAGAGCACTTTTGCGAGTTTTGACAAGGGGGGGCATTTTGTGAGTTTTGACAAGGGAAAGCACTATTACGAGTAATGACAAGGGACAGCACTATTACGAGTTTTGACAAGGGACAGCACTATTGCGAGTTTAACAAGGGACAACACTATTGCGAGTTTAACAAGGGACAGCACTATTGCGAGTTTTGACAGGGGAGAGCACTATTACGAGTTTAACAAGGGAAAGCACTATTGCGAGTTTAACAAGGGACAACACTATTGCGAGTTTTGACTAGGGAGAGCACTATTACGAGTTTAACAAGGGAGAGCACTATTACGAGTTTTGACAAGGGACAACACTATTGCGAGTTTTGACAAGGGAGAGCACTATTGCGAGTTTTGACAAGGGAGAGCACTATTGCGAGTTTTGACAAGGGAGAGCACTATTACGAGTTTAACAAGGGACAACACTATTACGAGTTTTGACAAGGGACAACACTATTGCGAGTTTTGACAAGGGAGAGCACTATTACGAGTTTGACAAGGGACAACACTATTGCGAGTTTTGACAAGGGACAGCACTATTGCGAGTTTTGACAAGGGAGAGCACTATTACGAGTTTGACAAGGGACAACACTATTGCGAGTTTAACAAGGAACAACACTATTGTGAGTTTTGACAAGGGATAGCACTATTACGAGTTTTGACAAGGAACAGCACTGTTACGAGTTTTGACAAGGGACAACACTATTGCGAGTTTAACAAGGGAAAGCACTATTGCGAGTTTAACAAGGGAAAGCACTATTGCGAGTTTTGACAAGGGACAGCACTATTGCGAGTTTTGACAAGGGAGAGCACTATTTGATATTGACATGGGACAGCACTTTTGCGAGTTTTGACAAGGGAGAGCACTATTTGATTTTGACAAGGGCAGCACTATTGCGATTTTTGACAAGGGAGAGCACTTATGCGAGTTTGGACAAGGGACAGCACTATTGCGGGTTTTGACTAGGGAGAGCACTATTTGATTTTGACAAGGGACAGCACTATTGCGGGTTTTGACAAGGGAGAGCACTAAATATTGCGAGTTTTGACAAGGGAAACAAACTTTGATAAAAAACAAATAACAGAATCCTATTAAAAAGTTTGTGACGGCCAAGGTCCCTTAACTTCCAGAAGGGGAATTTCGGCGTGGGAGATTGTATATGGATCGGTCGATGGCTTTAATAAAATAAGAATGAACCATAGCTTCTCGGACATTGTATGTAGATGATAGTTAACATTCTACATTCTACAATATACAAACACATACGCGTTACATACATAGTATACAATGTCGTACAGTAAAGCGATGTATTAGAAGATGAACACCATCAGTGTCACTGGAATTGTTGATCATGCAGACAGTGAGATCGGAAGCTTAGTAAGTTGTTGTGTTGACGAGAAATTGATTATGCATATTATACCCGAGTTATTGCATTATCCAATTAGGTAATAATCCGATGACACTGTTAACTTCATTCTTGTCTCAGTAGCTATACAGGTCATATTAACACTCTTGCAGACCATCTGGGCCTGTCGTAATCGCCCGCAGTATGAAACAGGAAATATCTCAGATTCGACCCGACCTACTCGTCACAATTTCTGTTCACAATTCGACGGGAAAAAGTGTCCGAAGCATTGAGGTTAATGCATGTTGTAGTTTCTACAATGGCCGTCACTGTATACTCATGTGATACAACTATACCGGATGTCGAAAAGGGCCCTGACTTATTACGGTAACTCCCCACTCACCACTATCAACGTTAACTCTGCTGAGCCTGAACTTGGACATATAAGTACCCGATGTGTATAAAATCGCTTACTGAATACGGGTTTTTCATGTCCATTTTATTTGAGATATGTTTGAACCTGAGATTTGAGAGAAACACTAGATTTCCGCCATTACACTCAGGACTCAACACTTATAATTCATAATTAATCTAATATCCACACTCAAATATTTAAGAAATAGTATCTAAAAGAATACTCAGGCCTCGGTAAGAATTGTAATCCATTTCACGGACTCAAATCTCCATATTCAGTCCACGATCTCCTAAAGCATTTCATATAGAAATCTCAGCTCAATATTGAAGTTTTGCTCAAATCAGAGCCAGTGTTTGAGACAAACCTAAGTTTGGATCACTTGCAAAAGTTTCTGAGAACAAAACTGATCTCATTTTTCGTGCTATAATACCAATTTTGAGTCCAGTCTCAGATGAAAAAAATCTCAACGATTTGATACAATATTTCAGTTGAGATTAATCTCAGATCGAGATTTTTCGGGAGATCGGGGCCAGACTTAGTAGATTTTGACATCTGAGTGCTGAAAGCTGAGTGGCCAAGTATCAGATATAATTCTTGGTCCTGATAAACTCGGTTCATATAAAGTAGATATACATTGCCATCCAAAAGTTTTTTCACACTTGAATATTTTGAATTTCGATACTTTTTCAGAATTTCAATTAAAACATGTATGACCATGAAGTAAAGTTATTCATCCCACTTCTGTGATAGATAGTCAAGAATTAACAATTTGCACATCTCGGCAGCAGTATCAATCGGCCTGCATCCGAAACTAATGTATGTGTGTAACTGATGATCTGACACAGAAAGTAAGATAACTTGTTTCAGTACAAATTTATAAATACTTTTACAGAAATTTATTGCTGTGTTAAAAAGCATTTTCGATTTATTGCATGTGAAACAAATATGAAAATACATTAGTTGCAATGGGTAATTGCCAAAGTGTGAAGGAACTTTTGAAGGGCAGTGTAAACTTATTTAATCCTGGACGAGAAAGTGTTGTTCTCCTTGAGCTCTTGACAAAACTCGGCTATCGATTCAGCAACTGCTAAATTTGGTGACACTATGAGATAGAACAGTGACACTATACAACGGGCGATATTTGGTCTCTGCAATGATGATACATAATGGAGTATCTCCTTCTATAGACGTCGTACGTTTCTTGATTCTAGACCGTTTAGGTATGGATTATATCAGATCTTTGTCGTGGAAACTGAATACAGTGAAACCTCACTTAGAGACAATCTGGAAATTAAAACAATAGAATAAGGTCATATTTGCATGGACCAGTTCTGCATGTTTCTTCCAATTTATAATAATCAACCCATCTACCAGCTAATATCTACTTTCTTTAGAGCCTTGGATGGTCTTATTAATGAGATGTTACCGTACATCGTATACACTGCCATTTAAAAGTTCCTTCACACTTTGGTAATTACCCATTGCAACTAATGTATTTTTATATTTGTTTCACATGCAATAAATCGAAAAAGCTTTTTAACACAGCAATAAATTTCTGTAGAAGTATTTATGACTTTGTACTGAAACGAATTATCTTATTTTCTGTGTCAGATCAGTCAGTTACACATATACATTAGTTTCGGAGGCAGGCCGATTGATGCTGTTGCAGAGATGTGCAAATTGTTAATTCTTAACAATCCATCATAGAAGTGGGATGAATAATTTGACCTCATGGCCATACATGTTTTATTTGAAATTCTGTAAGAAAAAGTACCGAAGTTCAAAATATTCAAGTTTGAAAAAACATTTGGATGGCAGTGTATGGTGCTCGAAATATTCACTCTGGAATCTGGGTATAGGAATTGCCTGCCCGGAGGAACACACAAGTAGGATTTTTCGGCGCAGCCGTACTCACATGGTTTTGCTAGGCAGTTTCTCTTCAACCGAACAGCGTTTGTAACCTAGACGCGGATTGGTTAACTTGTCGATAAAGGGAACGTGAATATACCGAAATTTCAATTTTGGATGTGGAGTGACCAGCAAATGTAACATTTCGGCATTTCTTTATGTTGCACAACAAATCTTAACCTTCAAAATGCGCCGACCATCTTTTTTCAAGATATTTCTTGTTTAAATTGCGAGTGGTATCAGTTTCTTAGAAATGCTGGTCGATTACATCAAGCTGTTTGAAAAATAAATATGACAACTAAGCTATGTTAATACAGTAAAACCTCAATAAAAATACCGCCTGTGATTCTGCAGAAAGTCGGTCTTAGTTGTAAGCTGGTCACTTAGACTGCTGTTGGTTGTAATTATCGAGTTAAAATATGATCCAAGAAAACCGGGTCTTATTAATTTCGAGGTGATCATTAAGTGAGGTTTTACTGTAAGTCGTGCATTTGTGACAAAGAATAAAACACAAACGCACATACATGATTATTGAAGATTTCTACTACATACGCTCGATGCGTGACTATGTCCGAAACTTTATACTAGAAATGCACCAAAAAACTGTAAACCTTAATGATAAGACCACCCTTGGGACCCTTGAAAACTGATCTTCTTGTTGAGGTGGTCTTAACAATGAGGTTGAAGAGAGGTCAATACAGTGAAAATTGACCTTAATATTGTATTCTACGCTAAATGGCCTTATTATTGAATTTGAAGATAGATCAAAACAGTGAAAATAGACTTGAATATTGTGTTCTGCGGTAAATGGTCTTCTTATTGAGGTGGTCTTAATATAGAGGTTGAAATAGATCGAAACAGTGAAAATGGACGTGAATTTTGTTTTCTAAATGGTCTTATTATTGATGTGAACTTAATAATGAGGTTGAAGATAGATCAAAACAGTGAAAATGGACATGAATATTGTGTTCTAAATGGTCTTATTATTGAGATGGTCTTTAAGTGAGGTTTCACTGTACTATCATTCAAACATCTTTAGTCTTAGAAACCAGAAGCCATTATTTAATTGAATCCGTACATTATTGCAGAACTGTTGATTCGAGTTAATGGATCCTGAGAAATATGCGTACTTTACATAAGTTTTAATGGTCACGTGATTGTGTTTTTTTCAACCATGCTCGTTGATGAACGTCAAATAAATTCCATTAGTTTTATAGACTCATTGTGTGTGGGTTGTAACTGATTGACGGATATAACTAACTAGTACCTCGTCTAGCCAAGAAATACACGATGTGGGTTGATAGAATCCGGAATGATCACCGTGTGGTATTTTATTGGTCGCTAGAAGCCGGTGACACTGAGTTTGAGCCCCACTATTGGCGCTAATGTATTTCCAAAACATGATGTTTTACAAGATTTTGTTGTTGTTTTTTAATAAATACATTTACATAACCTTTAATTTTATTCAGATTCCCTTCAAATATTTCTCAGTAATTATTTTGCTACACCTTTTCTAACGACATTGATGCCCCGTATTTACTTCTCTTGTACATTCTTTGAATGTGGTGTAAGATTTACTTGGTGTTGCATTTGATTATGTCGTTTTACGTCTTGTCACTTCGTTAAGTCTTCGAAGTCGATAACGAAAAAGAAAACAAGGCATAAAATACAGGTCTACTTCTCCAAAGCGATCCCCTCTTAAGCAACAACCTCTATTCGACAATAGTAATAATAGTAATAATGCCTGTAGTAAGAATTCACTATCAATATAACATCTTTAGAGCAACAACCTCTCAAGCGAAGCCAAAATTTGCCTCTCTATACAAGTATTGCTCTGGAGAGATCTTACTGTTTATTTTATGTTTCATATTCATACATGTTACGTGTACAAGAACCTTAACGCATTAATTGTGGACCTTAATTTCAGGGCACGTTCCTATTTAACTAAAGTAGATCCATTGCCCAGTCTCATTAGAGAAATTGTCACCATTAGACAGCCAGTTTGCCTTGTGAATTACTGTCATTGATTGTACGTAGACTACAATCCCTTTCCGTCATTAGAACAGAGGTCTACTGTTAATCACGGAAATGGCTCCATTAGGCATTAAGTTTTCCTCTTCTTTTAACTTAGAACGCACAATTTGAAAGACGCACTAATGCGAAGCTATATTCTACTGAATGTTCGCACCAAGCAGTCATTTTTTTCTCTCTCTGGTCTTTGTGCAATAAAGTGATGAGCTTTCATGTCTGTCTTGATACGCTAGATCGAACTACGCATCGTAAAAGTTTTCTGAAAGGCAGAAACGGATCAAACAATTCGCTTCTTATTACGGTTTTATTAAACAGGAAATATTCTGCAAGAGAAAAGATAGCGCTTGTAGAAAGTTTTAACCATTCAGCAAACATCGAGTCGTTCCCTTTGCGTCAGGATGAGAAAAAGAGCCGATACGTGCCGATTGAAAGTTTAAATTAATTACTTCAAGAATATGATTGTTTTCTTGATCAAAATGTTGAGCTTTTACTGAATGTCAATGTTATTTGACAAACGCAAACGTAGCATACGTTGCGACTTTAACATGTCTTGCAAGAGAGAACAAGTTGCTACAGAGAACATAAGACATACATAAGACAATGCTACTTCACACAGACCTTCAGGAAAACAACAGTCCATAACATATCAGGCATTTGAGGAGGAGCAAGGGTAAATACGCAAGGGAACAGTTTTGAGTACGTTAATTCCTAAGGCTTTCAATTATCTAAGTCGCGTATGACGGCGTGTTGATATAATTAGATCGAAGTGCACAAACATTACTTAATATTTCTGCGTTGACAGTTGAACTGTCACGGATGGAATTGATTTGGGACGCATGGGAATTAGGAGTCTGGAAACAAAACATTACTACTTCAAGTTTGACTTTTCATAGTCTCTTGGGCAAGACTGGTACGTTAGGTTTCAAACTTTGGTAGCAACACTTGATTAAGTTAGATAGTCTGATAAAATTGATATTTTGAGACAATATTTGGCATGATTTAGTTACCTGATTGTAGTTTATGCACATATCAATATCTTTCCCGGGGGATGCACGGGACTTAGACAGAAGTCGATTCCCGACAGTAGGGAATTTGACACGTCGAATGGTTCCGGGTCCATTGAAATAGACCTTTTCCGGAAGTGGGTAATTAGCATCAACCACATTTGGGAATTAGACATAAAATTTGGCTCTAAGGTTGGAAATTCGACCACCAAATAGACACACTGTCTAATTCCGCTTGGTCAGAACGCGCACACCATTGGTGCATATTATTGATATGTGCATTAATAGCTAATGTCTACATATCAAGGATAGCCCAGTATGCATATTTTATTCGTTTACATCATAAACAGTTTTTTTTCATACTTAAACCTCTTAATACATGATCGTTTGGTCATACCCGTAGGCCCCATAATTTCTTGCCTCTCGAAAGATGGGTTGACTGGCTTAAATTAGTCATCATAAGTCTCAGACATTTGATCTCACCTGAGCCGAAGTCTGTGAAAATATGCTCACCGGACTTAGGTTATAAATTCTTTGCTGGGAACTTTAAATATATTCTTGTCTGAAACAAACTGTCAGAATTCCAAATTAATTTGTAGAAATGATCTTTGGGTGATCCTGCACGAACTTTGCCAACATAATTTTGATCGGTAAAAACGACTGGCTGTTATTTTGGGACTGGAATTTGTCATATACATCTACATAAAATCTTCTTGTCTAAAACGAAGGGTCAAAAATTCAAAATAATTAGGAAGTGAATGAATAATCATTGGGTCAACAAAGAATTGCTTTATTTCTTTTCTAATCACGTTGAGATATGATAAAATGTCAAATTTACGTATTTCCCCCATCAAGAAAAGGAGGAAAAAAATAAGACAAATCGTTTTCATGCGAGGATTAAAAATGTGTCACCACCTAAAATTTCAATTAGTTGTTTTTTCTTCTTTGTAAATAACACAATGAGTGCTTAACAATATTTTCCTAATTGGATACTTTCCCTAACTTGGTAATTGCACATAACATAGTTTCATTAAATTTTGATCTAAGTCAACTTGGATTCAATTATTTTCCAAAAGTTGTTAAGCCAAGGGTTGGGGTTGGGAAATAGGCTCCCAATTCCATGAAAATGCTCCTTTCGGCATGCGTCTCAAACAGCCTCTGACAACCAAAGTCCAACTCCAACCTTCACGAGTGGTTTATCATCGGTAAACCTGGTGGAACTGTTTCAACAGACTGGAGAAGGAGCGAACAGACCACAACACCACGCACAAACAGCCATTATGACACTTGAATACTTTGTGCTTAAAGATATAATATGCTAATTTTATTTCATTTGTTTACCAAAACAAACATGAAAAAAATATTTTATCTAGTTAAAACTTCAATTAATATGCATTATCACAAAACACATTTATAAAGTTTTTCTCTGTATGTGTCGAAAAAAGACGTTTGTATTATCATATAATTAAAAAAAACAAGCGGGTGTTTTTTAATAGTTTTGTCTGTTAGTAATATGATTGAACAAAATTGTTTTAAACGGTTATGCATGGCAATGGTTCTTATAAATGATGTTTTAGACTATGTAACAACAATAATGGATGAAGCCCATTAAAACATTTCGGTTTCAGATGAGCTAGATACATCTTTAACACTGACTTACACCACAATCTAGGACACGGTTTATCAGTTCTGTTGTTTGATCTACGATTCATGAAAGCAGGCAACTTCTCCAGAGCGGTCCTCTCTTAAGCAATAACATTTTCTCATCAATAGTATCATTTTTACCTGTATTAATAATTTGCCATCATTTTTCAGGCACCAACAGGGTAACCCCATTTATTTTTGTTTTTAGACAGGTACATAAATGACTAGGTACAATTGAATATCTTAACATTACTATACACATAATATGAATAACATATCAGACATTTTTCTGATCGTTAATGCTTAGTGCGTGTTTCTTATAATTTATAAGGTGAGTGATGCAACTTAGAGTTTTGAATAAAAATTGTAAAATTTACCATCACTTAACCTGTCAAGAGCAACAATCATTCTACAGCAACAGTAACAATTTTTAGTGTAGTAATAACTTACTGTCAATTTCATCTCTTTAGAGCAACACTCTATCTTCAGCAGCAGTATCAGTTGTCCATGTAGTAATGGTTTACAATTACTTTAACCTCTGTAGAGCAACAAACTGTCGAATAAATAACATTCTGCTTTTCCAAAAAGATGTTCTTGTGAACAGGGTGCATTGATATTGATGTTGATGTCAGCAATATTTGAACATGTGATCAATAATATATTACTTCAGTTATAAGACCATTATTTATTATTATCATCGTATCTTTTATTGAATTGGCAGAGGGAAGGGGAGACATATTTTCGTTTTTAATTTTCTGAAGATTGATAGCCGTTGTAGATGTCTCTGACAGTTGGTTCTGAAGCCTTATTTTGTCTTAAATACAAATTCAAAATGCATTGGAAAGTCGATGTGAAGAGAATGATAATGAAGTGATTAATCGTACGTCACTATAATATACATTTGAAAGTTCACACATTTTACATGTCAGCTAATCAATAACTTGTCTATATTGTCTATACTCTAACAAGTTAATCTCGTAAACTAGGCTAAGAGACAATCCTAAATTGTGCATGACCTTTCATAAATTGCGTGGTTGTTTTTCAGACCTTATTGCTAAACACAGTTACAATATTAAATTACGTTTATTTACTACCATATAAAGAAGATTTGATGTATACAAATCGTAACATTAGCAATTCAGATGATTCCCCCATCATTTATGTTTGTTCACTGTGTCCCTTCCGTCTTCTTAGTTGTTTACATGTTTGAATAGGTATTGGTGCCAGAACCAGCTATCTCCATATAAATGTATTAAGGAGATGGTATATTCTGGCGCTAACCCTTCGATATGCTTCCTTGTCTCCTTATGCTTTTAGGGTAGCTGAACACTTTGCATGTGGAATTACCTTCATTAATTTCTATTTGTCAGTAAAATACTATGCCTTCTCACTTGCTACACGAAAGTTCGACTACAGACCTGAACTGGCAACTGATTTAATAATATGTTATGTGCTTTAATGTGAACGTTTTATTTGATATTTCAGGATAGTGTGCTTGAACTGTTTGTGATTCTGATTTGGTTTGGCGAGGGTTAATGTTGAGGGTCAAGTGCAGTCCGGTATGTCACAGGCGCGTTTTGCTTCTTATTCTGACTTGACCAATCCAGCCTTAAAGAATGCTATCAACCAGAACTGTCTTTCCACCATACACATTGCAACCCTTGGTAAGTTATTTCTGTAATTAAGTCAGTAAGCAGGGCTTTTTCGACGGGGCTAACTACGGGCCCCATTTTCTATTTTCTGATCTCAGGAAAAAACATCCAATTGAAATTAAATCAGAAGCAGGATGCGATTATGTATAAGAGACAGTAAAACTTAAGCAAGTAGTAAACCACTGGAAACATAGACAAAATACCAATATTCGTAATGTGTCGATACATTTTTCAGAAACTTGGATAATTTATCCTAAAAAAATCCCAATTTGACCAGGAGCCCTCGCCCCCCCCCCCTCCAAAAAAAATCTTCAACATTTGTATTAAACATCAAGAAACCTTATGCTTCCTCGTCTCATCAAACCAGTTTTTCTTCCGCTATTATGGTATATTTGTATGGAACTGTGGTGGTCTGCGGGAGACATATTGGTCTATTGATCCAAGGGTCAATGCGGAGTTAGTGGGTTTGAAAACCATGAAAGGCGATATTCGCTCTTGGTTCCCACTATATCTATATAAGTGCGAGTACCGGGTAGAAACACGCATAACAGTCATCGAGAATTGTTAATGTTAGTAATAAAATAAATGTTGTAAAAACATGATGTGGTGGTCCAATTGCCACAATTTATCTTTGTGGTCAAATGCGAAGACAATGGATAAGATAGTACTTTATACTTTGGCGTAGTAATTGAGTTATATTCATAAATAAAATGAAAAAGTGAAGTAACAAATAAAAGTAGAGTCTTGAATTCCTAGCCTCCAAAGGTTTAATTGTGAAATACTGAAGTTATCTTTTTTCTAGTACAGAGAAGTAGATAAAAAGGCATTATTTTGCTAATTGACAGGCAGATTATGACCAATTCTGTCTTTCTGGATGCCTTTAGCCACAATATACAACCAGGAAATCTATCCCCTGTCTGCCATAAGCAATATAATCAGCTAATATATTTCCCAAAATTGGTACAAAATTGACGTATAATCATAACTCCCGCGGGATTCCAGTTTGTGTTAAGATCCACCACATGCCATAGAGCGTAAGTGCGAAAGCTCTTAATTTTGTGGGAAATATCCGATTTAGAGCCATAATTACATTGGTAAAATGATTAATAATAAATTAATCTGGTATCATTATTTGTTTCATCCATCAAATTTCCCATAATATAGGGTACGGTATAACTGATAAGTGTGAGTTATAGTATAATTCGGTTTTGAGATCGAGTTTAAATCTGCAATTTTAGTACCTTGAGATTTTATACATGTATAGCAAAAAGTGAATTGTTCTACAGAACTGGAGCCAGCCCGGCTACCTCAGTTAGTAGAGCGCTAGACTGTCACGTCGCTGATCCGGGTTTGATTCCCGGGTTGGGCAGGTAATGTTTTTCCATGACATTGGCTACGGTCATGTCCTCCATATGTGGAGAAATTGTCAGTTTCTGAGTGGTTAAGGCATCCGCCTTGGGAGCGGGATGTCGAAGGTTCGAATCCCGATTGGGGTTCGTTCTGATATGGCCGGTTGGTGAGCCGCAAACTATATAAATAATGGTTACCGTGTGCCTACATGCCTGGTGTCTGGCATTTAAGGATAGGAATCGGAAAGTAAATGTGCTCAGAAAGTAGGTGTCTCATAAGTCAGAAATGGCTGGCCCGTAAAATAGGGGTGACACTTTAATAAGTAAAAACACTTTACAAACACATTTCTGAGGAAAACAGTTTACACATATACTGCAGTTGTTGTTTTCGCCTGTAAATGTATTCTCCTCGAGCGGAAACACTACTATTTTCTGAGTTTTACAAGACACATTTCCCAAATTCCAAAAAATGTGATCTGCATTATTTTCACTTTACGTCAAGTATTCCCAACCCAGTAGTTTTATATATCCCGTCAAATATATATAGTTAGTATAATATTATTCAGTGACAGAATTTCATATTTTTTCCTAAAATTCAAAACAATTTTCCAAAATACTTATGAGGTTATTCCAATTTCAAGAAACGCAGCTCCGTTCTGAAATCATGATAAAATTTGCGAGTTCAAATAGTTTATGGTAAATGACTGTCTATAGCCAACAACAACCCATTCGCGCCGTCAGGAACAATAGTGAATTTATTAGCTTAAATACTTCGGTTGAACAACAAAATATCGATTCATATGCAATTAGGGTATACGGTTGAATTGATCAAATCGCCTCCTAGTGGCACTTCTAGTGAGCAGAATTCCTATACCATTCTAGGTCAGCAGAGGGATTCCCTGCGAAAACACTAATTTGAAACATTGTCTTAAATGGAGAACAACATTGATTTTTAGCTCAGTTCAAGCTAATTACTAAGGGTTGCGAAATTGAGGCAGAAATAAGCTGAAGTCAGCTTCATTAAGTTTTTCATTACAAACATTCAGCCATAAGGGCAGCAATATTCTGTGTTTTGGTTCCTTGTTAACGCTTTTTTGTACTCGTTTACATAGGGAAATAGAAACTGGGCTTTCAAGTAAGATAGCGATTGTGATTGATTACTTTCTTTCTGTACGTTAGAAACGATGTGCATGACATTTGTAGAACTATTTTGATTGGGTGTACTTCTTTGTATTAGCCAGTAAGGTAATGATGTCAGTATTTAGTTGATGTACTTCCTAACAAATGCTCAATGTTGTCTATCAATGTGGTATGTATAGATGAAATGAACGAGTTATATCCAAGTAAGTAAAACGCAAGAAATGTCTTCATTTCTATACAAACTACAGATAATTTAATGCATTATATATTAACAAGTTTTATAGCAAATACACAAAATATGTGCGACAAGACAAACGGCAAAGCTTTTCTGAAGAACACATGATGTTACATTGCATGTTTATATATATCTAATACCAAAATATGAATATACGATATCTTGAGTTCTGTGATTTGTCTGCTTTTTGGTTAATGCCCTAAAGACAGGCCTGGAGTAAATGATCAAGGTGGAACAATACCACGCATTACATAGCTTCTCTATTATTTGTGTCAAGTAATAGCGCATTTGGTGTCATCCCATACCTTTTATGGGTTACCTTATGTATCGAACTTGAAACCGTAGATTTGTCGTATTTTACACTATTCAAATAGTCCTTTCATGTTGTTCCGTACAGGAGGTTCCATAAAGGAGAGAATTCACTGCTGATTACTTTACTTGCATGGTTGTTCTGGAAACATATGATATTATATTTCACTATATGAAATGTCCGTATCGTTACATGATTTACTTACGTACAACAATATTGACAGGGTGTTGATGTTGTGAATGTCACTAAACAACCTTTCGTCATTCCTTGTTTAGATAAAGGTGTACTCATGGAAAGTTAAATGTATATGAACATACAGCTACCCCTACACACATTTCATTCCAATATTAATGTATATAGGATAAGAATTAAGCGAATGTCATACTTAAAAATTATGATTGTAAGTGAATTCTTGTCATTAAAGGAATACAGAAGTCGATCAAGAAAATGCCAAACACAAAGAGCACATTTAACTCCATAGTCACAACGTGGTGTAAAATATAAATGTAAAAGTAAATAAGTACTAAGATAAATTACACACAAGATACAAATAATAGACGAACGTACGAGTACAGCATAGGAACGGTCAGTGGTCAGTGAAACCACATGGGGTAAAGTGTTGATACCATTTGCTGCTAATGATTGCTAGCAAAATTACTTTCCTTGTTTAATGCTCTTTGATTAAATAGTGTCATAAAATGTTTTGTGGAAAAGTTTACTTCACAATTAAACAGTAGTTGTTTATATATCAAATTAAAAATCCAATAGTTTCGAATGACAAATGGGATTTAAAAGAAGCACATGTCCAATGTACACTTATTGATATGTTTCTAATTGTCTGAGTTAACTCATGCTCAATATCTAAGTCAGTGATTGTTAAATGGTCATTTTGCAATTTTTGCCATTTTCTTTTGAAGGTATATAGTGCATTTATAAATCGACCAACGTTTACTTACACACGTTTCTAAAACTGAATAAAAACTTACAATATCAGATGTGTTGCCTATTTCCCAAATCTGAATGTGTCCATTAAGCCTGATTGATTCCTATATTCCAGCTTTCTGACTGACATATCATAGATTACAATTAAGCCGCACGATTTCTCTGGGCTGTTGGCTCACCATGTTTACTCTATTTTGTATGAGGGATATCGCTGTTTGTATTTCTCCATAAAGCAGCGTACTGGCAAGTGTATGTTTCGTTTCAATATGTTTTTATAACCCCTTGTGTGGCAGATATAAGTGACATTCATTGATCAATTGTCATTTGGATGGACAGAAGTTTCATAATTGAGAACTAAAGATGCTTGAAATAAAAAAGTGTATGCTTGAGTTAGATATTAATCTAAACATAAGCAAATACCTATTTTATAGTAGTGATATTATTCTGGCATTGCTTTAAAACTATTTACAACAAAAACACTCATACAATGAGGAAGTTCAACACCAATTATGATTAGTCTGTTCATAGTTGTACAAGTGTGGTAACTAGTTATTCGGTCCGATGAACCATGGAAGAAAATACTTAAAAAATGATACACATTTGGTATGTTAAAATGAACGAATAAACAGAGCAAGATATGCTACACACATTACGCGCAGCCACTTCAAAAGGACAAGGAGATAAGAAATATATAAAACGAAACAAGTAAACAATAACAATAATGGAACAAGACATAGACATAAAGGATGTGTGACAATAGAATAACCGCATTGGAAGATGTCTTTGGTGAACTGCTTTTAGTTTCGTACGATTTACCTAAATGGCTGTCGAATTGTTTGGTTGGAGACAATCAGATATTTATTCCTTTTTAACTCAATTAGGTTTATCAAAAGGTGTTGCAAGGCATTAGCATCTAGCGCTTAGATGCTGAACATTATAGGACTATCACTAGTAGATGGTAGGAGTTAAATCAAAGGACTGAAGGTTCTGAGAGGCGCTTCCAGGGCACGTTTTCTATAATATTTGAAGGTGATTTTTTTCAATAATCATCTTCCTATGCCATCCATCCGCTCTCTTCTTGGAATTAACCCCATCACACACTCATGCTTGACTGATATATAGTTCCAAAAAATTCTGTAAAGGAATTAGACTCGAAAACCTTCTAAACTGGTATCGATAATCAGTTTAATATGGACATCTGGGTTTTGGTATATAATTGAGAAATATTCTGTACTTTCAAGAAAAAAATAAGATATATTAATGCGCTAGGAAATTCATAGACCAAAAGGTTGTCCCATAATGACACCTTTAAAAGTTTTGACAATGTACACTGTCGATATTATAAAGGGTATGGAGTGAAACAAAGTAGTGTAACAGTCTGGTTGTTATGTAACTCCATAGGTATTACCACGATGAACACAAATAACCTGACCCATTCAAGATGGAATATAGTGCAGTAATAAATCTCAATGAAATGATTCAGTCTTCAACTTTAAAAACATATTGTTACTTTACAATTGTAAAATAACAATACGTTTGTATATAGCTGTAGTATATCACTATATGACTTTCAATATAGGAGTCTGGACTTTCATATTGAAATACATTTGTAATTATGCATACATAACCATCAACTAGTTTTTGTGAGGGCTAAATGGGATTAACAAATAATACTAAGAATGACAATTGTATGTATACAACGCAAAGGTTACGCTGTTAATTGTTTCAGCATCAAGACTCCCATTCATGCAGTGTTTAAACTTGTTCAAGCCGTATAGACAGTATATAATACTATGTTTAATTGACGTACAGTGTCTTGCATACTTTTTGTTTTCAATGAGTGTCTAGCAACACAGGTAGTGAAATATTAATTAATACTTTCCCTTATTAACTCTGACTGACATAACATTTTACTTCCAACTTTCTTGATATCAGAAACCAATATAAAGATCTAATATTGTAATTTTATTTCCTTCATTCCATTGTAGTTATTTTGGTACACATTTATAGAAAAGCAATGAATAACAAGTACAAATACAGTAATATTTCTTCTCAAAAATACTCATCTACAAATTCAAAAGTGTTTTATCTTCCGACAATCCAGTATAACCATTGTCTCTCTGAATGTATACAACATCTCGAATCAAGTCACCTTTTATCACAGATCTATGCTTTCTGTATTCATTTAACGTCTTTTCGCATGGTCACATGTTGTATGTTCTAGTCTCTCGAAAAGGCGACTTTTACAACTGTCATAAATATCTGAGGCAAAAATAGTGGACAGAGTATACCAGACATCTTGGTATGCGACATCAAAAATCATAGGAGTCTAGTATAATTCAATTTGGGGCAGTAAGTGGATGACTTGATTGTGGATGAAATTCATCAATTATCCCTTTATCTTCTTCACTGGATTTAAACCGCTGTCATCTAAAATAGACAAATTTGAAACATTGTCATAAATTATCCGAATATTGTGACTATCCGAAGTTGGTACAATCGAACAAATCTGGGTCATGATCAATCAGTGTTACTCGTTTAAAATGTCACTTTGATAATAATAATTAATAATAACATTCACTTAAATGATCAAAGTAAAGTTGCTGAAGTAATATTCGAGAACTTCTATATGAGAATACTGAGCGTCACTCGATAGACGGATAAAGAAATTTGCAAACAAAAATTGGTGATGCGAGATTCAGTAAAATAACATAGAATTTTGACACATTCTCGCTGCATCTTAAACTCATTGTTACAATAAGATACTTCTTGCAAATGATTAATGAACGTTGGAATATAGAAAAACACGTACCATAATTATCTTGTATACACATAAAATGGTCACCTTGCCAAAAGTGAATCTCACGATTCCGCAATATTAACGCATGCAGAAAACCACAAGGATACGGCTCATAAACGGACAAATAGGATTTTCGCAAAAGAGAAAAAGGACTTTTTATTCATATGTTTTATAGCAGGTTCTACATGTTGTGGTCATATTACTGATTGTTTCATCATTAATGCATCAATCTATGTTGAATTAATTTGTTTCAATTGCGGTTACTTTGAGTTGAGGTTGAAATTTGTCAAAAATCACCTACCAAAAGTACTTTCAGTACTTTAATTGAATATGAATTCATATTAGAAATTAATACGCGATTATTCGGGTAAACCAAAACTGACTCAAATAATCCAGATAACCCGTTTATATCTAGATTCCCCTTCTACAATTGATATATCTCTGACAAATCAGTCACTATGCTCATTGAATCTATAATAAATCCGAGGAATGTACATGTACTATTTTCTTGAGACGTATGAATATGGTTGGCGGTACTTTGAATAAACTTCCGGTTGATACGATGATAGCAAAGGGACGCTAAAGCGCCTCAAAAACTGTTAGTTAAGAATAAAGGAATTCGTCCTCGTCTCGCGGAATAAGTCATCAAAATAAAATAGTATAGGAAAGTACAAAAATGGCACCAAAAGCGATAAATATCAGTTGTAAGGACATATTTCGCATCGGGTGTAAAACAAATAAGCTTAAACTAAGTACTAAACGAAAGACTATCAATCCAGTAGACGACACATTTGTATTGCTGTTCGAGGGTTTTATCTGCACACACAAATAATGTGATTAAATCATACATTAAAGATATCTGGAGATAATAATTTTAGCGTTCTCCAACAAATGTTTTGTAATCTAAATGGCTTTTAAACTGAGCATTTATTACATTCATAACATTTGACAATCTATGAAGGGTGCATTGAGAAATCCGATGGTGAATTTATGGATTTTAACTGGTAAATACTTTGAATTCATTTTTCAGCAGTAAATTGTGGTAAATTTGGACTGTTTCATTCGATTAGGCTATTTTAGAAGATGTTTAAATATGGTTCTGTGTAAATTGGTTGATAACGTATATTTCTTTCCCAAAATTGTGGGTGATATTTGCTGCTAATAGCTTAAATATTGTAGTGCCTAGTCTGTTTTTACAGGATGGATTTTCTCTACAGCATGATTACCAATGTTTTTCTACAATAAATTGGTTTTCTGAGACAGTTTGGAGTATTCTGGTATCGTATTTAGCTAAAGTTGACGTCAGAAATTTCTGTATAAGGTAGAATTGGGATATCTCAAATAGGAGAGAAAATACTTTCTCACGATTTATTGCACATTAATTCCCTGCAAATGTTACATTTAGACAAAAACAGCCTATCCCTTGTTCAGTACCCGCACATTTATTTATTTAACTCTGGTGACATTCATTTTTCTTTTCAATTCGTGTGTTAAGTGTTATTGTCAACGATTTGCAAGTATATTTGAAAACACGTCTTCCATACCGCATTCAGTGATTTTCAACTATACTAAGATGCATGTGTATATATATATATGTATAAACCTTTTCACTTACCGAATTTTTTATATATATTTGTACACACAAACTCTTTGATAGCAAAGCGGAATTGAGGATAAATAACCATATGGTTCGAACTCTCATTACAAAATGATGTAAACTGTGTCGCATTTAAGACACAAAAGTGATATGTACAAACGTAATACAGATTTGGTTCTCTCCATGGGTTTCCTCATTATTATTTAGAATTCAATGAATGACTGAATGCCCTTTATTTGTTTGATTATTAATACGTTCTGGTTTTGTAGTCTACAACATTCGAACTGTTTATCCACCTTGCAACAAATATCTTCCCCATAATTGATATGTTACTCATAGGGTATATTGTTGTGCCTTAGTTTGCTGACAGGGATCATTGTACTATTTAACAAATGAAAAATAGAATGATATATCGTGCGCTCCAAATAACATTACCACCCATTCTAAATGGCTTCATGTACTTGAGTGCCTCTTAAAAGGAACGGGAGTGGGCCATTCTTATTTGTCCACCGATACAATGTTCCAAATCATGCGTATGACCCTTTCTCGCAGGTTCCCCGTTTTTGGATGCAATGCTCAAAAGAAATGATAAAACCTATACTAACTAGTACCCCGTTCTTGGATGCTACGCGCTAAAGGAATAAGTATGATCCATTTTCACTTATCCTCGTTCCTTAATGCTACGTTCCAGAAGAATGGTTTGACTTAATATCACTGGACCCTCATCCTTGGATGCTGCGCTCCAAAGCAATGAATTTGATCAATCCTCATTGGAAACTCGTTCTTAGATCCTATGCTCCAATTAAAAGGACATGACCTATTCCAACTGACACCCCTTCCTAAGATACCATGATTCAAAGGAAAGGTTATACCCATTCTCACTCCTCCCATATGTTTGTTCATAAGTCAAGCTATATATACTTAAGTCACTATGGATGGATGAGCCCTTGAGCTCCCACTTGACCTAATCATGTAGCCTCTGATACTTCAATGCTTAGTCACTTGTCTCTGCGCTCATAAAATACCATGTCATGCGATGTTTGTGAAGATACATATTACAAGGTAAAGGCCGGAAATGCCACCACCTCAAAAACTACACAGCAGCCCCAAAAACACAAACATACATGAAAAATAAACATAATGAATACAACAAACAGCAGTTCTCGTTTTGCCTTTTGACCAGATATGTTTATGCTTCCTTGTTTGTGCCTAGTTAAATTTTTGAGTAAATGATTACTGACGCTTCGTTCAGTATTGAGAACATAAACTTTCGCAAGGTTCATTTGAATTCTGACATGCAGTACAAACTTGAGACTCCGGGTTTCAACCTTTGAATATATCAGAACATTATTTCCATATAAGGCAATGGTAAGTTTGCAAAGCCGATAATTGATGGAACATTGATCGTTTATTCTCTTGTTTGAAACATATGTCGTGTATATGATGTATAATATCATCGCCCAGTTTATGATATCATGCTGTGACACTCACTTATAGATTAAAATGGTTAGTACTGCACTCAAGTCAAACTTAAACAACTTCACATGTGAGGTAATTTACTTTAACGCGAAGTGCTTACTTTAAAAGTGAACTTTTTCCCTACTTTTTTTACTTGCGCCTCGAACTTGAGCTAGCTACCCTCTTGTATAATTAAAATACTTAATATCTTTATTGGACTTCTAAATTAATGCTCAAGTATCTAAAATATTTATGTAATTATTAGTCTAAATTGTGTGCCATTCATTCTTGTATACTGGGAATTGTTTGACAGTTTAGATTTATTTTGCATTCAGCTCTTAATTCATTGTGCAGTAACTTAACATAGTATATGATCCGGTCATTGGTTTGTTAACATTCCTGATAATGTTGGGTGTGAGTGCAACGAATGTGCTGTATGATTGGGTTGTTGGGAGGCTAGACTAAACCGACCAACAAGGAGGCCTAAAATACTTCAATTGTCACCAATTATTTCTGTTTGTATGATATTGTACTTTGTCCTATTTGCCTATATGTAATTCAATATATTATACAATTTCTTTATTTCTGTCTCATTATTGTTAACAACAATACATATACTTATTTACAAAGAACCTTTTACAGTGTTGCACAATACCATTCACATTTGAATTATAAGAGACTATAGAACAAAATAAATAAAATAAATAAAATAAATAAATATATGTATGTATATTTTTCACGTTTTCGTGTGCTTTTGGACCGCAGTGACTTAACATGTGTTTTACTGCTTAAGTTCTTATTCATTTCATCTGAATAACTATGCGTAAGGCTTTTCATTTCCCTATCAATAATATCTAAGAATTGTTTAATTAGTAAATACATTATCAAGTTGACTTCATTTTAAATTGCATTTTTGATTTGACATTTTAAGGTTACTTCTATTCTGATGTTACTATTTTAGTTACGGGGAGCAAGGTCAGTATAAGGCTGCTTGTTCCTCCGTGCTGGATTAATTTACTGTATGTATGTTGATATGTACGTGATGGTTGGTTGTTTTTAATGATTAGTTACTGCCTACTTAGTCAATTTATGTATATATGTTGGAAATCAATGACCATATAGCGATAAGGTGTGAGGTTAGCTAGCTGTTAAATCGATTTAAACCCCCAGCATTTATGCTGACAGTTCCAAGGCTGTAATTCGCTATATGATTGTTGTTTCTGTTTATGTTATGAGTGTGTTTTGTATTTCCCTTTCCCCTATGCAAATCTGTCACTTTATACAGTGTTCAGATTGTTTCCTGCCCATTTTTGCCCTATTAAGGCCAGTTGTCTTGACTTGTCCTGTGATCTTTTCCATCCATTAATTCCCACCTCCCCTTCCCTTACTGTCCACTTTGATTCTCCTAGTTATTCCTTGTGGTCTCCTGTGCCATTCCTTGTGCCTCAGTTCCTTAATATGTGTACCGTTTGACCTCCTTTAGTACCTTAAGTTTTGTGGATTGTTGTTTTTTTCCGGAGATCTGCGTGGGGAGGCATTGTCTTATGTATGTGGCTTTCCCTGTAGTTACGTATTCTCTCTCTTTCAAAAGAACTAGTGGATGTAATAATAGTATGCATGTATCCAAACATATTGACCATGTGAACTAACCCATAGTTTGTATAATTCAATACTATGACATATGTGCTATAGTAAGTCAATCTACTTAAGTCCTTCACTGCTAATTACGTCCAATTGAAGTTTCTTTGAAGAGGGTCGGAAGGACTAATGGAGGAGCAATTACCTGCCAAAACACTTCAGCAAAATGAAACCAGTAATGATGATGACAACCTGTCTGACCCTGCGTATATACCCGAAAGCTAGGGTCATTGATTCTCCTAGGTATTCCATATGGTTTGCATGGCCATTCCTTGCGCCCTCTGTTCGATAAAGTATGTACCCTTTAACCTCATCAAGTGCCTTATTGTTTATGGACTGTTGTTTTCTCGTAGGTCTGTGTGGAAAGGCACTGTCTTATGTATGTGGCGTTCCCTGTAGCAATTTATTCCTCTTTAATTTAGTCTTGCAATAATTCGATTAAAGATGCATCTGGCTTATCTGAACATAACATTTTTGAATTGGCTTCTTCCAGGATTGTTGTTACATCGGATAGAACATCTCTAATAAGAACCATTGCAATGTGTAATATCTTTTTTTACCATATTATTAACAGACGAAATTTATAAAATAGTTCGATTGTAAAAAAAAAAAGTTTTAATTTTATGATGTACACAAATATTTTTTCACCAAATATGAATCCGTACATTATGAGTTCATCCTTTGTTAAATAAATGCATGTTTATTGATGTTTTAACTAGAAAATATATTTTTCATGTTTGTTTCGGTAAAACATTGAACAAAAAATGAGCATAATATATCTTTAAGGTATTTGATGTTTTGGTTGCGAACAAAGTAATTAACGTTTACTTGAATTTAACCCTTACATAAGTACTTTAGAAACGCCTGTTATTAATAACTCTTTCATAAAGTGTGCAAAATATGTAAAACACCTTTATTGGTTAATAAAACATGTGAATTAATCAAAGAGAGTTAGTTAACGTTTGCTTGCTGGAATAAAACAAATGTGAAGAAATCAATGATCTGTTTTCACAGTTAGCCAATATTGTGAAATAAAGTAATTGTACTTTATAGTACACAGCGTCCTCTGATCATTGCATTTCCTAATATGGTCATATATCATAAGTTCGACTTCGGAATACAGCCGTTCACTGGGAAATATTTACAACTTATGAACAGTGATATATTTATAAGTATTGCTGTTGGTATTGCAATATGTTCAGTGTTTTTTACAACGAAGATATTTTCTGGGTCATATTCTTTGATCAACCTACGACGATTTATTGCTTCCCATTTTTAATGATCTCACTGTGCATTAATCACACCATTGGTTGGGTACGTCCATTAAATGCTGTCAGACTGAGAAAATATTAGCTCTTTGCTTGGCAATTGTATATACTTGAATTAATTTATTATATCATCGTATGGATTCTGTCTGGTTTCAATTCTGCTGTCTGGGAGAACATTTAGCATTAACTTCATGGAATTAGGGGATTAAGCCTGTACATAGATATGTTCATAGAAGTAAACATGTTAACGGGGCATACCCAAGTTCTAGCTTGAGGACTTTACATTGAAAATAGGTGGCCTGTCTGGTAATCTCGATTGATTGATCTGGGTCACCCAGCTGCAAAGCTGGACGTGGATACTTAGCTTCGAACCTTGTTTTCTATGATTATTTGATAGCAATTATTTAACATGAAAGTTAATAAAGAAGTCGAACAGGAAATTCCAGATACAAAGAGAAAAGTCAACCCAAAAAGCTCAATAAAACATGAAACAACATACATACATTTAACAAATACGAAGGCAATGGACCAGAAGACATAAACATAAATAATGGGTGAATATAGCAATACCTTCCCCGAACGGTCACTGACAATCCTTAATAGTACATTTGATGGGAAAGATTTCAGCTTCTTGTGGAATAAATTAAACACCAGTAAGGAGTCCATGGATAATGGTTTGATCAATTGATCACCACATAATGTTGGAAACCAGCGTAAACCCAAAATGTTACAATAACAATCTCACTGAAGATTATGCATTTATTCATGTAGGAACGCGTGTTTGCAGAAGAACAATTGAGCACTGGTTGGTAAGCCTGGATAGTTGACCTAACCATGATAGCTATTTGAAATGTTGTTAAAGACTCTAACTCAACACAAGCGCAACATCTAACGTAACATAGTAGATTAAACAATTCATAGGTATCAATGTCAGTACATTTACATTACACTTAGTTTCAAGAATGCATCAAGTACAACATGTTTTCAATCACACTTAACTGATGTTATATTGTCAGTTTCAGACTTGTTGCTGCTGATGGTCAGAGTGTGGTAAAACCATTTCACTGTTTTGTTGTCTCTAAACATCAATTAAGGTCAATTGTTTCATTATCTCTCCATCGAACCTAACATAAAGTATGTTTTATGTGTCGAGTTGATGACTGAAACCATGTAATGGAATTCTCTCTTGTTATAATATTGGATTACCGATGTACTAGGATTAATGAAGTTATATGAAGCAATTGTAAGTGTACCGATTTATGAACAGATGTACTCAATCCATTACCATATTAGATCCCTACCGCAAACAAAGTAAATGTTATGCACTTAACGAGAAATGATAAAATAATAACTTACAATGTAGGAGGCCATGACGTTGATAATTGCGTAAAAGTAGGAGGCCGTTGTTTCATCTCCAATGAATCACTTACTTTCTGTTCAGAGTCAGTAAATTTACATTTGAACTCCAAAACAAACAGAAGTTATAATAACATTTAACATTTAGGCAACTCTTTACACACATTTTGAATATTTTATAGGTATAGTCTTATAAAAGTCAGCGATTTTAGCCTCATGCCCGAATTTTCCATTGAAGTTGTCAGAATGAACATGAACATTGTCTATAATTGGGTCATGCTGTAAGAAACAAATTCACGTGACAGAATAATATATATATTTGTCTACTTACCTATAATGTGATCTTAATATGATGTCGTGACTGCTACTGTTGCTATATATTATATGACCTCGACAAATTCATTTAAACAATATATAAGCTGTACAGTTGAGATAAATTTGCACAAAAATGGCTTATTTTCTGTTCATGTTCAGAGCGAGAGCAACTTGAAAGTGGCAGCAACGAAGGGAGAGACCGTGTACAATAAATAATTCAAAGAAAATGACAAAATGACTTGTATGTCAGTCACCATATACATACAATGTATATGTTTAACCTACAATGTGATCTTAATATGATGTCATGACTGCTACTGTGGCTATTTATAGTATGACCTCGACACAATCATTTAAACAATATATTAGCTGTACTAATTAGATGAATTTGCAAAAGATGGCTTATTTTCATGTATTAACTCCTCAATAAAAAGATTCCTCTCATATTTCAGTTGACTAATGTATTTATATTTTACATGTACTGACTGTGTTTGCCTTAATGCAACGGTATTCATAAACCACTCCATAATTATGTTGTAGTATTGTACGGTGAGCTAGTGGTTAATTAGTCAGTCAACGACTATGTATGGATATCGATACCAGCTATCTAGAAATGTACTATTTACTGGATTTTATCTAAAATAATTGTATACTCCTCGGCACTTCTCTTTTTGTCTGACCTTCCACACAGTGTATAACCCGATGTGACTTCCGCGGAGTGATGCGACTTCGACAGAGGGACACGTTCCCGGCAAGTGAGTAGTGGTATTCATTTTCTTGTCCATAATTCGTAATTTCGGTGTTTCTCTATAATCTTTTATCGTATGAATGATCATGAAAGTCTAAATCTACTATAAAACCGACACGAAGCGATATATGTGCGGAATAAAGCTGGAATCGTCCGTTTAATATTGACATATAGAAAAAAATGTAAAAAATCGCCATCAACTGCTCGATATTAAGCGTTTTGCGATATAATTTAATAGTTTTACCCCATAGAATAAAACATATATCATCTACGAACAAGTATAGCGAGTTGCAAGTCTGTCGGTGCTCATAAACCAACATTTAGTGCTTCCAAAGGGACACTGGTATGCATAAATATGATGATTAAATGACGAGTGTTTGCTTTTCTAATCGTTTTTATAGCCTGTAAAACATGAATTGTTTAGAACAATGCATGCCAATGATAATTGTTTCACCAAATTGGGATTTTCAATGCCATATACTTCTGTAATTCATAAATACATGTTTTTGTATCATCACTCAGTAAGAGCAAAGTTATGGAAATTTCCTCTAGTTTGGCGACAAAGGAGGAAAGTGATGGCGCCTGTGCCCTATAGACACATGTCCTGTATTTATAAGGAGTTAAATCGAATTCCATGAATATAAAATTCGAGAAAATGGTATGTCCTAATTTGTTTAAATTGCTCTGTGGAAATTGGTGGTCGATAAAAACAAATCAGTTATTGGGTTTGTTGTTGAAGCCCCATGGAAATATAGGGGTCAGTAACTTTGCTCTTACTGAGTGATGATACAAAAACAATGTCAAGCTCGATGTGAATGTACATACAAATTAGGGCCTATTTGCACCACTGATGGCAATAACCATTATGTGGCCACCGATTTAAGTCAGTAATGCACATAGTGACGGCCTTATATATGAATAATTATGAAATACAGAAGTATATGGCAATTCATGCTTTATCGGCTTCAAAAACGATTAGAAAAGCAAACACTCGTCATTTTATCATATATTTTCCTTCGCCGAAAACGTCATCCATAATTTCCGTTCCTCAGCCGAAAACGTCATTATTGCAAAATACCCTCTGCGGTAAACGGCATCATATTTGTGCATACCAGGGTCCCTTTGGAAGCACCAAACGTTGGTTTATGAGCACCGACAGACTTGCAACTCGCTATACTTGTTCGTAGATGATATATGTTTTATTCTGTTGGGTAAAACTATTAAATTATATCGCAAAACGCTTAATATCGAGCAGTTGAAGGCGACTGTTTACATTTGTTTCTATATGTCAATGTTAAACGGACGATCCCAGCTTTATTCCGCACATATATCGCTTCGTATCGGTTTTATAGTAGATTTAGACATTTATGGTCATAGACGATAAAAGATTATAGAGAAACACCGAAATTACGAATTATGGACAAGAAAATGAATACCACTACTCACCTGCCGGGAACGTGTCCCTCTGTCGAAGTCACATCACTCCACGGAAGTCACATCGGGTTATACACTGTGTTCCACAGAGTTTGCTTAATGCATCTTATCATCGGGCAGATGTAAGGAAACCCATTTTGTCTGGTAAGAAGCTTCTGAAATGAATGCTAAAGGTGTTGAAGACTGGCGTACAATAGAAAAGTTTGCGATATTTGCGTCGCATAAGGAGTCGTTTAATTTGGCTTTTATTTAAATAATAATGCATTAATTACAAGTGTTTTATTGAATTGTTTTGGAAAACTTAAGCTTTTTCGTAATGGCAACACAATTGCCGGTGTAATTTGTTCATGCGTGTTAATGACCAATAAAATTGTTTGACATGTTCATAAAGAATATAATTACGAGCTTAAAATCAGTTTTCTAGAGGATTTCATGACATAATTCCATTTTATAGATGAGATTTTGTATTATCTGCACTAATCAGCCTTCATTTTCATTGCTGTTTATTACTCACTTGTCATGTCAGCAAGATGATATAAATTCCCAGACTGACTAAGTTGATTATTGTATGTGACACTAAAGTAGCATATGCTGATGTGTTAAGACTGTTGGATATGCCCAGACTTTAATGTAGTTATTTTCCAATTCCCTCATGATAGAATGATGCAGTCTGGTTACAGATACTTCAATGAGAAACATCGCCTTGCCATGAACTGTTTTCTGTTGATTATGTGTGTTTGTTTTATGTACAATGCCCAGCAGGTATTTTCTCATTTGCCCAGTTCACGATAGTATGTGATGTTTGATGCACCCTTTTTAACTCCCAGTGATGTTTTTGCTACTGATTGTTCCCACCATTTACGTTTGATTCTTGCTTTTGTAAGTGTTTACATATATGTTAACATAAATTGTATATTAGTCATGCCTCCTTGGACTTTTGAGTTGGCTGCGCAATTTGGATGTGGCACTTCATGCTCGACGCCTTCGTTTGTTTCACAATTACGTTGAACAATCAGAAGTTCGTTGAATGGAGTAAGGTTCCGAATCCCTTGCTGGTCTTAAATATCTTATAAATCCATTGCATGGAATGTTATGAAATGATACATTCAGTTATATACTCATTGCGTGACTATATGCAAGTTGTGATAAAGATGGAGGCTTTTGGTCCACATTTAGGGGTATACTAAATTAATTGTATGCACGTATTCGCTTAAAATCTTAAAATCTGATGTCCACGTCAAAACAAAATCAACAGAGGCGACGAAACAAATTTATGAAACGTTTATGATGGTAATGACTAAAAAGTTAAAAACAAACATAAGAGTGTTTTACGACGATCACAATGTTAGTTATCATAGTGTTTTTGTTGAAAACATAACTATTTTCAAAAAAGAAGAGACTTTGCCTACATGAAATTCTGTACCATTCCTTGTATTTCTCACGTAACATTATCTAGATTATTATTTGTGGTTGTCATACTTTTCCTAAATGTCAAATACGTGTCTTTAATTTCAAGTCTCTCAATTGAAGTAATGCTGACTCAACACCTACTGCAAAATGTTTCCAATGACAGGTCAGACATAAGAAAATATACAAATATATAAAAAATTGTTATGGTTTATTGTTCTCTGCAAAAATATATTCACTTTCATTTCACACCCACATTTACTAGGACTGACACATGTTTGAAAAGTTCTTGAAGTAGACGAAGTAGAAATACATTCAGATCTACCAGAATAGTTTCAAACACGGCTGAACATCATGTGGTGGCGTTCTTATGTTGACTCCCTGTAATGGGTAGCCTTTGGAATTATTCTTGATCATCATTCAAAAATAATTATTTTCATGCATCCTTAGAAAATAATTGAAACATGTGCATGCTGTCAAAGTCATCATATATATGTTGTGAATTTGAAACACATACAACCGATTACATGACCATAATATATGAGAAAATGTCTAAGTTTACAACGGTAATACAAGATGACTGCTTCACTTCTTAAAATGCCGACGAGTGCTTTCCACTTTGGGCAAGCAAATCCGAATGGATTATAACAGGTTACTTCTTAATTGTTCAACAGTGATCAGTATTCAGACTGTTCACAGTATATCCTGAAGATATAAGTGTCTTTAACATTTGAAGTCCGTTGTTAAAACTAAGGCTATGCCATTTGGAACCGATATCTATTGTTCCAGTATCAATCTATGAAATTTCAAGTATAATTTAAAACACAAGTCCGATACATTCAAGTATGACCTATGTTGTTTAGATGTATTGACCTTGCATTGACAAAATGTGCCTACTCATGACTGTTCGCTGTTGACTACAATAAAATGCATATTAGTTTATTGGATCTACATGATTGTGTGTGCGTTATAAAGCGTCATCTGGTTCCACATTTTGTCTGATGTTACAATTAGACATTACCAAGTATTACATGATTTCCATATAGACTTATAAACCTGATCAGGAGATATCATGCAGTCTGATTATAGAATTGATAAATGTATCTTGTCTATGGATGACATGCAAATGGTCTGATATGTTACAGTAATTATGTAATTGATACGATGCGACTGTACAGTTCAAATCAATCACAGTGCCAAACTAATGCCAATATTGCAACAGCGGAGCTAGAGAAAATTGACCATAAAAAGTCTGAACAAACTGACTATAATTTAGACTTGAACATTTTTGTTGCTGGCTTTCAAAAGTGATTAAATGAAGTACCAGTTCATAACTTCTGTATGAAATTATGCAATTATTATGTTTTTAAGCAAATACATTCAGTTCACAAAATGGAGCCAGCACATACCCGACCAAAACTATTTCCTTCATTTCCAATAGTTTACCCGTCAAATGCACTTTTTACCAAACAAGTCAGTCGATCAGACACATCGAGATTGTAGCAATGTAATTTCAAGTATAATACAATAAAGTATCAAACAGTTTAGTATTTTCTTCTTCATCATGTCGTAAGTCGTCTGTTACGGATAAAACGTTTGTATGAAATGAAAGTGAATTATTCATACCCGTATGGGTATTGAAACCGTGATATGGCTGCTTTACTCCGAGCTCTTAAAACTTATGAAAGACTATCAGTGCCTTGCATTCAAATGTCACCGAAATCCTAAGGGATATTAAGCCAGAAAGATGTTGAGAGATAATTCATTTACGTTCTGTTGTAACAGATCTGCCAATAAACAAATCCTGATTTTTATCCCTCACATAGAAGGCCTAAAGAAACCTGTTATACTTGACTGGAAATGGAATAACGTGAAAGGGTATATACTTGCATATGTCATGTTTAAGATATCTCTTTAAAACTCGCTCACTGAAATACAATTTGTCGAGCATTACTCCAAAACACGTATACAGCAAGTTCTTCGAGCGATTGTATGGTGTCTTCTAATGCGAATACTTGACTCAAATAGCAGATAAACACAATTTACAGAACACTGACAAATACAGTGGATTTGGACATTCGTCGCAATGATAATACTATCAAAAAACTATACAACGTCTATGCTAAATCCTATCTGTTTTGATGGTACTGAAACTGAAGAAGTGGCTAGTTTATTGTTTGTGCACTGCGATCTGGTTTGATTTTCCATTACGCTAAATAATCCTGTTATATACCACTATGCATGCTAGTTGTTTTTCATGGCACAAACCCTGTATAAATATGGTCTAGTGCTTCTGACACAATATTATAATTTCACCAGAACTTTTGATATATCATTACAGAGATAGGAGGGTTTTGTTGGCATCATTGAGTTTTATCATGTCATCTATAGTTCATCAATTATGTATGACATTGTTTGCAAAATGATTATTTGTAATGCACCAACACTTTATTTATGTCATAGAAGCTACATATGACCCCATTTAGTTGATTAATATGTTCATTCGTATAACAAATTCGTAGCTGCGTAGATATTTCATGATCACGCATCAGAGCTTGATTTGTGAACTAAAATGGTTACTGACGTTAAAAGCACGAAACTTGACAGGTCTGTATTTATTCATCTGTGAAGTTGTCTGCTATCTGAGAGAAACTGTTTCGATCTAGCTGGAAAGAAAATAGGAAAACATACGCCCATTTTGATGCACCCTACCATTTGCGAATACAAATATAAATTTGGTTATAAAGATTTTCCTAAAATTGCAAACAATATTTTTATCCAGATTTAGATCATGTAGTTTGTTAAAGTAATTCAATAAAGAGATTCTGATTACAAAATAAATCATCTACTAACACTGATCTGACTACACTAAAAAGGCAATTTTCACATTATTAGTTTCGATCACTGCTTGCGTTATTAGCCGTTACAGGCGTCTATGGGATATAATCTGTATTCATTAGGATTTCCCCTGATCAGTACTTTTCCTCTGACTTGCAAAAATAGATATGGAGAATATTGTTCTTGAACACAACAATCAATTTTCTCCTATCAAGAAAAAAACCACTTCCAGGCATTTTGTGGACAATATTATAACCATTTTGCTAATTATTTTCTTGCTTTAGAAACTTTTCTTCTAGTGTCCTAGTTGATGAAATGTAATGGATAATTAAAAATGTAATGTAGGAACATATATATAGAACTATATGCATGTTCTTGTCTGCTTTTTATCTTCCAAAGGATCTGAAACTTGGCACAAATGTTGACCACCACGTGGCACGGGGCAAGAACGAGTCCATATGTAAAGTTTTCTCTTTTTCATTAAAATGTCACTGGTGTTGTGTATATGAAGAAAAGTCAAATAGTACATTTAGATATTTTAAGTTGAAGGAGAGCAAACACATGCACCTGCACAAAACATGAACCATACCCTGCCCTGTCCTACAAATACACTTACAGATTTGTAGAAGTATCCAGTAGGGACTTTACACAGCAATACATTATTCCTCAATTTATTTTTTTCTACATCAAATGTTATTAGTCTGACAAAGATTTAATCCATTAAATGTCAATCAACAAACATTTTACACCTTGAGGGCCTCGTGAATCTTAAATAAATAAAGTATCTCTTCGTTGTCAGGAAACCCTGATATTTAATAGATTAAATCTGATTGTATGAAATGTTAAGGTATATTTTTTTGTGAAAAGTACACAGTACAATCATTTGAGAAGTTTAAAAACACTAAACATGTTAAAAATGAGCAAATTCAACAAAGAAAACAATGTAGCCACGTGGGAACTTTAATGTCTGTCTTGGGAAAAACTTGCATAATTGAAAATGCCTACGTAGATAACTTTGTGGTGGAAAAGGTCTGAATTACGCTTTGCCTAGCTTTGTTCAGTGTATTCCTCCAGGTTCGTTAATGACTGATTTATCTCCCCTTTCTTTTGATAACAACACAATAGGCGTATTGCTATCTCTCAGACTGCACCCTTGTATCTTCCAATGTGAGTCAATTGTAAGTCTCTTTTAGAACTTTTTGTACCAAAAAACGTTCCATGCTTTAGTAATTGCTAATAGACCTTTTAAAGGTAATCTATACTGACAGCAGTGGTTTCTGACTTGCCTTTATGTCTAGTCTTAAACAACTGAACGGCAAATAGGTCAATTGTGGATTGAGTTGCCTTGGTAACCCATAAACACAGAGATTATGCTTTTCATAAGACTGACAGATAATTATTCTATTATGGCAGAAAGAAATCATGCAAAAAGCAATTGGTTTATAAACAAGAGTGTACTATTGTTTGGATTGAAATGTCATGCGACTTTAATGACACCTGACTAGATTACATATGGCACATAGAGAGTACTAGGATTGTCAACGATATATTCCCACAGGTGTGTGATATATCATGAACCTTTAAAATGGTTTTATTGAGTCCTATGAAAATCAGTTGTTACCCATGCTCCATAAGGTATCGTCATTTGAACAAATCTGATGATGTATTAATGATACCTACTAAACATGTCCATTAACTATAAATATACAGAATTGATAACATTCTTCCATGCGAGCATGATCAGTTCTTGAACTTAGTTTGTGAATCTGAGAGTTTCGTGCATCTATACTATATATAAGCCTTTAGGTTATTATATCCAGGGTTTGGAGCGAAAATGCTGCAAGTCAGTATTTTTAGAGAAGCAGTATCATCAGTTTTGTGCTACACTTTAGCAAGTACTCATGTAAACACCCTGATTTTGGCGTCCATCATGGTCCGTCGTCAAAAGTTGACTTGTTAATACCCAAGCCGTCACAACTTTGGCCCTAATCAGAATCTGTCATATTGAAATTCCGCTCAAGTTGGATACTTGGTTATCATATCGGATCAAAAATTGGGTCACTTGGTCAAATCATATAAAACATTAATTGTTAAACGGGCCACTAGGGACCTTATTTTCTACCCGATTAACACAACCTGGTAATAATATTTATCTTTATGAACAATCGAAGAGAGTCTAAGTTGCTTCATACATAAGACAACCTTACCCACAAAATGCCACATACATAAGGCAACACCCCCACAGAACGCCACATACATAAGACAACATCCTCACAGAGCGCCGCATACATAAGACAACATCCCCATATAACGCCGCATACATAAGACAACATCCCCAATGATCTCCACATACATAAGGCAACACCCCCACAGAACGCCGCATACATAACACAACATCCCCAAAGAACGCCGCATACATAAGACAACACCCCCACAGAACGCCGCATACATAAGACAACATCCTCACAGAGCGCCGCATACATAAGACAACATCCTCACAGAGCGCCGCATACATAAGACAACATCCCCATATAACGCCGCATACATAAGACAACATCCCCAAAGATCTCCACATACATGAGATAACATCCCCACAGAACGCCACATACATAAGACAACACCCCTCACAACGCTACATACATAAGACAATATCCCCACAGAACGCGCATACATAAGTCAACACCCCCACAGAACGCCACATACATAAGATAACACCCTCACAGAGCGCCGCATACATAAGGCAACACCCCACAGAACGCCACATAAATAAGACAACACCCTCACAGAGCCCCACATACATAAGACAACACCCCCACAGAGCGCCACATACATAAGACAACCCTCCACAGAGCGCCACATACATAAGACAAAACCCTCACAGAGCCCCACATACATAAGACAAAACCCTCACAGAGCCCCACATACATAAGACAAAACCCTCGCAGAGCCCCACATACATGAGACAAAACCCTCACAGAGCCCCACATACATAAGACAACACCCTCACTAAGCCCCACATACATAAGACAACCCCTCCACAGAGCAACACATACATAAGACAACACCAAACAGAACGCTACATACATAAGACAACTTCCCCACAGAGCGCCAAATACATAATACAACACCCCCACAGAGCGTCACATACATAAGACAACTTCCCCACAGAGCGCCAAATACATAATACAACACCCAACAGAGCGTCACATACATAAGACAAAATCCCCACAGAGCGCCCAATACATAAGACAACTTCCCCACAGAGCGCCAAATACATAAGACAACACCCTCACAGAGCGTCACATACATAAGACAACTTCCCCACAGAGCGCCAAATACATAATACAACACCCCCACAGAGCGTCACATACATAAGACAACTTCCCCACAGAGCCCACATACATAAGACAACACCCTCACAGAGCGTCACATACATAAGACAACACCCCACAGAGCGTCACATACATAATACAACACCCCACAGAGCGTCACAAACATAAGACAACTTCCCCACAGAGCGCCACATACATAAGACAATACCCAACAGAACGCCACATACATTTTAATTAACTTTGAGGCAACTTCTGTCTATGGATATTATACTGCATCTTTATTCAATTTGACAATTCAATGTTTTGCGTGCTACAGTCGTATGTAATTTTCACAGATGGACTAGATGTTTCATGATGGACTTCATAGGTTCATTAGATTCAATCTCAACGATTGCCGGTCATTCATCTCATTGATAGATCTCCAATTCCATGGGATATCACATGATTGTCAGGTGACATCGTTTATCAATAAAAAACATCAACTTTTGTGTCGTATGTTTGGTTAAGTGTGGCAATAATTAATTCTATATTTTTATTTTTTCCATCATTGACACTTTCCATAATGCTTTGTGGTACCATGTAAAAAGTTGGCGTATAACATAGAGAGAAGTCGCCTTGTATTGACCCCTTAAAAGCTTGACATTAGCTATGAGTTACTGTGAACTTTGGCTATCATTTAATGGTAATAAAATACTTATGTCACTATGATCTGTAGTAAGAATGAATATACTATTAATTTAACCTCTCAAGCGCAACAACCTCTCAACAACAGCCAAACCAGTTCCTCAAATTGTGCTGAACCTGTAATGTGATATGAGTATTACAATATACTGTTTGGAGTACCCAGTAGTTAATGTTTCACTTCTGACTTGCAAATAGCCACTTCATTCGAGGAATTCTTCAATTAAATTATTAAGAAAATTAAGTTGGCGTGCAATACAAAACACGTGTTACTCTACATATAATGTGTAACAAATAGATGTTTCCAATATTAGATTATGTCTTTGTTGGTGTGTTCATATTTGAAAAGACATTTTCCTCAGCGCGACGTCTTCCAGTCTAAATGTCAAAGTAATTTCAAATACCACCAATACATTCATAAAGTTGCATTAAAGGTGCGATATAGTCTGGGGATGCAGGCTAAATAATTAACTTAATTTTGATAAATTTCTAGCTTTAGTCCCCGAGGTCAGCGAAACATGAGACAAACAAAGAGCAGATATAACTCGTACAACATACCTGCAAACTGCAAGATTCGTGTTGCAAACTTATTGTAATTTGTTGTTATGCTTATTAGTATAAGAACAAGTCTAGTGTGATGAATTTACAAACTTTTCCATATTGGCCCTCTCGTGAACAGCAACCTTTCTTTATTAACAGTTGCATGAAAAAGAATTTACTACCCATAGAATCTTCTCTCTCAAGCAACAACCTCTCAACAAAAGGCGCACCTCCCCAATGGTGCTGCTCTAAGATGTTGCACTGTATGATTTCTTGGTTAAATCGTGTATAAAATGACATAGGGGGCCTACCTATGGTTGCTTGATCATCAGCATCTGACATAATGTTCAATATCTTAAAAATCTGAATTAAATTCTAATTCTCCTTCAAAAATGTTCATGTGGTACTGTTGCGCTTTGCTGCAGTTTTATACCATTTTCAACAGTTATAATTTTAGTCATGTACGGCGTTACCAACTGACATCTCTCCCACACCAGTTACAGGTGGAGGACCCATTTGACTTTACATCTTCAGTAAAATGCGTGAAACACACTGAAATAAGGTTATAGTAAAATCCAGGATGTCCCCAGAATTCCCTGCTCCGACATGGGTTAAGTCTATAACAAAGCGATACAACTATAGGGATATCATAATGAATTAGCTAAAGTTGTTAAGAGTATCAAAATAAGTTGGTATAGTAATAACAAAATGTTTTCGAAATTGCAAATGTTTTGCTCGTAGAATACGGCAATAATGTTGCAATGGAACAACATTCAAATGTCGAGTATTTTGTTTAGTTCGAATAAACTCACAATTATTTAACTCAAAGGCAGTCATCACCAAAACTATGTGTCATCTTAACTTGGTGAATTGTTAATTAAAATAGAATAAAATTAAGTTCAGATGTTACAAGGTTACATTATTTAACTGCACCTTTCTCTCGTTACCATTGAGTCCCTACAGATGTGTAATTCAATAAACTGTAAACCAAGAAGCCCTTGAACAATATAGTTTATCGTAAAGGAGAGTGTAATTTAAATTTGTGCAAAATTATTTAATTATTCCAGTTAATTCAAATATGATCAAGATACCGAACTTATGAACACTTTGTCTATTGGTTAATATTTTGGAAAGCTAGTTCTCAGGGAAATAAAAAGGACTAGACTTGAAAAAAACGGGGTAAAGTTTGAATTCTATTACTAATTTTCTATTTACCTAAACAAACTGTGAGTTGTTCAAGCAACGTCAAGATGTTTTGGAAAATATTGACGACTGGACAGAGTATACACAATAACAGTATTCTCAGCTAATTTTGGAATTTTAAAATGCATTGAACTTGAAGAAAAGATCAGATATTGACAGATAGAAATTTCAAAAGTTTCCAATAAGCCAGTCTGATTTTGGTCCACAGGGATGAGAAAGAATTGAAATCAATGTAGGATAGAATCAAGGAACAAATTTGAAACCCTCGGGTCGTTTACCGTCTGAACCTAGTGTCACTGTGAGAATTGTGATATAACTGATGTTAGCAGTAAGTCAGTCTAGGAATGATACGCAATGAAAAATAACATGTCAAAGGGGATAGTGATTTTAAATAAGTTACTGATTTAATGGTACCTTTTTGCTACCTTGCTGCAATAGAATGGCATCAGACAAGGAGCATGTTGTTGTCTTTATTCCAAATAATTATACGTCTTGTATTTTTTCCAGCAGATCGTGTCGAGATGAATACTATAATCATCTGAATATCGATATTGAGCCACAAGGGTTTTGTAGACAATATCTTCCATTTATATTTTATTGACAACTACAATCTCTGAACTAAAAAAACTAAATCATACAGACATTTCTTCCATAATCGTTTAAAATATCATTGCTTGAATTACAATGTAATCCAGAAAGATTGTTCTACTACGGTTTCCTTGTATTGTGACTTTCTTCCATCACTTTGTTATTTCAGATATAAATTGGTCAATCAGAGTTGATCTTATAATAAATATTTCTGCGTTCAATTTTTATGGTTCAAAATCTTTGTTTTCAGTTGCAGAGTTTGCTCAGGAAATGGCGACAGCCTATGAAATGTTCGCCAAGGATGTTCAGCGGGTTGTGCACTTATTTAGAGAAAAGAATTCCACCTTGAAGACAGAAAGGTAAGTTGTGTATTTGTGTTACTTTCTACCAATGTTATTACACTTTGATTCATATTTCTTGGAGACATACAGTTATGCTAGCTTTCAACTGTATAATTTCTCATCTGTATATCAATGTAAAATAATAATTGGGTTACCCTCCACCAAGTTGGTAAATAATATTGATCCATGAAAATTCAGTGCTACCAGAAACTGGGTTGGTTTTGTTACACAAGTACATCTCTACTTCATATTTACTGAAACGACTAGCATGAACATTTAGAATTTAAATAATTTCATGGAAATTAACGGTTTTTGGGTGATCTATTTTAAAATAAAATAGTCAACAACAGTTACTGTTGGTTTCACTTTCCCTATTAGCAAACAAAAGCATCAATTTTTCAGGTTTCCGTAACAATACTGTTAACATTTGTTGCGTAGATACAGACCTGATTTTCATCGAGATCTTCTAAAGATTTATCCATGTATACATAAAAATCATTTTGTAAACAGTGTCAGTGTTTTTCGGTTGAAAGATACATATAAGTTGTTTTCAGAATGTCACACAGTCTGTCAAACATCATCTCATGAACTAGCACAGTACCTATTAGTTGAATTGTGTGTGTCATTTGGTAAATAAGTGATATCTTTTTGATACCATTTGACCAAAAAAGCATAGCATTTATCCTTATAACTTCTGAAAACTGCTACTCACCAAGATGTGCATAGTAGTAATAACAGTCTTATGATCACGGTCCTTTCCTGTATGTGTTTTTCAAGTTTAGGTTTCATTCCACCTATGAATAGATTAGACATTATGCGACATATCAGGTAAAATCACAACATACGGCATATGTATTTTTATAACATTAATAGTGTTACTTTCTATTAGGTTTTATCAGTTATCCAATCATCATCTTTTTGATAACATTCTGTTTCTTAAGGTGTGTGACAGGCAGTAAGTGGATTCTATTTCTTCTCTCAAATAGTATTGTTTTATATCTCACGAAAAGATGATATTGCAAGTATTTTGCCGGCCACCACTGTGATCAAATAATTCCGATGTTTGAATTATTGATGGGCTTACAAACAAATATTGGTTACATCTCTCCAAAGCATGTCTGCTTTCGTGTGACATATGTCATTGTATTGTAATGAATTGTTGGATGTAGCAATTTACTCAGGGGCATTTCTTTCTCCTCTCTACAGTCACTTACACTTCTGTGATATTTCTTCCTATTCAATCAGAGCCATTCGCGCTATTGCTAATGCAGTAAAAACGTTCTCCAAAGATTGCTGTTCTAAATGGACAATACTCTCTTGTATTCACTGAGTAACACAATTTGATGTGTATATATGTATTGAGAATATGGTTTGTATGATACAAAATTCGTATTATTGTGATAGACTTAATAAATGGTGACATACATTTGATTCTGAAACACCCTTGCATTTTATGAAGAAACTTATGGAGTCGAGTTCAACTTGGTTCATGTGTTTTCTATCTATTATTCGTTTGGAAAGGTTGTCAGTTGCTGATGGAAGTAAAAGCCGGTTAGAAATCCATGCAGACACAAGTTATGTGAACTGGTGTGTGATATACTGCTATATGTACAATTAGCCCAGAACGTATTTTGTGTTTATAAGTATATTAAGCGGTTTGTATCTTGTTGCGAACATAAAAAGCAGGGTAAACTGGCCTTTTTGATGTTGTGTAATGCAGATGATGAAATTCTGCAAATTATAACAGCAGTGAAAATGTCGCAGGTATGAAAACGAGAAACGTTAAAAAAAAAAAATTTCTTGAGCCTTCTCAAATGCGTTTTGTTTTATTTATTGTTGTTTTCCCGGATGTCTGTGTGGGGAGGCACTGTCTTATGTATGTGGCGTTCACAGTGTAGCAACTTTTTTTCTCTCTTGGAACATTTCTAGGTTTACAGTAAGCGATATTCTGCAGAAAGACATTAAGTTCACAGCTGTATGAAGTTTATTCAATTCTTGTCCATTAGTCTATAGTTAAGACAGCTGCTGCTCTATGGTAATATCTCATGTTTTACCAGCATTTATGTGTGTGAGAGTAAGGGAGCATACGTGCATGTTCGTACACAACCGAGTATGGTATAAGAAATGTGAAAGGTTCAATCTAATCGTCTCTAACACCATTGATTATCTCATGGTAACATTTTGAAAATTAAATTTTCAAGAAAACACAATATCCAGAGAGTGAATCTGCATAATTATAGACGTATTTGTAACCAAAATTACGTTTAATTTGTCGGCTGTTGTGTCATTGGCTTTTAAGTGCAACTCGGAAATTGAATTAAGCATTTCAGGTAATGGTAACAACACAACTAGATTGGATAATATTGTAAAATGCTTAGTTGGGGAGAGAACATTCTGTGGGCTGGTTGACTAATATTAATGAACATTGAGTGGGTTGACTAATACTGTAAATTTTCTGCAGGCTACATCTATAATGACAGTACTCGGTTTGTTTGCTACATTTTGTCTTTCTACGCAATTTCATTCGCTGAAAAACAGACAATTAGTATTGTTTTATAGAGTTGTTTTTTGTTATTAACCGTAATTACTCCGAACTGATTATGTATATCGTATTGAGAATCTGACGAACACATAGTCTTTTTCAATTATGCTTCGGTTTTTCCAATCTTTCTGGAAGGGTTTTATGTGCAGTTTTTTTGTCTGGTTAAACAATTTTCACCTGGTTCGAGATATTTAAAAGCCTAAGCATTTTGTAACTGGTATTGTCTGCACTTTGGGAGTGCAAGTAAAAACCCGGGTAAAAACGTATTGACAAATTGCATAGAACTGTGTAAAAACATAGTCACATGACCAAATCATAGAAGAATCGTGTACATCTGTAGCCTGTAGCTGCTAGATCCTGTTTGACAATGTGTCACCTTTCGTCTAAAACAATGTCAACAGGTCAAATCATACAGGGGAACATAAGTAACTATAAGAATGTCTACTTTTTATCCAGAGATACATGAAAACTAAAGTGAGCTTTCGTACAACTGAGGTCGGGTATGGCATTGGGAAATCTGGTTTAGTTGCACTGTGAATCACCCTTCTGACTCGATCTACCTTAAGCTAATAATAAATAACATTTGTTTCCCTTCAAAGGATCACAATAATTTGGTTTTATCTTTGAAACAGAAGTCTAGATGAAGTGACAAACTTGATAAGGTACACAGGTAAGTGCTACACGACCAGCATGGTCCTCTTGTTAACATGACCATGTCTATGTACGATCTCTTACTTGGTCATATGGTATTTCCCGTTGTCGAGGGTAACCGGACCATCGCTCAGTGTCCCCCTTGCGAAGGTGGATTATGTTATGAAAGTATTACTTTTGTAATAAACCCCAGTTAAATGTTTGCTTTCCTTCAGATATGTAGACACCCCAAGTACCATTTGTAATGCCTGGGAGAATCTGATAAAGGGTACAGAAATGGATGCACAGGTAAGACATTATCTATAGGTCGGATTGAAATCATCTCTTATAATACATTAACCAAGAAGTCAAATCACTACAAATAGTCAGTGGAGCATATATTATTTTGTAACTCTTTTCACTGGCAATTAAATGTAGATACACATCTGTTTCAGTTAGACCATCCTAAACTAAAAAATTGGTTGTTTACAGTTACGCAACCGACTCATGAAAATTGCCGCGACTCGATTTAATGTTTAAGGTTCATCGATGAAAAAAAAGGATTTTCCGGTCTAATAACCATTACAGCAATATCCTAAATAGTACCTACCCAATGTTACAGTTCTGGGTCGCGTAAGGATGGCCTTATATTAAGCGCTACACAAGTGACAATATGTTAATCTCCTCGACAAAAACTTTATCTGTTCGGCAAAACAGGAATTCATGCAATTTGTATGCCCTAAAATGGTGGAAAATGAAATAATGTTTATCTTCACTGCTACCGCATACGATGCAGTAGACCCATATCTGGTCACATTAACCTGACACCATGCTAACCAGTCCTGATACTCTTAAAGTACTAAGCATTATAGCAAGGGTCAGTTACCAGTACAATTTTAGCAAAGTAGTAATAATGCTGCTGATGCTCAAACCCGCAATAAGTTTAGTTAAAATCCCATCTCTTACGTCCGAGTCGTATTTATTGCTGAATGTACATATAACTATAACTTCTGGAATGCAGAGTTATCTCTCCATCTAGAACACTTTCATGTTCTTCCTCTGCCTTATCTATGGGAAAAAAATTGTAATAAATTATTCAAGACATTTGTGAGTTTATCAATTTATTGTTTGATCATATTGTCCCATAGTGTGATGATAGAGAGCCAATGATATATAGTATTTTACCAGTAATGTAAACACAGAAAACATTTAAGTTAGCAGTCTTTGTGCTTGGTCTCTTTCTGTGAAATTAAATAGTCGCATAAAACTGTGCTATTTCTGTAACTGTAAGCATTTTGATGCAATTATGGGATCATGACAACCCTGAAAATGTTAGCGTGAACACGCGAAACATATTTTAGAACAAATTTAGGTTTACAGTCTGTCAATTGTATTTTAAATTAAACACTTTATAATTGTGGGTTGAAGACAAGAGTTGTAGGCGGACTATGACATGAATTATAAATCATGAATATTGTACTCTGTGTCTGAATGTTTTGTGCAAAAAAATAAAGTCAATATCCTGATATCGGTGCATTCGCCTCATTTATATGTGGGCAGATTTCCTATATCTGTTATCTGAGACTTCGTCAGAAACCATTAAAGGGCAAGCGAATGTTGGAGGCAGATTTTCTCGTAGGTTTATATTTGCCTTTCTGATCTCTATTTACTGTATCAATTTGGCATGTTTGACAATCAATTAATTAAAATTTATTCAGCATTGGTGTGTATTCAAGACCAGATAGTAATAGAATTCCATTTATGATCAATCCACGTAACTATATATTACTTGCAAGTTTAAAAAGCTTCTCCTGTGTCGGCCAATTATAAAATAAATAAAGAAAAGTTCTTTACTGTGGCATGTTTTATAATCTGAGAAGACTTGACACATTTAAGACCATATCAACAGTCATATTTATTCGTTATTCATACTTAATGATGATACAATAAGTCTTTATCCTTAAAGTTAATATGGCAGTCAATCAGACAATGTCGCTTACAACGTATTCTGCCTCGCCTTATGCTGGAGGAATTTGAATACAACGAAGAATAGTTTGTGGGCTTACCTTCCCGTGGTAAATTGGAAATGTTTAATTCTTGAAATCTCACTGCCCGTTTTATTTCGATTCCAAACTATATATATAACGACCGTTGCATGTGGGTACAGTAAAGGATTTTCAATGCCTGATTATACCAATTGTATAATTATGACTCTTCAGAATATCATGATAAGAAAACTGCCATACTCTCTATACGAAGTGAATGATTCTTTTTTGTCTTAAACATTCAATACTAATGGGAAAAACACAAATTAAACCAAACTTATAAACAGCTTCACGTTTACTTAATTATATAAAGCAATATATTCCGATGATGTGTTAAAGTTTGTGACCTCAACACTTTCATTGGGAAATACACGACGTCATAACCAAAGTGTTGTCATGGAAACACTCATACATATAAATGTATTTATTTTACAAATAACATGTAGTAGGTTACAAAAGAAGTTCTTACAACTTGATTACTCTCGAAGACTGCATCCTAGGTCACCTCTCCTAAGGTTGATACAATCCCCACTATCTTCAGATCACGAGTCAGACATTATACTCCATGATCACTATGTTGAACCCCCTTTACACAGAGGTGGCGACCGTTGGAAACCGTTGAGCGATGGAAAAATGGCCAGATCTTTCAGCGATCTTTCAATAAGCGCCCAGCAATCGCCATGGTCTCTCAATGATCTTCCAGTGATCTCCACGGTCGCTACGGTCTCCTCAAAGTTTGACTCGGTCCAAAACAATCTTTAAACGGGGGATGTGGGAAGCAATCTCTCAACGGTCTCTCAATGAGCGCCCAATAAGTGCTCAATGGTCTCATCGATCTCCCAATGATCTCTCAAGGACCCTTCAATGGATGCAATCTCATTGGTCGCCAAAGAAACTCTCGATGATCCATCAATGATCTTTCTGGTCTCTCAGTGATCTCTCTTAGTCGCACCTGATCTCTCAGCAATCTCCGTAGATCTCCCCGTGATCTCTCATTGTCGAATAAGAAGCGCTCAGCAAACTCCCAGTGGTCGCTGCTGGAGGCTTAGTATCCATTGATCTCTCAATGGTCTTTCAATGAGCGCTCCAAGGTCGCTCCAAGATCTCTGCACATCGCCATGAAAGTTGGCCAAAAATTGCATTTTGATCGCACAACGAGCGCACAAGGATCTCCCAAGCATTTACACAGAAACGTGTTTTTCGGGGCTTTGATAGATAGTCGAAAGATCGGGCCAATTTTGAATCGCTCAATGGTTGCCTAACGATCTCCGTGTGTGTAAAGGGGGCATTAACCATGTGGATCTGAAAGCCATGCCATACACAAAGTGCATTCAAACGTCTGAATAGCTAGCTATCAATGTCCATTTCTTCAATTACGATTGCAAACATAATGTCAGAACTGGTTATCATTTTAGAATCACTGTAAAATTCCAGGTTGTTAAATTATATCTGAGAGTTTGTCAATTCTAATTTATGTAATTACCCGTGAAGGAGCAATGTGAAAAAATGAAATGCTTCAAAAACATTGAAACATTGAATTAACTTCAAAAAATTCTCTATCCCAATACTTGAACATTTGATTAGTATTGAGATGAACTGTTCAGCTGTCTCTTGGTAGTTTAATGAAATCTATCCCAATGCTGTGGTAATAGACAAAGAAACGAATTCATCAGACCAATCTGGGGCTGTTTTCTGGAACACAATAATTGATTCTTTCACTGTAATAACACCGCTGGAAAAGGTTATTGATGATTTAATTATATATTGTTGTTGATAATACCCTATAAATTGTTGTCATTGAGACAGTTAGCGGGGAGAAATGGGGTAATCTACTTTATTCAAGCTAACACCCTTGATAACATTGATGGTTTCATGAAAAATATTTATCATACAATTACAGGACGTACAAACCCATTTATTGTAATTATGAGAATGCTTTTAATGGATGCATTAAAATGTTTAGTTGCATCTCATGCCAGTTTTTGTCTATAAATCACAATTTGTGTTTTACGCTTGTAAGGTATGGCAATTTTTATAATAAATAAAAGTGCAGTTTTAATGTACATGTGATATTAACAAAGGCTGTTTGGCTTGGTGTCGGGTTAATGTATCAGGGTATGGTGTAATGTGTCCACGGCGTGGTATCACAGCAGCTGTTGGGTGAAGACAAGAGAGAATGACAAAACTTGGATGGGACATAGAACTCAACATGCAGACTCTTTTAATCTCTTTATCTTGTAATAATATGTCTAAGACGATGTTCATAGTTTGTTTTATTGCAATCATTTTTTTAAATGCCTTTAGCACCGGATTTTTATGAGCAATACTAAACTACATCAACAAAACAGACAACTACTATTATATATGAAATAAGGGTAACAAACACATTGAATGTGAAACTATCGTATATCTGCATATCCATCAGGAAATACATTGACTTCTTTCACATTGACTCCTGGAAATTGTGATACTAAAACCATGTTTTAATTTCTCTGCTCCGAACTGTCATATGTTTACTACACAAAGCCTCGAGATGTCACAAAATACAGAGGGTGGAAAAGGGCAGTTTACAGACAAGTTTTATCCAAGACAAATAAATCAGAAGGAAACTCCCGGGAGTGGTCTACAGTTTAGGATCAGAGGTGTTAAAGCATCGCTTTAGAGGATATAAATCTCATGGGAAAAATATAAGAGATACTTATCACCCATTATTACTTTCTGGTTTATGGTGCATCAACATAAATTCTCATTAATTGTCTGACTACAATGTCAACCATTCTACACATTAGTTTGATCAACTTTAGCAGTGTTTTAATCAATTATTCAGGCACATCTTGATGCTGCAGCCTTGCTGATTAAAAATGTTAGTAAGCCACTGCATGAAGTTTCACAATATAAGCGAAGTCAAGCTCAGAAGTTACAGTCATTCCGTGAAAACTTTGAAGAGATGCTAGAAAAGTCGGAAAAGGAATTTCTAGAGGTGGGTAAAAATATTTTAGTTTTGATGTGAGTTTAGTTACGAAATCCAATACTGAGTCAATTGTATTGTCTGTAAGGTTCACAAATCCTAGTTCCAATGTTTGTAAAATATTGCAGATGTGAACTTAAAATATTTTAATAAACATACATTGTATTTAAAATCGTTGGTTTTGTAGCATTGAAGCTTTTTAATGAGCCCAATATGTCAAACAATCTTGAGCCCTTTCACAATGAGGATAAAGGCTTTGCGAAACAGACAAATTTCAAGCAGGCCATGTTGCCTTTTGCAAAGTCCTTTAGCGAACGGCTGGCTTGTTAATCGGCTACCAAGCGTTCAAAACTAGTAGGTGTGAGAGTAAATTTCAATGGGTCAGACAATAATTGTAAGTTTCTCTGACCCAAGGTTAGGCCATCAATAAAAACATTTTTTGAATATTTTATATGCCTTTAGTTTGGTTCTTTGTCTGTTTACCTGCATGCCTTGATTGCTCTAGTTTAGAGTGATAATCCCTATCTCCCCTATTTGTTTTATTTGTAAGAAATCAAGACAATTTTATGGTCTGGTATGCTTCTACTGGTTTTCATTTAAATTTGTTGTTTGCTTTGTTAGAAAATGTGATGAGAGAACTATTTGAAATGTTTGTTATGAATAAAAGCACTGAATGAAAGCAATACATTAGTGATTGTATTGGTTTAGATGTGTGTAAATAAACTTATACTGGCTGACTTCATGTTTCTGAATTCAACGTTTAATGGAGTTCCAAGGACATTTATTTAACAATAAACCTGATAGTTCAGTTTTAGTTGGCGCTTAATAAATCAATGGCTGCTATGCTAGGTTATTGACTGTGATCAATTAAACATTGCACATCTTGCCCTTGTTTAATGCATCCAAAACAATGTGGTTGTCCTTACTGGAATCAGATGCGAGATAAATCGTTACAATGATGTGGCAGATATTGTATTAGCAAATGGTGAAGAATTTGATTGAGAGATTCCATTGTATTCATTATATTTAAAGTAGGCTTTAAACTTTTATTGAAGTGAATGGATTGCTGTGGGTTGCTTGACAAGAGGTTTTGGAGTTCAAACCTTGGTTATGTTTTGATAACCCTTTTTTTAGTAACAAAAGCACTGGATTTTCCCTTGAAAAAGATCCATACAACTTAAGCCAATCAGTCCCGAAGCATTTTCACAATTACGTTTAAATAAACCCGACTATCATTCAATTTTTATCACAATTTTTCCTATCATTTAATTGAATTCACTATTACCCTGGCATTCTATTGGTGTATTGTATAGCATTTCAAATTAAATAAGAATGCAATCACACAAGTGGTGTGGAAATCATTTAACATCACTTAATCATTCTGTTACGTGAAATGACGTTTTTTGTTCATCAAGAGAACAATAAATTCTTTCACAAGGTGTCAATAATTCCTAAAATCTGGATTTTATTTCATTTAGCACTTTTCACACTGTCTGGAACATCTGAAAATCTGTATCTTTATTGCTATTTTTTTCAATTTATAATAATTTAGCAGGACATGAAAAACATCAGCATAGATTAGTCGTTGATGAGGAAAATGTCTGGATACTGCTTGGTTTCCATGGAGTTATTGACTCGCTACAGAAGTACTATACATCTCGTGAAAATAGGACTCGGTGTCTGTGACAGTATAAGAAATCACTCAAATGGGCATCTGCACCTGCTTGTAGTACTTTTGTTGTTGTTTTTTATTGCGTAGTTATAAGTACTTATATTTTTTTGACAGAAAGAACAAGCTTACATGGATGCGTATGGAGAGTTCAAGAATTGTGGAAGTTTGGATAATCGTGAAGGACTGCGGCACGAGTTTCACAATGCACACAATGAATACATCTTACAAATACGTGCTTCCAACCGTCTCATTGACGATTTTCAGTGCACCATTCCGCAAGTTCTTGAGGTAATAAATACTTCAGTTCTCTTTCATGAAACTTTACAGGAAAAAACTTTTTACACTACTCAAATGCTGAGTAGTTTCACATTATAGGTAAGATAAGTAGTGAAAATGTCACTGAATAATTAGTCTTCAGTGGTTCTTTTTGTATCATATAAGAATATTTCAGTGACTTCTGGTGCCAATAGAAATATCCGGTTTGACGGTTTCTGTTCAGACAGTCTCGATGTTCTGTTGAGTTGCCACCTAAGTAGTTACCAGAGAGCCTGATATTTCCATCTGCAACCTACGCCAGTCAGATTGATTCTTTTTCTTGAATATCTTTTGTCCAAAATAAAGTATGAGATTTAGTGAAAGGACTGATAATTAAATGATTGTTTAGTTGCTGTAGTATTTAAGTTTACCAATTCATTCAGATCACTACTCCATTTTATCTGATGTCCTTATGTGACATCATAAACATGAGACTACGTTGGTGACAGATTTTTTCGAGTGTCTGGCGTGCATAATAATTTTGTCAGATGGTTCTGTGCAAATCAATTTTCACACTAAGTGCTCATGTTTGTCAGTTAGCTTTAAGTATCAGTCAAATGTTGCATGTCTGATGAATGGTTAGAAAAAGTATATATTTAGGTGTTTAATGTAACAAAGAACATAATTTTGAAACAAGAAATATCTAGAAAAAAAGATGGTCGGTGCAATTTGAAGGTTAAGATTTGTTGTGCAACATAAAAAAATGCCGAGATGTTACGATTGCTGGTCACTCAAGATCCAAAATGGATTTCGGTAATTTCACCGAAATTTAGTGGATTTTGGTAAGGTATTGTACCCTTTATCGAAAGGTTAACCAATCTGCGTCAAGGTTACAAACGTTGTTCGGTTGAAGAGAATTTGCCTTGGTGGTTAACGTAAGATTTGATTGGTTTACACAACACTGATATGCAAATAGCAAAACCAAGCACAGAAAGATCTGATATCAAATCTATCTATGGATGCAGACATGACTAGACCCACATGAGAATCTGTCAATTTTAAGTGAAACAGATGTAATTGTAAAACCTGAAATTCTTAAAAAAGGTCTAAATTAAAGCCATGTTTTGTTGGAGTATGGCTGCTTTCTTGTGGTAAACTATCATTATATGTCTGCATTCTCAGAGATACACAATCGAATTTAATTTATCTTTATAAGATAAAAGGCTTCCAGTATGAATAAATTAATGTTATTTAATATAACTGAGCATTATTGAATTGTATTTATTGGATGTTGATATTTCATTATATTCTGTGGTATTTATATCAAGTAATATTGGTTTCATCAAAATTTCTTTCTGTCAGACAGATTGAAAATGTATCCTAAAGCCATTGGATCTCATTTCAGAATTTATTCATAAAGCATGATAAAATCATTTTATATAGGGTTTGTCTTGTCATGTCAAACTGTCTGTTTTCAAGTGGTTTTGTGCCTGTGAAAAGTTTGTTAAATTAAATGGACAGTTATAATGTGTACATCCATACAGAGTGTCTATTATTGTCATGATTTCAAAGAGATCAACTTATTGTTATAAGAAGTTCACTTCATGGGAGGAACATGTGTATGGTGCAGTTTAGAATATTATTAAAGTTATATTATAAATTATCGCAAATCGTTCTGTTGCTTATATTGGCAGCTTGATGTATAATATACTGCATTGATGGTTAGTGATGTTCCAAATGATTGTGAACAAAGTTTACAACTTTATTACTATCTAATGACTGCTCATGGGATACTCACCACTACATACAGTCGATCCCCGTTTATTCAACGACCTTCTATCAGAATACTTGGTGTAATTCGAAATAAATATCAGGTCCCGATTTATCTTCTTATCAAATTACAATGGGCTTTTCGAAGTCATGTATTATTCGACATAAAATTTCAGACCCGATGAATTGGAGTTCCATCTGTATATCAACCTTTAAGTTCAACATCACCCAAGGTGAGATTGGAAGTCATGACCTTGTTGCATTCAGGGGGCGTACCATTATGCTGAAGTTGATATGTAGGCCTAGTTTTAGGGGGTCCCTAATTTTGTAGCTAGATTGTCAGAGATGCATTATGGTGTTTATTTCGTTAAGGTAAATATGCTTATAATAACAGCAAAAACATACATTAAATATCTTATTGCAGTTAAAATTTGCCTTTTTTTTTTTTGATTATTCAAAAAATATGTGTAGGCCGTGATCCACGTAATGAAACGTGAGCCGCAAAGACCTTTACTGAACTGGTTGCAATACCAATATGGTACAGTGAGAACAAAGGCATGACGTTACAGCTGTCATTTAATTTTGTATACTGAAAATGTGACCCTATTTATGATTTTGGTATCAATTATGTAAATTTCTTGGCTAGTATACTTGCATCTTTTGTGTAGGCTAGTTTTTTGTATGCTTCGGAGGTGATTTATAGATGCTACTTAGAGAAAGATGATAAATCATAATTTAATAATTAAATTGATTAACAACACAACTAATGGATAAAGCACTGGGGTGTGTGGCATGTTCTCCAGAGATATACGTCACTTAGTATTTTATAGTAAGTGCTGACATAAAACACACCATGTACTGTACAGAATGCCTAGATTCACACCTACTGAAATTGTGTAAGTATTGTTACAACAGTGATATTGAACCAGTTGTCAAGTATTGTATCCAGAAACAATTTGCAGAGTTTGCAGCTGATACATTATTCAGTATCTGTATCACAGCTTTACACGACTTAAATGATTTAATGTCTTAGTTAGGTTTCATGGCAAAAACAAGTTGATGATGGGATAAAATCTATGTTTCGAGTGAGACAACACAATAACTGCAAAATATGTGAAGAGCCAGACTTTGTCTATTGAAACATTGTACAGATTTTGTGTTAACTCCCTATGCACATTTATTGCCACTGTCCTATGAGCATCCAGTGCCACTCCCCTTGAGCATCAACCACACTCACATGTGACCATCAACCACACTCTCATGTTTTTATCCATCGCCACTCCCTGTTCCATCACTACTCCCTGTTCCATCCCCACTCCCTGTTCCATCCCCACTCCCTGTTCCATCCCCAGTCCCTGTTCCATCCCCACTCCCTGTTCCATCCCCACTCTTTGTTTCATCCCCACTCCCTGTTTCATCCCCACTCTTTGTTTCATCCCCACTCCCTGTTCCATTGCCACTCCCTGTTCCATCGCCACTTCCTGTTACATCGCCACTCCGTGTTCCATTCCACTTCCTGTTCCGTCCCATCTCCCTGTTCCATCACCAGTCCCTGTTCCATCGCCACTTGCTGTTCCATCCCACTTGCTGTTCCATTCGACTCGCTGCTCCATTCGACTCCCTGTTCCATCCCACTCCCTGTTCCATCCCATCTCCCTGTTCCATCCCACTCCCTGTTCCATTCCACTCCCTGTTCCATCCCACTCCCTGTTCCATCCCCACTCCCTGTTCCATCACCACTCCCTGTTCCATTGCCACTCCCTGTTCCATCACCACTCCCTGTTCCATCACCACTTGCTGTTCCATCCCACTCCCTGTTCCATCCCACTCCCTGTTCCATCCCATCTCTGTTCCATCCCACTCCCTGTTCCATCTCACTTCCTGTTCCATTCCACTCCCTGTACCATTCCACTCCCTGTTCCATCCCATCTCCCTGTTCCATTCCACTCCCTGTACCATTCCACTCCCTGTACCATTCCACTCCCTGTTCCATCCCATCTCCCTGTTCCATTCCACTCCCTGTACCATTCCACTCCCTGTTCCGTCCCATCTCCCTGTTCCATTCCACTCCCTGTTCCATTCCAATCCCTGTGCCATTCCACTCTCCACTCCCTGTTCCATTCCACTCCCTGTACCATTCCACTCCCTGTTCCATCCCACTCCCTGTTCCATCTCACTCCCTGTTCCATTCCACTCCCTGTACCATTCCACTCCCTGTTCCATCTCACTTCCTGTTCCATTCCACTCCCTGTACCATTCAACTCCCTGTTCCATTCCACTCCCTGTTCCATTCCACTTCCTGTTCCATCCCACTTCCTGTCCCATCCCACTTCCTGTTCCACCCCACTTACTGTTCCATCCCACTTCCTGTTCCATCCCACTTCCTGTTCCATCCCACTTTCTGTTCCATCCCACTTCCTGTTCCATCCCACTTCCTGTTCCATCCCACTTCCTGTTCCATCCCACTTCCTGTTCCATCCCACTTCCTGTTCCATCCCACTTTCTGTTCCATCGCCACTTCTTGTTCCATCCCACTTCCTGTTCCATCGCCACTTCCTGTTCCATCACCACTCTCTGTTCAATCACCACTCTTTGTTCCATTGCCACTGCCTATTCCAGCATCACTCTCTGTGCGAATCCTCCCTCTCCTTGGAGTTCGCACCGCCATTCATGTGTAAGCACACAACATCCACTTCCACAACTTTAGATTAATGTGTGTGCTGAAACTGTGTTTCGACATTTAGTAAAATGTTATCAAAGATGTCAAATGAATTGAAAAATTGAGTTATAGATTCTATTCAAATTAGTTCCTAACAAGTCTAAACTTCTCTTCTTCACAATTATTGTATTATTCCTACAAGACAAACCAGCGTTACTTCATTTACCACAAATACAATATATGTACAGACTGACAGTTCCAATATTCAAATCTGCAATGATGTTGTCACTTAGAAATTGTATTTGTCTGGCAAATAAAGTCAAGTTTGAGAAACACAAAGTCAGTTTTTCGATAACGACAATAAATTCTTCCTTCAGTTCTTGGGTAATATTTTCATCTTATTTTTATTTAAACTTAATTTTTGTCGAGTCTGTCAGTGTATGAGCATCCAAACGTGCTTGCATCTTTCCGGATTTTATTTTGTCCAGACTATTACTCTGTCATTTATTGGGGGATTTTCAAATTACTTTGCACAAATGTTCACCATGATGCACAACACCTGTGTCTGAGTAGCTCAAAGGTCATAATTAGAAGTCAAAGGTAAAAAAAGGTCTAAATTGTCTTGTCTGGAATATTACACTGTCATTTATTGGGGAATTAATTTAATTACTTGGCACAAACGTTCACAATGATGAGACAATGTATATCGCAGCTCAAAGGTCAAGGTCATGCTTAGAGGTAAAAGGTAAAAAATTGGTATATTAAATACCGATATGCACTTTTTAGCATTGTATACTGTAATGCTATTCCTTTCATATCTTGACAATAAGTGGGCTCGACATGCTGCGCTTGGGTATCTAGTTTTGTGTAACGACCTGTCACTTTTAATGTATTGATTCCGTTTGATCATTTTGTAATTTAGATATTTTCCAGTTTGATGCCAGGGTCTGTATAGAAATATATTCCCATATTATTTATACATTTGTCATTCAGCAAAATTCCTGTGATTAATATTTTATTGATTATTTTATGGTTCCAAAGAGAATGCTGTGACAAAACCACAGTACTGGTTTGTGCAGGGAATTTATTATAGTCAGGTGTGTGCAGGTTTTATTGAATCTGTTTTATATATTTGTGCTGCGAATTGAAAGGAATTGATTGCATTTGAAACTCCACATTTCTTTACAAGTTAGCAATATTTGTATTAGTATGATCTTGATATGTTGTTTATCATAGTAAAAATAGTTTCTGGGTTCTCAAAAGAATTATATATTAATTGGTAAATATTTGAACATTCTGAGATCTATTTGATTATAAGTTGATACAAATTGGGAAGGGAATCTAATCTGTTTGCATAAAGATAAAGAAGAATTTCAAGTTGTTTCACATTCACCCTTTCTTACCCTAGTAAAATGTCAGGGAACACCACTGCATACCAGTGATAAACATAAATCCATTGGAATTCCCGTGGAATATCACTGCTTTCCAGTGGTAAACAATTTCACTGGAATTTCAGTGGAATACCTGCACTGGTAATCAATAATCCAAGAGGCATGTACCACTGGTAAAAAATCCGCTGTTATTCCACTGAACAAATCCAATGGCGATATTTATATAGAATGTTCACTCAACTCCAATGGAATTCCTGTGGAATTATTTTCAGTGCAGCTGTACTAACATGGTTTTGCTATTTGCATATCAGCGTGGTGTAAACCAATCAAATCTTACATTAACCACCAAGGCAATTTCTCTTCAACCAAACAATGTTTGTAACCTTGATGCGGATTGGTTAACCTTTCGATTAAGGGTACGTTACCTTATCGAAATACACTGAATTTCGGTGAATATACGGAAAAGCATTTTGGATCTGGAGTGACCATGAGTGATTGTAACATCTCAGCATTATTTATGTTGCACAACAAATCTTAACCTTCAAATTGTGACAACCATCTTTTTCAAGAAATTTCCTGTTACCTATGGTATGCCAGTTGTCTTCCACCTAGCCTCCAAGTTGACCAAAGACTTGTGGTACTTCATTCAATACTCTGACTTTTCCTTCATCTTTTGTTCACAAATATTGTTAAGATCATAAGCATTTCTATCATTGTCTCTGCAATAGTAGATAAATATGTCAAATGTATGTCAATCAGCCTACCTCCAGGGATGTCTGCTACAACGATGAATCCATTTACATGTCTATAGAATCTAGGTTATCAAGATTTATATATCTAACTTATCTGCTGGATGTATGGTATCTTATTCATATTGAAAATACAATTGTATGCTGTTTGGATATTGGCTTGACGGCCTACATTGCTCCAAACCCTCATTACTAATTGTAAATGGCTGAATTCATGCTGATCAATTCATATCACATTAACTAAATGTAACACTTAAACATCTCTGACCTTTGAATTCTTCCTGGATTTATTCTGGAATGCCAGCTTTTAATCTGTCTTGATTGTTCCGGATCTCTGGCCTTTAGCAGAATGAGATGATACGGGTTTTTAGTCTCTCCTGGTTGTTCTATAATTCTGGTTTTATCTTGCGTGGGCTGACTTGGAATTCACTTGTCTGGATTATTTTGAATTTTAGCTTATATCCTGTTCTAGAATTCTGCATTTTAGCATCCCTAAAATGGTTCTGGACACTTGGCTTTTAACCATGTCTGGACTGGTCTGGAATTCTGGCTTTTAAACATGTCTGTACTGGTCTGGAATTCTTGCTTTTAGGCCAGTCTGAACTGATCTGGAATTTTGGCTTTTAGCCTGTCTCGATAAGTCTCAAGCTTTAAAAAGTCTGCAGCATACCTTTAGGCCCAAGAAATAAGAATAAGCAATTTATGTAAATCTTACTCTTTGCATGAACATGGAGGACATTGACAGACTATATCATATTAAAGTCTGAAGTAAATTGATTGCCCTGTTTTATATTCATACTGTCTCTCTTTGAGGTGCAAATAATATTTACTGAAAGTGGTACTCTTTGGGATAAGTTCTTATTCAATATCCCCAGATCTATTATGAACATCCACCAAGGGGTTTCATTCATTTCATGTTCAATGAGAATTTTCCTAGTATTTATTGTATTACTGGGTAAACCATATTTGAGTCAATATGCAGATTCTGTTTGATTTGAATGTTCAGCATTTCATGCCAAAATATTATATATTGTTTGCTTTGAAATAAAGCAAACATCAGCTCCCCATGACTAGAAACTCAAGGGCACAGACTTGGTTTTGCAAATTCTAGAACTGGTTCCAGAACAATTCTTTAACTGAATCATGAATGTGAAATGGTCAGTGCTAGAACTGGCAGGTCAAAGACAGTTCTTGGATGGGTTCTTGAACAGGTTCTAGAACTGCTGGTTCTAGAACAGCAGCCGAATCACATACATGAACTGATTCTAGAGCTATGCTTTTTCACATTCATGCACAGGTTCAAGAACTGATCTTAAATCAGTTCTTGAACTGCCATATATAGAAAAGCGGCCGATTCACGTTCTTGAACTGCCCTACATAGATAACCGGCCAATTCACATTCTTTAACTGCCCTACATAGATAACCGGCCAATTCACATTCTTTAACTGCCATACATAGATAACCGGCCAATTCACATTCTTTAACTGCCATACATAGATAACCGGCCAATTCACATTCTTTAACTGCCCTACATAGATAACCGGCCAATTCACATTCTTTAACTGCCCTACATAGATAACCGGCCAATTCACATTCTTTAACTGCCCTACATAGATAACCGGCCTATTCACGTTCTTGAACTGCCCTACATAGATAACCGGCCAATTCACATTCTTTAACTGCCCTAAATAGAAAAGCAGCCAATTCACTTTCTTGAACAGTCATATGCATATATATAGAAAAGCGGACAATTTGCAATCTTGAACTGCCCTATATAGAAAAGCGGCTATTTCACGTTCTTGAGCTGTTCTTGAACCAGGCCCAGAATTGTAGAATGTTTGCATGTTTCTCTATAGATTTCCATCTAGATTTATTTTCATTTGTTAACCATATCCACTTAATGGTTTGTTAGAATATTCCAGAACAATCTATAGACCAGTGATCACATAGCACATTGTAGTCTCAATCGGTCAACAAGTTACAAGGAAATGCAAATATGATGCAAACAAATTTCATGCTGCTCAAATGATTTCTATACCACAAATTGGTTATTTGTTTGATAAATTGATTTTTTCTGATATTTTTCCCTGCTGAAATAATTGGAACTGGAATATACAAAACGTTTTCTGTGAAATATTATCAAATTAGGTCAGGCTTTTTCAGCAGACATGATGTCACACATTGCAGTCATCAATCATTGAATTGAATATTATATTTGATTCTGTATACATATTTCAGAGATATTTACATGGATTATATTAAGCATTTAGGCTTTAAAATGTCAACCAGTAAATGAACTGTTTGGATTGAACATTTTAGATCCTAAAGTCTGTGTTTATTTCATTGAGAACTGCTGCAACAAATTGTCATACCAAATTGAACCTCTCTCTCAGGGGATGGTGTTCTGTAGCTGGTTCTCTTTGAAATTTGTGTTTAAGTCCTATGTTCTGATTGGTTGATTTTGAAAATTATTTATCTAATGAAAACATGTTTTTTGAAAATATTGACCAATAGACATTGTACACACCATATCGGTATTCTCAATTAAGTTTGAATCTAGGTATTCATTGACATTTGGGAACTTAGTTGCAATCATTGTATTACTCATTTTGCCATTAAGATTTTAATTTATACAATACATTTTTACCCTATTTCAATATGTTATCAGGGGTGTAGATTCTTATAGGCCTACACTTTGTTTTTGGAAAAATTGAAAGAATAAAACGGCCCAAACCTCAATAAGATATTTCATGTACGTGTAAGCATGTTTACCTGAACAAAATATACACCAAAACGTATCTGTGATGATCTAGCTACAAAAAAATTATACGGGGGGGGGGGGCATGCTCCTGGACTCCCCTAAAACTAGGCCTACACATTAATAACATCTAAGCTACGCCCCTGATTTCTATTAATATTGGTAAACATTTAAACATCATGTAGCATCATCCATCATCATTGTTGTCTGTTTCATATCATTTGCATTTTTTTTAAATCTTAATTCTCTTCTCAAAAAATGAAATTGTCACACCAAATTGAACCACTCTCTCAGGGGATGGTGTTCTGTAGCTAGTTCTTTTTGAAATTTGTGTTTTAGTCCTATATTCTGATTGGTTGATTTTGAAAATTCTTTGAAATATCGAAAAAATCGCGGCAAAAATCTTCTGGGCCCATGTTAAAGCTGTATGATATCTTTATACCTCCCTTACAATATGAACTATACTACTGATGAGCGTTTAAGAATTACAACATATTCAATTGACATTTTGATACTCTTACATAAACATTATTCCATTAACCAAGTAATTTGTTCAAGCTTTTTTCTGTAAATATTGACAAAGTTGCCTCATTAAGCAGATGGAAAGTGTTGAGTTATATCCTGTCAACTTTGATTGGTAAACAGATTACAATTAACATCTCTTGTAGTGATATGATAGTGCTTAACAGTCCTCAAGTTGTCTAGCTACGATCTGAGACATACCATAATATCTCCAATTAACACGCCTACCATTGAGCAATTTATACAACATAATTTTGATAGGAAAAGTTATTGTAATATATCCAATTAATGAACCTTTTCTTAGAACCACCTCATTTAATAAAAGTGTTACAAAAAGTCACGGGTGTGTGGAGTATATATATTATGTTTAATAACTACATAGTGCAGTGTTACATTAAGTAATTTATTTAATGATTAACTAAACCATATGTACATAAAATGTCAAATGCAATTTTGTAAACATATACTCGTATATGTCTACTTCAGAGTCATTGTAAATTGATATGAATGTAAACAAATAGAAAGTCATAAACTCTCTGAACCTGAGGTGAGTGTCACCTTACCTTTATGGAATATCAAGTGCATTGCTATACCTTAATGGAATAAAGAGTGCATTGATATATTGTGACACCATAAACCTTAATTTATTGATGAAATACATGGAGGTACATTGATATGCCTTGATAGAATAAAGAGTGCATTGACATTCCATGATGAAATAAATACTGCATTGCCATACCTTGATGGAATAAACAATGCATTGCCATACATTGATGGAATAAGGAATACATTGCCACACCTCAATCGAATAAATAGTTCATTTTCATACATTAATGAAATAAATAGTTTATTACCGTACTGTTTTAGAATAACATTGTGCATTGCCATACCTTAATTATAAACAGTGTGTTTTACCCTACCTTGATGGAATAAACAGCACATTGCCATACCTTGATGGAATAAACAGCACATTGCCATACCTTGATGTAATAAACAGTGCATTACCATACCTTGATGTAATAAACAGTGCATTACCATACCTTGATGTAATAAACAGTGCATTACCATACCTTGATGTAATAAACAGTGCATTGCCATACCTTGATGGAATAAACAGTGCATTACCATACCTTGATGTAATAAACAGTGCATTGCCATACCTTGATGGAATAAACAGCACATTACCATACCTTGATGGAATAAACAGTGCATTGCCATACCTTGTTGGAATAAACAGTGCATTATCATACCTTGATGGGATAAACAGCACATTGCCATACCTTGATGGAATAAACAGTGTATTGCCATACCTTGATGGAATAAACAGCTCATTGCCATACCTTGATAGATAAACAGTGCACTGCCATACCTTGATAGAATAAACAGTGTATTGTCATACCTTGATGGAATAAACAGCTCATTGCCATACCTTGATGGAATAAAAAGTGCATTACCTACCTTGATGGAATAAACAGTGCGTCACCATACCTTGTTGGAATAAACAGTGCATTACCATACCTTGATAGGATAAACAGCTCATTGCCATACCTTGAAAGGATAAACAGTGCATTGCCATACCTTGAAAGGATAAAAAGTGCATTGCCATACCTTGATAGGATAAACAGTGCATTGCCATACCTTGATAGGATAAACAGCTCATTGCCATACCTTGATAGGATGAACAGTGCATTGCCATACCTTGATAGGATAAACAGTGTATTGCCATACCTTGATAGAATAAACAGTGCATTGCCATACCTTGATAGGATAAACAGTGTATTGCCATACCTTGATAGAATAAACAGTGCATTGCCATACCTTGATAGAATAAACAGTGCATTACCTAACCTTGATGGAATAAATGGTGCATTACCTACCTGGATAGAATAAACAGTGCATTACCTAACTTGATGGAATAAACTTTGCATTACCTACCTTATTGGGATTAAAAGTGCATTACCATATCTTGAAGGAATGAAAAATGCATTAGCTACTTTGACGATGTAAGCAGTGCATTATCATACCTTGTTGGAATAAATAAAGCATTGTCATAGCTTGATGGAATAAACAGTGCAGTTACCTACCTTGATGATATAAACAGTGCATTACCGTAACTTGATGAATTAGGGTGCATAACCATACCTTCATAGAATAGGGTGCATCACCATACCTTGATATATTAAACAGTGCATTACCTACCAGGATGGAATAAACGATGCATTAACTACATTGATGGAATAAACAGTGCATTACCATACCTTGATGATATAAACAGTGCATTACCATACCTTGATGGAATAAACAGTGCAGTTACCTACCTTGATGATTTAAACAGTGCATTACCATACCTTGATGAAATAAACAGTGCATTACCATACCTTGATGGAATAAACAGTGCATTACCGTAACTTGATGAATTAGGGTACATAACCATACCTTCATAGAATAGGGTGCATCACCATACCTTGATATATTAAACAGTGCATTACCTACCTGGATGGAATAAACCATGCATTAACTACATTGATGAAATAAACAGTGCATTACCATACCTTAATGGTATAAACAGTGCATTACCATACCTTGATGGAATAAACAGTGCAGTTACCTACCTTGATGATTTAAACAGTGCATTACCATACTTTGACGGAATAAACAGTACATTACCATACCTTGATGATGTAAACTGTGCATTACTTACCTTGATGATATTAACAGTGTATTACCATACCTGGATGGAATAAACAGTGCATTACCATACCTTAATGGAATAAACTGTGCATTACTAACCTTGATGATATAAACAGTGCATTCACTACCTTAATGGAATAAACAGTGCATTACTAACCTTGATGATATTAACATTGTATTACCATACCTGGATGGAATAAACAGTGCATTACCATACCTTAATGGAACAAACTGTGCATTACTAACCTTGATGATGTAAACAGTGCATTCACTACCTTAATGGAATAAACAGTGCATTACTTACCTTGATGATATTAACATTGTATTACCGTACCTGGATGGAATAAACAGTGCATTACCATACCTTAATGGAATAAACTGTGCATTACTAACCTTGATGATATTAACAGTGCATTAGCTACCTTAATGGAATAAACAGTGCATTACCTATTACCTTGATGATGTAAATTGTACATTACTTACCTTGATGATATTAACAGTGTATTACCATACCTGGATGGAATAAACAGTGCATTACCATACCTTGATGATGTAAACTGTGCATTAATTACTTCCTTTGAATATATTAACAGTGTATTACCTTACCTGGATGGAATAAACAGTGCATTACCATACCTTAATGGAATAAACTGTGCATTACTTACCTTGATGATATAAACAGTGCATTAGCTACCTTAAAGGAATAAACAGTGCATTTCCAATTACCTTGATGGAATAAACAGTGCATTACCATATTTTGATGATATAAACAATGCATTACCATACTTTGCTGAAATAAATAGTCCATCATCATACCTGGATGGAATAAACAGTGCATTACCATACTTTGCTGAAATAAATAGTCCATTGTCATACCTGGATGGAATAAACAGTGCATTACCATACCTGGATGGAATAAACAGTGCATTACCATACTTTGCTGAAATAAATAGTCCATTGTCATACCTGGATTGAATAAACAATGCATTACCATACTTTGCTGAAATAAATAGTAAATTGTCATACCTTGATGGTATAAACAGTGCATTACCATACCTTGATGGTATAAACAATGCATTACCATACTTTGCTGAAATAAATAGTGAATTGTCATACCTTGATGGTATAAACAGTGCATTACAATACTTTGCTGAAATAAATAGTAAATTGTCATACCTTGATGGTATAAACAGTGCATTACCATACTTTGCTGAAATAAATAGTCCATTGTCATACCTGGATGGTATAAACAGTGCATTACCATACTTTGCTGAAATAAATAGTCCATTGTCATACCTGGATGGTATAAACAGTGCATTACCATACTTTGCTGAAATAAATAGTCCATTGTCATACCTGGATGGTATAAACAGTGCATTACCATACTTTGCTGAAATAAATAGTAAATTGTCATACCTTGATGGAATAAACAGTGCATTACCATACTTTGCTGAAATAAATAGTCCATTGTCATACCTTGATGGTATAAACAGTGCATTACCATACCTCGATGGAATAAATAGTCCATTGTCATACCTGGATGGAATAATCATTGTATTACCATACCTTAATGGAATAAAATGTGCATTACCTACCTTGATGGAATAAACAGTGCATAACCTACCTTAATAGAATAAACAGTGCATCACCATACCTGGATGGAAAAATCAGTGCATTACCATACCTTGAATGAATAAATCAGTGCATCACCATACCTTGAATGAATAAATAGTGCATCACCATACCTTGATGGAATAAATAGTGCATTAATTACCAACCCTTGATGGAATAAATAGTGCATTACCATACCTTGATGGAATAAATAGTGCATCACCATACCTTGAATGAATAAATAGTGCATCACCATACCTTGAATGAATAAATAGTGCATCACCATACCTTGAATGAATAAATAGTGCATCACCATACCTTGATGGAATAAATAGTGCATTAATTACCAACCCTTGATGGAATAAATAGTGCATCCCCATACCTTGAATGAATAAATAGTGCATCACCATACCTTGATGGAATAAACATTGCATTACTCTACCTTGATGAATTAGGGTGCATCACCATACCTTGAATGAAAAAAATTGTGCATCACCATACCTTGATGGAATAAACATTGCATTACCCTACCTTGATGAATTAGTGTGCATTACTTTTACCTTAATGGAATTAAGGACTAATGTCATACCTTGTTGGAATAAAGGAGCATTGATATACCTTGATGGAATAAACAGTGCATTACCTACCTTGATGAATTAGGTTGCATTACCATACCTTAATGGAATTAAGGAGTATTGTCATACCTTGTTGGAATAAAGGAGTATTGTCATACCTTGTTGGAATAAAGGAGTATTGCCATACCTTGATGGAATAAACAGTGCATTACCTACCTTGATGAATTAGGGTGCATTACCATACCTTAATGGAATTAAGGAGTATTGTCATACCTTGTTGGAATAAAGGAGTATTGTCATACCTTGTTGGAATAAAGGAGTATTGTCATACCTTGTTGGAATAAAGGAGTATTGTCATACCTTGTTGGAATAAAGGAGTATTGTCATACCTTGTTGGAATAAAGGAGTATTGTCATACCTTGTTGGAATAAAGGAGTATTGCCACACCTTGATGGAATAAACAGTGCATTACCTACCTTGATGGAATAAACAGAGCATTACCTACCTTGATGGAATAAACAGTGCATTACCTACCTTGATGGAATAAACAGTGCATTACCTACCTTGATGGAATAAACAGTGCATTACCTACCTTGTTGGAATAAACAGAGCATTACCTACCTTGATGGAATAAACGGTGCATTACCTACCTTGATGGAATAAACAGTGCATTACCTACCTTGGTGGAATAAACAGTGCATTACCTACCTTGATGGAATAAACAGTGCATTACCTACCTTGATGGAATAAACAGTGCATTACCATACCTTGTTGGAATAAAGGAGTATTGCCATACCTTGATGGAATAAACAGTACATTACCTACCTTGATGGAATAAACAGTGCATTACCTTCCTTAATGGAATAAACATTACATTATCATACCTTGATAAATTAGGGTGCATTACCATACCTTAATGGAATAAACAGTGCATTACCTACCTTAATGGAATAAACATTACATTGCCATACCTTTATGAATTAAGATGCATTACCATACCTTAATGGAATTAAGGACTTATGTCATACCTTGTTGGACTAAAGGAGCATTGATATACCTTGATGGAATAAACAGTGTATTACCATACCTCATTGGAATAGATATTGCCATACCTTGATGGCCTTAACAATACATAACCATACCTTGATGGGATATGCAGTTCATTGCAATACCTTAATGGCCTAAACAGTGCATTGCTGTACCAGTATTGTGTTGGAAAATGGAAACTTACTGATGAAAATCATGAAATGGGTCAAACATAATACATCTTGATAGATGTTTTTTTATACATCATGTTAGGTTATTCATCGGAGCACATGATGCAACCCTCAGTTAGGGGGGTATGTTCACCATGAGAATCTGACCAAAGATAATTTGTCCTATGTGCATTTGTTTTCCGCCTAAGATTCATATTGGGAAGTTTTCAGTTGCTTATAGAAGAGCAATAAAGTACTGGTTGATAACCCAGGAACTAGTTGGTACATGTTACCCTAGAATACTTGGCTGGACAATTATGTTTCAGGTTACCTTAATAAAATTTACTACCTATGATAATCTGAGACATTCTGTTTGATAAAATCTCCCTCATTAGGAAAATTGTACAAGCAGTGCTAATTACTACATGATAACTGAAATACTGTGTTATTATAGTTATATGCGAATTCATTATGTGAAGATCAGCTAAATAGAAAGAATATGGTAGTTAAATGGCACCAGAAATAATGACTGGACAGATTATTCCATAGGGAATAGAAATGTGATAATTGTCAAGAAGATTGGTTGTCAATGATGTGCTCACAGATTATGATCAGAAACTGTCCTCCCCTGTGTTTTCAATTTGCGAGCGCTAAAATCCTCTCGTATTTTCAAACTATGTAAATGATTTGTTAACGAATAAGTGAGACTTTGGATGTCGTTAGATATGTAAATGTAACATTGATCGTAGATAGATTTGATTGTTGTATGTATTTCTATCTGTTGGACATTTGACAAATATTTGTTCACTTCGGATCTATAACTCAACTATTTAATGACAAAATACCATATCTACTCAGTGACTTTGTAAAAGCATTCTTGTTTAAAATTTACTACTTCTAATCTCCAGCAGTTGTCAGCATTAGAGGAAGGAGCCTGGACTTTTTATGCCCCCACTCTGAAAGGGGGGTGGGCATATAGATTTTCCTATCCGTCCGTCCATCCTTCCGTCCATCACAAAATCTTGTGTCACTGATATCTCCAAAAAAATATGAGCCAGAGTCATAAAACTTTACAGGAATATTCACAATCATGTGTAGTTGTGCACCTGGGATTTCATGTAAGGCTTCGCCCAGTTAATGCATAGTTATGGCCCTTGACTTATTGAAAATATAGCATACAATGTATGCAATCTTGTGTGGCGCATATCTCTAAGAGTATTGGACCTATAGGCTCACAAAACTTTACAGGAATGCTCACCAGCATGTGTAATTGTGCACCTGGGGTTTCAGTAAGTGCAAAGTTATTGCCCTTGATCACCAAATTATCACCATAATCAGTACAGCTGTTCAGCTGGAATTGGGGGCATCTGTGTCCTGTGGACACATTTCTAGTTAAGATCTAATTTTCATCATATTTTATTTTAGCAAAAGTTACTTTAATTTTAAAGTCATAAATATGTATAAACATTAATCAAAACAAAACATTTATTTTGTTACATCGATATGTATAGATATAATTCTGACTTTTAATCAAGATTGAAAACTTGTGTTGCCATTGTAACAGAATGACCTACCAGTAAGCACTTGTTATGTTCTGTGTCATTGATATATTCTTGCACAGCATCTTAGGGTATGGACATAATGGTGTATTAGGTTATAGTACAATATTGCAATTAGTGCATATGCAATACCTCCAGAACAACACCTTTATTCAAAGACCTTTGTTGTTGTTTAGAGGATTGTTGCTCTAGGGAGGTTTAAGTGATTGATAAGGAACAATTTTTCAGTTGTTTAACAGCACCACTTTGGAGAGGTTGTTATGTACAGAATATGCTGTTACATGTTGAAATCCATAATTTTTCTTAGAGTTGTCACCATTTTTGTATTTTCAGGAACTTGATGAAATCTACATTGACACAAGTAATACTGTTAATGTTGCCATAGAAAGTCATTCCTTACTGCTTCTTACAAAGGTAAGTCAATGTGAACATAATCTTGTTACACAGTAAAACCTCAATAATAAGACCACCCTTTGGACCCTTTAAAACTGGTCTTAATATCGATGTGGTCTTAATATTGAGGTTGAATAATGAGTGTAACAGTCAAAATGCACTTGAAAAGTGTGGTCTTAATTTCAGATGGTCTTATCATTAAGGTGGTCTTTAGTAAGGTTTTACTGTATAGACTAAGAGACATACACCACACAGGGAACTGTGGCTTACTGCAGGAAAGATGGTCACTGGCTGCTGTGGTTGTTGTAGCAGGATGCATGTATCACAAAGTATCTATATACAATATCAACCTTAAAAATAGGTGTAAAGTACAGTACAAGCCTCAATAATAAGACCACAATTTGTTCAGAAGAAAGTCGGTCTTTATAATGAGGTGATCTGATGATTGTGATAGAATGGCCAGTTTTCATGGGTCCCAATGGTGGTCTTAATTATTGAAGTTTTACTGTATATACAACATAGGCGACTATGGCTTACTCATGATATTCACTTGCCTCTGAGTTAAGATCTCACATTGCAACCTGTTCATAGCCTCGAGATATAACTTCTGTTCATCAATTGATAGTATGGATATCTCGCAAGCTTTTTATGTGAGAGTTTGATCCCTACAAAATACACTACTGACACGACTTTGCCTTAAGCACCCTACAATATACACTACCGACATGTTTGCCTTAAGCATTTTCATTTAGATAGTTAATAGATAATTGCTTAATGTGTGAGATATTTAAATATTTACTAATTAATTACAAATATGTATTGATTATTGATAAAATACAGGTACTATAGTGTTATAGGCTTTGCTGTTTCCCAGGTTCATTTTATATATAAATTATTCACACTTACATTGACTATACAACTTCTACAAATAAGGATTCAGTTATTTTTTATTTCTTCACAGTCTACTTTCACCATTGATTGTACAAATATCAACCAAATGTAATTTCAACTACTCTATATAAATGCCATAAATTTAATATTGAAATGAGACAGAATTTTGAGTTTAAACCCTACAACGGCCACTAGGTTAGCTCAGTCGGTAGAGTGCCATAATAGTGTTTAGGGGGTCGTGGGTTGGAGCCCCACATCAGGCGCTCGTTTCCCCCTTGATTTCCTTCAATGGTGGCAGGGGTGTTTGACCGCCCACGGTGGTTGAGCCTCAAATGCCGGAAGGGGGAGGAGTGTAGTGGTGTGGGGTTAGATGACCACCTGGTTAGTTCAGTAGGTAGAGCGCCGTACAAGTGTTTAGGGGATCGTGGGTTCAGAGTAATAAAATGGACCCTTATTTTATTTCTAAAGTGGTGGCACACAGTTCGTGACAAGGGTTAAATCTACCTTGTTAATGTCAGTGAACTGAGCAAAAAATGTTTTTGGAGTCAAAAGATTTTTATCCTTTATCCTTCATACACACTGACTAGCATACTATAGTGCTATTAGATGGACCGCGAACAGGTGTATGAACTTTCAGGATCGATCCATGTCCATTAAGGTTTCGAAATGCTCTCGTGCAAAAAACTATAACTGCTGTTTGGATTATTTTTCTATCAAAACAGAACTGCAGTAATGGTCCGGGCAATGTGATGCGTTCGCGGTTAATAGAATAGCAATATATGACTATGAAATGTTATCAGAAGATGTGTAGTCAACCACAGTATAAAAACATCTACACTGCAGAACCAAGAATTATTACATATTGTTTAATTTGTGATGTAGGACTTAGAATTGATATTGAAATAAACCCATTCCTGCCGCACTAGATTGTTAAGTCAGTCTCCTGTCCTCTCAATATTTTCATGGAATTGTCTTTTATTTCATAATTTAATCATTTCCATACTCCCTGTTAGTGACAGCTTTATGAAACGGATGTGTATTATATGCAGTATGCCTTTCCCCAGCAAACCTTTAAATTAAAGAAAAATAGTTTCTGTTGAAGCCAACTAAGAGTTTGCTGACTTTCATGCTGATATAAAGTTGAAATTCTAGTTGAAATGAATTTAAAATTCTAACAATTTGAACCTTTTCCCCACAAATTGGGTATAATGTCAAGAATTCACTACTTATCGTTAAACACAAGTTTTGATTAAAAGATGTAATGAAGTTATGTGTAATTTTAGCATCAGAATTGATGTTTTGAAAAAAAATTCTTTGAAATATTGAAACTTTAAAAATGAAGATTATAACTGTCACATGGGAGAGATGGATTTCCTTGTTACTTGACAGAATGTTATAATTTTCCATCTCCGACTGTCTTCAGCGTGACTGTTTAATAAAATAAGATTACATACATTTCCCATTTCTGGATTACTGCATAACGGGAACGAATAATTGAACACATCATTTCAATTTAGGTTAGATCACACAATACATCCTCCCTGACTTGGATGAAGATATGGAAACATCTTATACTTACTACTATTTTGTAAAGTATAGAGTGGGATGCCCTCGAACCACAAATACTTATTGACAAGGAAAATTTAAAAAATATGCCCCGCTCCAAAAAAAAAAATGTTTGGAATCTTGTTTTTCCAAGGTCCTATTTATTTATACATTTATACACAGAAATACATGTATATGTAGGCTTACAATAATGGATAAAGCATGTGATACAAAGTATCTGGATTTCTTCTATTTTGTAATTTTGTGAACCCCTCCAAACTGGAACCCTGTGTAACCCATATGCTAATAATAATACATCTGCATTGTTTTATGTGAATGTATATACTTAAGTTGTGTGGTTTGTCTTGTTTACAAATTCATAAATATAATCCTTTAAATGAATAAAATAAATGAAATTATTAACCACCGTTCATCGTGCTATTTACTGAAGAATGAAGTGCAACGATATTCTAGATTGTTTTTCCCCTGTGAAAAATGTTCATTGCTGACCATGGTTAATCATAAACAAACCAAGCTCATTCCTCACCAACCATGGTTTAACTATGCATGAGCCTGGTTAGACTATGGTCACCCATGGTTAAACAATCATCAATCAGGTTTTAAACCACGGTCACTCTTGAAATGTAGACATGTCATGGTTGACCATAAAAGTGACCATGGTTGAAACCATTGTGGAAATGATTGGCTATGGTCATAACCAGTGTGGCCATGGTTGACCTAAGTCAAATAATATGCTCAGTGTTCATCCTTCACTGACAAACAAGTTTTACATCCTTAAATGATTATTATTCTAATTATAATGCATTCGAGACAAAAGTATATGTTGGCCCTTTTTCGATCAACTCCAGTGGAACTCCAGTGGAATTATTTTAACAGTCAGGTATACCACTTAAACTAACGACAATGTCAGTGCTGCCATGACAAAATTAGTTGATGACACATGTTTGATAATTTCTCAAAAACACTGTGACGGAAAATTTTCAGACACTTATTTCATTACTTGCTGCAAATCTTTTTTGTCGGCAGTTAATTAAATCTTCCCTAATTTTTATATTAATGCTCAAGAATTACATCTCTATTTCACCAAAAACCCCATAAAAAACATCTGTCGTCATCAAAGATTAGCGCTTGAGAGGTTTCACTGTATTTTATTTCAAAGGTTGAGTGAAAAACTACAGAAACTGTGTCTGTTCTGGAATTGAATTACAACGTCTTTGAGACTATTACTCTTAATTGGCATTAGGTGATTCCCCCATGTTCAGTGCTGTATTATCAAGCGAATGTAAGAAAACAAGGCTCATAGAAAGTGTCTTATAACCTTGATGAAACAATAACACAATACTTGATACATTGATATAAATGAACTATTACTATCCGTCTATAACTATGGCCATATATCGCAAATGTACCGTAACGGTAATGTCTTATATCTTGTTTCCCTCCTTTTAAAAAAAATATTTTTAAACATCTCTAAAATCACTAAAAAATCAAATAAAAAAACTGACCTCATTTTTGTAATAAAACTTTTAAAAAAAAGAAAGATTAATTTTGCTGTATTTGTTGCATGTGCTTTTTTTGTAAAATTTATATTTTGTAAAAATTATTTATTCATAATTATGTTAAAAAGTATTTAAAACGACAAATTGACTGTACAATGGGTTACATTACATGCAAAATTACTGTAACAGACATCTTTCCTGTCATAAAAATCATTAAGTTTCAATCAAAATACAAATTTTAATTTTTTAAAAACATGAAAATCTTTACAACTAACCAAGCAAATTGTTTATAATTTTCTACAAATATTGTCATTAAGTTGTTCTTAATAAATATCACACTTCTTGTACCGCTAAGTGACATGATTATGTATCCCTTAAAGGATGAATTGAACAAATGAAAACTTTTCTGAAAGGAGCTGCAAATGAAGTTATTTTCTCATAAATATATCTTTATTTTCCTCTCAAGTATCTTTTGTCATAACAGTTATATGTGTTTTAAGATACCCAAGAACATTTAAGCAAACAATGGGAGATAAATGTGAATTATTAATACATAATGTTCTAATTGGCATATACTTGCTTATCTCCCTTGAGAAAACTTTTAAATTTTTAAAACTCAACCCCTCTTTCAATTATTGAATTATGAATCTGAATTGACATTTTGATGTGCTGTCAATATAACTGGATGTGCAAAATAATAATCACTGTAAATTGAGAAATTATTTGCACGGACTTAATTTTTGCGGATTGAAAAAAAATCATGCACATTTATGAATGCATAAAATTCTTTATTCCAGTTTTCCCAAGTATTAATGATCAATTCTAGTATCAATTTATTTCTGTAGTTGGGGATTCATGAATATTTGCCCTCATAAACTCAGCAAAAATTTGACTTTTCTGAACATTTCCTACCAAACATTTCTGATTTTCAAGCATAAAGTATACTAATTTATAGTTGCGTTAGTTTGTTCGAGATTAAATGCATGAACTTTCAGGACTGATCTATGTCAATTTTGGTAAGTAAATGTACTTGTGTGTAAACTATAGTAATTGTTTGAATTACTTTGCTATCAAAACGCAATCACGTTTTATTCTCCGGAAACCACGAACTTTTCAATACACCTATTTTAAAATGTGTTGGACCAAGTATTATATTCATGCTTCGCAGTTAATAAAACAGCACTATACATGTATACCAATCATCATTATCTCTGAAGTAAAAATTCTGATTGATTTATTATCTACAGGCAAGTGAACAGCAACGACAGTTGGAAAATCTTCTGAAAGTATGTCGTCAAGTGAATCCACAGCTAGATATATCGTACTTTGTAAAAGCTGTGAGTAGCGACGATGCTACAATAGTTTATCCACGACATAGATTCTGTCCTGCGGATCATATGGTCAACAGTACCGACGTAAGTATCACACATTGAGGTGATTATATTTCTATTTTAAGTAATAGTTAGTAGATTTTAAGTAAAATCTTATTGATTAAGAAGGGGAAGAGCGAGCGTAGCGAGCGAGCCCTCTTCTTAACCAATAATATTTTACTTAATATCTACTAACTGACTTGGAATGTAACCTACATTTTGATTGGCCGATACGCATGCAAATTTCAACGTCCAATCTGGAACATGTGTGTAACGCTCACACAGATTCGCAGTAGGCGGAACTTAAAAAAAACGCGAAAAGTCGAAATTCTTAATGAATAAGCGTAGTACTTAACGGGAGCCGTTCTGTCATTTCATTGGCTGAAAATGTAGGTTGTATTCTAAAGATATGTTAGTGTTCAAAATTACTGTTATAGATACTAAAATCTTACCCATGTATAGCATTGAATTTATAGGGAAAACATCATTAATGACTCATTTCAAGAAAGAAATTACATTCTTTACAAATTAAGACAAACATATATGAAAATGGTAGAATATATAGAGACTATCTTTTTGAAATATCTAATACTTTTCACTTGAAATGTTCACTTTTTTAATACTGTGGAATGCATTTTTCTTTTTGATATGTGAACACAGTGGCGAGTTTTTTAGAGGTAGGAAAAATAGAATTCTGCCTAGCACTACGTAGGGAAAGTAGCGGTGCCATTTCTTAAATGTAGGAAAAGTAGCCCCTATCTTTAGACAGTGCTATTTTTGCTAAACAAAATGGAGTCCATGCAGAACAGTGTCATATGGTCTGGGGCGCGCCATTTTGTAGCTAGCGAAGCGTTTTTTAGAAAGCTACCTTTTCGTCATTGGCTAACTTTCCTCGCTTATTTCCCCTGTAACCTCTAAACAACTCACCTTTGTTTCACAATTTCAAATTTACCTATCAAGCATCTGTAGTCAAGAGAGGTAATTCATTTTTTGTAAATCAAATGTCAAATTCGAGTTCTTCCCCTTGACAACTCTTCATACAGTTATAAATGTTCTATCTGGTGTCTCTGCTCTATTTTTCTTCAAATGTAGAAAATGCAAAAGTTGAAAAATAAACATTTTAATCGATATAGTTAAAAGCATAAGTTGTACATGTATTATGATACAAAGTGTGTCAATAAGAGCCTGGAACTGGTAACGCTTTGTCACCCTCCCAGACCCCACCTACTTTTGGTGATTTCCCTGCTAAGTCAAGAATTAGTGACACCCTTGATACCATTGGTTAGTATAGCTGGCTAGTTACTGGACATTTTCACACTGAACGTTACCTACTGATAAGATACATTGCATTTATAGATAATTGTATTAATGTAACAGGTCTCAGTCAATGTATTCTAACCCAAAAGAGTATGCCTTTTATAAAATATTGGAACTTGCTTAATCAAAATATGTTTTACGATGCACAAAGAGCAGCATGACTTTAAACATTTCAGGCCTGTAGCCAGAGGCAAAATTAAACCGAGACAATACAGGCGGGAGTCTGGGCGCCCCGGGTCCTCTCCGGAGGAAAAATATGTATATTATTTTTGGTTGCTTTGAAAATTTTAACAGAGGTAGCTGCCTCGGTGTGCCTCAGTGTAGCTACGGGCTGCATTCTAAACATTTATCAAGCAGAAATTGTACACAAACAGTATGCCAAGTGATCCACATATTGTATACTAGCTTTCAGGTCCTGAAAATCTAAGTGACTGTGGAGTATCATAGCCTGTGATACATCAATAAAGCAAATATGACTGAGGGACAAGTCGAGTTATTTTTTCAAGATGCTCTTTTCTTTGTAAATACCTTATTTCATAAATGTGTTGGTGCTGTATGTTTTCTACAGACTTATTGCCTGAAGAATATTTACCCATTTGTGACCTTAAAGCGTTCTAAAATTGTTCTGTTAGAATGCTCATAAATATATATAACACTGTTTTAAGATTAGTCCATTAGTAATTTCAAAAATATTGTTTGCTTGATTGTTGGTTGTCCTTATCGAACTTAGCTTCCAGTTGGCCAATTCACACTTGCCAAGTCACACGCATTGTGTGGTGTCACATTCATTTTTGACTTGAATCATGCTCACACACTTATTTCTGAAAGACACACGCATTTTCAAAAATCTATTATAATTTATATTTTTCAACTTTTAAACAAAACAAAATCATTGGCAAATGAAATTTCACCCCTAATAGATCTAGAATCTATCGAAAGTTGGCGTTTTTTAATTAACAGGATGTGCTATACACAAAAAGCCGTCTAAACTGGATAGTTTAAGCAGCTACAAAAGTTTAAAATCCGACGAGTTTTACCTCTCCCACCTGCTATCAGGAAAGCTCTGTAAAGTCTTTAAAAATGCAATCTTTCAGGAGCTTCGGGGGGGGGGGTGCCCTTGACCCCAGCTTTAAAATATCACACTCCTGGCTCAATCTAAACCGTGACATCTAAGCCAATTATTATGTTCTGTATCGATAATCGTCATTTTTTCGGGGCAGCCGTACTAACATGGTTTTGCTATTTGCATATCAGTGTTTTGTAAACCAATCGAATCTTACGTTAACCACCAAGGCAATTTCTCTTCAACTGAACAACTTTGTAACCTTGACGCAGATTGGTTAACATGTTAAGGCATATATATTTGTTTACCAAACCTAAATGTTTATTGTTATGTATTTTATTGCGAAGCAAAGTAATGAACACAATTATTGCGTAATGGTGTTATGTTTGCCAAAATAAATCTTGATCACGATAGAAACGTTATTCTTATTATTGTAAACATGACATTGTTGAATGAAAACCAGATGAACATAACATTGTTTGCCTGAAAGTCTGAAAGTGTATAGTGTATTTCAAGATTTATCCAGTAAGTAGTGTTGTTAGTCATCCCCACGGGGAATTGTCCGCTGTTGGAATTAAGATGAGACGTTGGTTTTATGTAACAGTCGCGAACATTTATATTGTTTTAATCAGATAAATCGCTAAGTAACAAGTTTATTAACATGAACGTGTCCTTGACTAAACGCACTACAGAGTTATTTTTATCCAGTCTCCTACTCAGTGATCTCCCCTTACAGGTATCAGAGTCTTTGTAGTATAGTGTAATTGAATGACTGACAGATGTAACATTTAGGCAATGTTTTATGTTGTACAACAAATATCCTTGAGATTGCAACAAATTTGCATACTTCAAGTTGTGCCGACCATTTTTTTTAAGATATTACTTGTTTCTGTTGTATTTACTTATGGTCTCTGACAATGTTCATATCATATTAAGACTGACAATTCTCGAGTTTTCAGTAATTTTGTGTTCTAAAAGCAGTATGCTAGATAATCCCTTCATGTAGATTATTCCTGCTTTACATAAACAAGTTATGTCGCTTTTTTCTTTTCATGAATATTTCATGTAACACTCATAGAATTAACTATAAGTATATCAAATGCATCATAATTATATCATGGCGATATGGATTGCTAGGTGTCTGAATTTCTAAACTTTAAGTACTTTTCATTGGCATTTCAAAGAGTTTCAAGAGTTTGCTAAAATGCAAATTATCTAGCGTTCCATTGCACTTGCTGGTCTTTTTTGTTTGCCAGGAATTTCTGAGTTTTGAAATACTTTCTAACAAAACATATTTGCTGTAACGGTTCAGTGTGATATACTGTTTTGTTTGTATCATGCCAAACACAAAATCACCTTCAGTATTATCCTATAACTTTATAAAAACTGTATTTCTTAGATTATACAATCTTCCATCCAATTTACCTTGGGAATATCAGATTCGGCTTATCCTGGCATTAGGACAGATTTTTGCTGCAGCGAAAGTCATTCGAAGATAATATTTGCATTTATTGTGCACCAGATCAAGATATAGAATTTACAGGGTCAACAAATAACATGGGAACACCTTGCCTACTGATCACACCTGGTATTTTGTAAATGCCTTCATGCTGTTGGTAAGAAATGGGATACTTTCTCACATTAAAATCAACAAGTTTTTAAAAGTTACTAAACATAAATGATATCCAGTCTGAGAGATCATTTATTTGAAGTAATTGGGTCCGAATCTTTTTTCCGGATAATACATGGTTTCGAATAGCCCATTTCAATTCCGATGTGCCTAAGAAGATACATCAGGACCTGATATTTATTTCAGAAGATACTCAAGTTTGGATAGAAGGTATTTCAATAAACCAGGTCTGACTGTTCCTTTTTTGTAATATCAGTCAATTAGCTATGCTTTGAAGGGATCAATGAAGATTGAATCTTAAATTCATTGGTGATAATTTAGATAAATGCTTGGTATTTTATCATAATTCATTCAGTTGCCAGTACAGGTTCATGGCCTAGAGTGTGATTGTAAAATAAAATAATCCGTTATAATGGCCTGTCTCAATGGGGCAGCATTAAGATGGGATTTTATTTTGGAAACAACACAAAAATACTTGTGCCTCCAACTGTAGTGGAATTTTTACCCTTGGTTTTTGTGCATGCCATTGGATGCTGAGAATGAGTTAACATATCTGCAGTAAGCTCAAAATGACAATTAGACCCAAAGGTACTTTCCAAAACATTTGTTTGCTGTTGGCGAACATTAAAAGATGCAATGATGATATTTTAACATTTTCCATGCTGTTGGTTTGTGAGTGCAATGAGGCAAAGCAGGGAATGTCATATTTATATATCAGAATTTCCCTAGGCAGATCTAGACCACGGAAAAGGAAAGAAGCACTTGTAGGGAGGGACATAAAACAATACCAAATTGACAAGAGGCATACACAGAGAGGGGAAACAAGTACAATACAAAACAGACCAGAGGCATACACAGAGAGGGGAAACAAGAACAATACCAAATTGACAAGAGGCATACACAGAGAGGGGAAACAAGTACAATACAAAACAGACCAGAGGCATACACAGAGAGGGGAAACAAGTACAATACAAAACAGACCAGAGGCATACACAGAGAGGGGAAACAAATACAATACAAAACAGATCAGAGGCATACACAGAGAGGGGACACAAATACAATACAAAACAGACCAGAGGCATACACAGAGAGGGGAAACAAATACAATACAAAACAGACCAGAGGCATACACAGAGAGGGGAAACAAATACAATACCAAACAGACCAGAGGCATACACAGAGAGGGGAAACAAATACAATACAAAACAGACCAGAGGCATACACAGAGAGGGGAAACAAGAACAATACCAAATTGACAAGAGGCATACACAGAGAGGGGAAACAAGTACAATACAAAACAGACCAGAGGCATACACAGAGAGGGGAAACAAGTACAATACAAAACAGACCAGAGGCATACACAGAGAGGGGAAACAAATACAATACAAAACAGATCAGAGGCATACACAGAGAGGGGACACAAATACAATACAAAACAGACCAGAGGCATACACAGAGAGGGGAAACAAATACAATACAAAACAGACCAGAGGCATACACAGAGAGGGGAAACAAGTACAATACAAAACAGACCAGAGGCATACACAGAGAGGGGAAACAAATACAATACAAAACAGATCAGAGGCATACACAGAGAGGGGAAACAAGTACAATACAAAACAGACCAGAGGCATACACAGAGAGGGGACACAAATACAATACAAAACAGACCAGAGGCATACACAGAGAGGGGACACAAATACAATACAAAACAGACCAGAGGCATACACAGAAAGGGGACACAAATACAATACAAAACAGACCAGAGGCATACACAGAGAGGGGACACAAATACAATACAAAACAGACCAGAGGCATACACAGAGAGGGGAAACAAATACAATACAAAACAGACCAGAGGCATACACAGAGAGGGGACACAAATACAATACAAAACAGACCAGAGGCATACACAGAGAGGGGAAACAAATACAATACAAAACAGACCAGAGGCATACACAGAGAGGGGACACAAATACAATACAAAACAGACCAGAGGCATACACAGAGAGGGGACACAAATACAATACAAAACAGACCAGAGGCATACACAGAGAGGGGACACAAATACAATACAAAACAGACCAGAGGCATACACAGAGAGGGGACACAAATACAATACAAAACAGACCAGAGGCATACACAGAGAGGGGAAACAAATACAATACAAAACAGACCAGAGGCATACACAGAGAGGGGAAACAAGTACAATACAAAACAGACCAGAGGCATACACAGAGAGGGGACACAAATACAATACAAAACAGACCAGAGGCATACACAGAGAGGGGAAACAAATACAATACAAAACAGACCAGAGGCATACACAGAGAGGGGAAACAAATACAATACAAAACAGACCAGAGGCATACACAGAGAGGGGACACAAATACAATACAAAACAGACCAGAGGCATACACAGAGAGGGGACACAAATACAATACAAAACAGACCAGAGGCATACACAGAGAGGGGACACAAATACAATACAAAACAGACCAGAGGCATACACAGAGAGGGGACACAAATACAATACAAAACAGACCAGAGGCATACACAGAGAGGGGAAACAAATACAATACAAAACAGACCAGAGGCATACACAGAGAGGGGACACAAATACAATACAAAACAGACCAGAGGCATACACAGAGAGGGGAAACAAATACAATACAAAACAGACCAGAGGCATACACAGAGAGGGGACACAAATACAATACCAAACAGACCAGAGGCATACACAGAGAGGGGAAACAAATACAATACAAAACAGACCAGAGGCATACACAGAGAGGGGACACAAATACAATACAAAACAGACCAGAGGCATACACAGAGAGGGGACACAAATACAATACAAAACAGACCAGAGGCATACACAGAGAGGGGAAACAAATACAATACAAAACAGACCAGAGGCATACACAGAGAGGGGACACAAATACAATACCAAACAGATCAGAGGCATACACGGAGAGGGGAAACAAATACAATACAAAACAGACCAGAGGCATACACGGAGAGGGGAAACAAATACAATACAAAACAGATCAGAGGCATACACGGAGAGGGGAAACAAATACAATACAAAACAGACCAGAGGCATACACAGAGAGGGGACACAAATACAATACAAAACAGATCAGAGGCATACACAGAGAGGGGAAACAAATACAATACAAAACAGACCAGAGGCATACACAGAGAGGGGACACAAATACAATACCAAACAGATCAGAGGCATACACGGAGAGGTGACACAAATACAATACCAAACAGACCAGAGGCATACACGGAGAGGTGACACAAATACAATACAAAACAGACCAGAGGCATACACAGAGAGGGGACACAAATACAATACCAAACAGACCAGAGGCATACACAGAGAGGGGACACAAATACAATACCAAACAGATCAGAGGCATACACGGAGAGGTGACACAAGTACAATACCAAACAGACCAGAGGCATACACAGAGAGGGGACACAAATACAATACCAAACAGACCAGAGGCATACACGGAGAGGTGACACAAGTACAATACCAAACAGACCAGAGGCATACACAGAGAGGGGACACAAATACAATACCAAACAGACCAGAGGCATACACAGAGAGGGGACACAAATACAATACCAAACAGATCAGAGGCATACACAGAGAGGGGACACAAATACAATACCAAACAGACCAGAGGCATACACAGAGAGGGGACACAAATACAATACCAAACAGACCAGAGGCATACACAGAGAGGGGAAACAAATACAATACAAAACAGACCAGAGGCATACACAGAGAGGGGAAACAAATACAATACAAAACAGACCAGAGGCATACACAGAGAGGGGACACAAATACAATACAAAACAGACCAGAGGCATACACAGAGAGGGGAAACAAATACAATACCAAACAGACCAGAGGCATACACAGAGAGGGGACACAAATACAATACAAAACAGACCAGAGGCATACACAGAGAGGGGACACAAATACAATACCAAACAGACCAGAGGCATACACAGAGAGGGGAAACAAATACAATACCAAACAGACCAGAGGCATACACAGAGAGGGGACACAAATACAATACAAAACAGACCAGAGGCATACACAGAGAGGGGACACAAATACAATACAAAACAGACCAGAGGCATACACAGAGAGGGGACACAAATACAATACCAAACAGACCAGAGGCATACACAGAGAGGGGACACAAATACAATACAAAACAGACCAGAGGCATACACAGAGAGGGGAAACAAATACAATACAAAACAGACCAGAGGCATACACAGAGAGGGGACACAAATACAATACAAAACAGACCAGAGGCATACACAGAGAGGGGACACAAATACAATACAAAACAGACCAGAGGCATACACAGAGAGGGGACACAAATACAATACAAAACAGACCAGAGGCATACACAGAGAGGGGAAACAAGTACAATACAAAACAGACTTGAGGCATACACAGAGAGGGGACACAAATACAATACCAAACAGATCAGAGGCATACACGGAGAGGGGACACAAATACAATACAAAACAGACCAGAGGCATACACAGAGAGGGGAAACAAATACAATACAAAACAGATCAGAGGCATACACAGAGAGGGGACACAAATACAATACAAAACAGACCAGAGGCATACACAGAGAGGGGAAACAAATACAATACCAAACAGACCAGAGGCATACACAGAGAGGGGAAACAAATACAATACAAAACAGACCAGAGGCATACACAGAGAGGGGACACAAATACAATACAAAACAGACCAGAGGCATACACAGAGAGGGGACACAAATACAATACAAAACAGACCAGAGGCATACACAGAGAGGGGACACAAATACAATACCAAACAGACCAGAGGCATACACAGAGAGGGGACACAAATACAATACAAAACAGACCAGAGGCATACACAGAGAGGGGACACAAGTACAATACAAAACAGACCAGAGGCATACACAGAGAGGGGACACAAATACAATACCAAACAGACCAGAGGCATACACAGAGAGGGGACACAAATACAATACAAAACAGACCAGAGGCATACACAGAGAGGGGACACAAATACAATACAAAACAGACCAGAGGCATACACAGAGAGGGGACACAAATACAATACAAAACAGACCAGAGGCATACACAGAGAGGGGACACAAATACAATACAAAACAGACCAGAGGCATACACAGAGAGGGGACACAAATACAATACAAAACAGACCAGAGGCATACACAGAGAGGGGACACAAATACAATACAAAACAGACCAGAGGCATACACAGGGAGGTGACACAAATACAATACAAAACATACCAGAGGCATATACACAGAGAGGGGACACAAATACAATACAAAACAGACCAGAGGCATACACAGAGAGGGGACACAAATACAATACAAAACAGACCAGAGGCATACGTGGAGAGGGGACACAAATACAATACAAAACAGACCAGAGGCATACGTGGAAAGGGGACACAAATACAATACAAAACAGACCAGAGGCATACACAGAGAGGGGACACAAATACAATACAAAACAGACCTGAGGCATACACAGGGAGGGGACACAAATACAATACCAAACAGACCAGAGGCATACACGGAGAGGGGACACAAATACAATACCAAACAGACCAGGTGAACACATGAGGAGACATAAAAAACAAAACCGACATTGATCAGGACAATGGAATCAAATAACACCGCATATCATCAACAAACTCAAAAACATGAGCAAGGACAACACAGGACTATATGCCAAGTAACAAGAGTATGAAGGCAGTACATCATCCCCCTATACAACCTTACCATTAAGTATTTTTATGGATAAGCAGTGTTAAACTGTTCTGTCACTTTTTTCGGCGCAGCGGTTCTAACATGGTTTTGCTATTTGCATAGCAGTGTTGTGCAAACCAATCAAATCTTATGTAAACTGCCAAGGCAATTTCTCTTCAACCGAACAACGTTTGTAACCTTGACGCGGATTGGTTAAACTTTCGATATAGGGTACGTTACCTTATCGAAATCCACTGAATTTCGGTGAACTTACCTAAATCCATTTTGGATCTGGAGTGTCCAGCAATCGTAGCATCTCGGCAATTGTTTATGTTGCACAACAAATCTCTAACTTCAAATTGCGCCGACCATCTTTTTTAAAGATATTCTTGTTTTTCAGCTGCAGTTGTAATAAGATCACTTTACTTGTTGTGCAGGCTGTTATTAAGCTTGAGTTTAGTCTTATTGTTTGCTCTTTCTGTCGATTTAAAATTAATTATTGTGACTACACTATGTCTAGTGGTCAATATTTACAAAACATGCTTTCATTAGCTGACCATTTCACAATTTATGCACAATCGCTCACAATTCTCTAGCCAATAAAAGCAGGCAATACTTCAGCAAATGATATACCCATGTAAAATTTCCAGTGAAATATTTCTCATGATCCTATTGACACAACAGTCTGAATTTACATGCATTGATGTACTCGCTGACTTCATGTGAGAATGGTTGCAATGTCTTCTTTCATTTTTGGGATCAGTTCATTTACAAATTCACATCAATAATATCCTGGTTTTGTTTATTTTAAAGAACAGCTGGGAATGATTAGAACATATTCCATATTGAAGTTTGAAGTTCTGGCATATAGTTGTTGAGTACATGTTGTTCCTGAAAGAGCCAAATAAGAAAATCTCTTAACCAGCTTTTATATTGAAGATTATTCAATTGATCACAGATGTGGATGAGTCATTCGGAATATGCTTTTTTGGTGTTGTTGTTTGTGAGTGGCTAAAGACTGTCCCAAAACAATGACAATTCGGCGCATGTCTTTATTTATTTATATCAGTTTCAGGCTTTTGGCAAATGGTTTTAATAAAAGACTGTCCCAAAGCAGTATCATAGGGTTGACTGTATTGAAGTCACAATTACCAGTATTTCTTTGATTTTGGTACAACAACATATCTTGTGTATAAAAAGTAATAGAAAACTTCCCTAGTCATATCTTATACTGCTGTTGCACTTTCTATAAAACAGGGTATGCTAGTTAGCCTTGTGATTTGAATACAATTTATATCCAATTAATGAGAATGTTTGAAAGACTCAGAGTTTAGGTTGTTATAGGGAAAGCCACATACCTAAGACAATGCCTCCCCACACAGTCCTCAGGGACACAATAGTCTTCAAAACATTAGGGACAACAAGTGGGACAAGGATTGAATGGATGGAATGTAACCTCACAGAACAAGCCAAGGAAGTCAGAAATCATAGGCTGAAAGGAGGATAAAAGAACATTGAGAGTGTATCAAGTAAAGGAATTGCATGTTTGGAAAGGGGGACTTAACATACATCTAAAAGCATGAGTAGAAATAATAACCACCCAACAATATGCAGCCATGGAAAACTAAGTACATGGGGCTTAATAAAATGGGGATTTTTTGCTTGGGAGCTGGTGCATCATTGAAGAACAAAATGTGCATGAGTGAAATCATAGATATTATTGCACCTTACAATGGGTAATTAATACCCCATTCAAATAACTCATGCCAAGGAGAACAGGGATGCCAATATTAAATATCTATTTATATGCTATGATATTGAAATTATTAGAAGTGAACAATTGTTTATTGTAAACATATGCTGCGTGAGGATGCACCTGCATACAATATGGTTTATGTTTGTTTGTCATTTAACGTTCTGTTATAGATTAAATATGAGAACTAAATTGTTCAGTACATATGGTTCGCAATATATCAAGACAAGTGTTCACATAAATCATTGCTGGCAGTAAAGTGCATTATGACATATTGAAATGTCATTGATTTTCGACGGGTATATTTTCTTTGACCTTCCTGGTACTTTTCAATACATATGTATTTCTCTACCCTTAAATCTTTGGCCCACCCATATAGCTCAGTATTGGTACAGCATTAGGCTACCAAACTAGAAAACATGGATTTGAAGAAAGGCAACATTTATTATGTCCTCTCTGACAAGTTGGCTGTAGTTACTGCTTCAATAGTCAGATGTCCTCCACCTCTGATTCATATGGTGAGATTGTGCTGCAAGTTGCTTGTGAAAAATAGTTTGGTACTGGTTGAGGACCAAAGAATGTTGGTCAACTCAATTGAGCACTGTAACTGGTAACTGAAATACTATTGATGAAATTCGTAAAAGTCAAACACACTGCACAACTTACATTTTAGGCTTTGAGTGAGACATTTTATACTTCATACAATTAGTTCGGAATGATTAACTTTGTGTGTTTTTAATTCCTACATGTTCCATGTGAGTCATGGTCTCAGAAATATTAGTTCAGGATGCCTTTTGAAACAATATTGTACAGAGATTATCAATGACCAATATGGCTTGATTTATGATGATTTACAAACATCTTTCAAAATCTAGAAAAATACTAATTCACTATAATTTATTGCCTAGACATAATAATCACATAGAAATAATGCTGTATGTACTGTCCATATACTCGAAGCATACACATGCTGATTGTGATGCATTCAAATTGGCAGTTTTTATTGTGCATTGCCAGTCATGTTTGTACATAATTAATTACTTCGTTATTGAAGAACTGTCCTCATTATTGGTCACAACATTTTCTGACCAAATTTAAAAGCAATATGTAATATGCAGACATAGTTCTTTTCTCACAAATCAGTTTTGCAGACACATAATCCCAGACAGATAGTATTGTACTTCTAAGGAGAATATATATTGCTTTTTTCTGACTCATATTCCTTACAATGTACTTTAGTAGAGCACTTCAAAATCAATTCTTTGTCATATTTTAACCAGTATTAATGTCTCAAGTATAAAATCATAAAGTGAATTCAAAATTAGTCAAGAATACTGTTATTGTGTGCATGATATTAGTCTGGCTACCCACTAGGGAACAATTTTATCAACAAGATATTATGTTTCATTTCTAGATTTTAACTTAATCTGATTTTCTTGCATACCAGACCAGGATTTCCTGGGTTTCCACCTTTGCTGGAAAACTCTATCATACTGCAACATCGAATAATAACTTGAATGAATTTGTAATCTCTTGCATGAACCTTCCTTAAGATTTCTGACATCTACATACACAATTTACCGCAGACAGTAGAGCGTCAGGTCCTCTTGGGCCTCTTGTTTGTTTTATATCTTGAAATGGTATTACTGTGTAGCCAATTTGCACTAAATGTGTTTCAAAGAGCAGATAATTTATACCTGACCTAAATATGGAGGGAGATAAAAACGAGTCTCTGGACTCAAAACATCATTTAGTTGCATTAACTGCTGAGTTAATGATTGCATCATTTATCATCTTGTAAGCTTAGAATATCCTTTGTACTTCTCTGCGCATAATGATGCTGGTATTAAGCCTTTGTACACATTAAGCATCTTAATCTGCAAGCAACAACTGGTGTTCTGTGTGCCACACTTTGTTGGATTACCATCAGCTGTGATACCAGAATATGGCACGTATAGGTCTAGGATTTAAAACATGGCAACCTGCTAAAATCTGTCGGAAATCCTTATGTTTATGTTTGCTTTACTTTTTCTGTGATGTTGAAATAATCTGTTGATATTTGTATTGATGAAATCGGTAAATGTTTGGTCTATATGTACAAATGATGAGATTTGGCTGCTTTTATCAATGACACAACAAACATTTCATGATGACTGATGGCTTTTGTTTGATCGTTGTTGCTGTAATTATCAACATTTGTTTGATCTTTAGAAACTTTTCAAACAACTTTACATCTTTCAGGTGTTTGAGTGAAAAAGTGTTTCGCCTTCTTTGTCTAATTATGCACTTAGGCATTTTTGTTCACCTTCGCAATGGCTGAATTTAATGTTCTTCAATAGTGAATTGTTGAGATTGGCAAAAAAACAGTATTCTACAGACAGGGTAACAAGAAATGAAACAGAACAGTTAACTTACTTAAAAATGTGTTTAGTTTACCTCTTTTATGGCTTTGAATTGTAGTAATGGAACATGGCTAAGAGTGACAGTGAAACTTAAGTCTGTGTTAATGACTAAAAAATGATGCAGACAGACTTGTTTTGCTGCCATTCCTCAATGAGCATCAACTTAAGAGTATCTAGAAGATCAAAAGTGTGAAGTGTCATGCTCCTTATTGTTAACTCTGACATTTGATTCTGTATGGTTGTTACACACTGTATACCAGTAAATCTACAAGAAATGCATTGATGCAAAGCATCCAAGGGCGCCGCAAAACTGGTGCACAATGTATTGGAATAGCGTAATGGCGGGAAAATGTTTTGGAATAGTCCATTTTCATACTATCATTGGCGTGTATTTCCTTTTAAACACCGTAACTTGCATAAATATCCACGTTACAAGTACCAATGTGTTAATATTGATATAAGTAAATTGAAAATGAAGTTTTTTATAATTAATTATTTTTTATTTTATCTTCGACACCTAACACACATGCTGTTTATGTAGAATCGTCCATTTTGGAATAGTCCATTTTCACACTATCATTGGTGTGTATTTCCTTTTTAACACCGTAACTTGCATGAATATCCACGTTACAAGTACCACTGTGTTAATATTGATTTAAGTAAAGTGAAAATGAAGATTTTTATAATTAATTGTTTTATTATTTTATCTTCGACACCTAACACACATGCTGTTTATGTAGAATCGTCCTATTTTTCGGGGATCAGCAAGTATTTATCATAAACATATCGTTTTAACTTTGTAAAAGACATTTATTCGACAATACAAATGCATTAAAAATATGTTATTTCTAAATCATAAAAATACAAAAAGTAACGTGTAATATTTACTGCAGTTTAACCCTTAATAAAAAAATAGATTCAGTTATAAATAGATGCTCCTACCATAGTCTCAAAAATTTTGTGATTCCATTAAAGGCCCCACCCTCATGGGCGGCGCCAATGACCTTTTATATCTATTTTCAAGTTTATCTCGATTTCAACTGCTTTTTTTATTGACATAATCAGGAAGTGAACGTAGTCCTTCTTGAACGTAAATAGGAATAGACAAGATTTTAGTTCAAAGATGATAGGTATAAGATTATTGACTACTTGCAGGAATAATTTCCTTTAAACAATCAAATTTCAAATGATATTGTTATTCAGTAAATTGCAAGCTTTTCTGTATAAAAGTCTGAGAGAAAGTCTGATAGTGATTTTACCTTATGCACTGGTTGGCACCTAGCAGAAGCTATTTCCATCCCAATATTTGGTGATTTCTCCACAGGCCATTACCATACTCATTTAAAATGGCACCTCAAAATTCCTATGCTGAAACACTCAGCATGGTTTGTATTTGTTCTGTTGGCAGAGGTGAGTGGTTAATTTGACTTGATAAAACCACTCAACATTATATGTCAGTCCGATAGAACATACTGTCCCGAATTATCAGATAAATGTTTTCATAATGGGTATGTATTTTTTCTGTTTTTCTGTAGGAATCCATCATGAACCATTTGATAGTCGATCGCATGACGGAGATTGTTCTACGAGAGCGTCGTGCTGCGTTACAGAAGGAGGCATTAGAGCTGACATCTTACATCAAACAAAATCAGGACATAAATCATTCCCTAGTAAATATGTGTCAAAGGTGAGTGAACCTATCTACTATAGCATTTACTTGTAAACTATACTCTAGGCCATTATGAACATTATAAACACAACTAAAAATTGTCTGCGGCAACACCGTGACATTATAAAGAAATAATTATTATGGCCCCCTTCGAAGAAGAGAGGGCATATTGGTTTGCACATGTCCTTCGGTTTCCCCCTCCGTCCCTCGTTTGGTCCGTACCCTTTTCATTTCTGATCAATAACTCAAGGACTCCTTGACCTATCATCCTCAAACTTGGTCCACACATTCATCTTGGGTAGCAGAGGAACCCTATTGATTTTAGGGTCAAAGGTCAAGGTCACAGGGGGCATAATGTTTGACAAACATCTCTTGTATTTAATTTTCAAACATAAATTCCTAAACTTAATAATGAATACTAGGGCAATTAGTTTGATTTCTTTTTGATGAATGACTAACACATAAATTTATAACAATAAAACGCGTTTAACACTTGGAACTAAATGAAGGCTAAGTGAAAAAGTTGTGTTTTTAATGGTGTTATGCATATTTTCAAAAACATGACAAGAATTTTATTACAATTTTGAATAGTATTATGACTGCATATAAATGTGATTGGGAAAAGAACCTTACTCTGTTGCTAAGGCTGTGATTGGCCAATCTAGAGGTATTTAGTCCTAAAATGTTATGAGTACATTTTGCTGAAGACAGAATTATTGTCATGTACCTCCTGATTGATGTTGGGTATTTGCCTGTTGCTTTCAGAACAACTGTTCAATACTGATTGGAAACCTAGGAAAGTTGTTGTGCTTTTGGGTGACTGTCAATTTTGTATGTGACATTTCATAGTTGACTATTTCATGTATTTATTCAAGTCAATTAATAAGTGTATAATACCCTGGCATAGCATTGATAACAGCTGTAAATGAGGACCACCCTTACTTATCACATTTTTCCCTGCCCCCAGGCCTTTTTCTGTCCATTTTCGGAAAAAGACCCTAGATAAATTGGGAAAATTTGCGTCGTAAAATTAAGTAGTTAAAAGAACAGGCTTTTCATATCTATTTTATATAAACAAGCATTCTAATTTACATGTTTTATATCGGCTGTCAAAAAGACACACAAAATGTCCACAAACATTTATGACACAAGGGACAATAATGACTACAGTAATTCAAAGAGCTTCAAGATATACCAGTAGGCTCCAGTATATGATTTTTCGTAAGTGCTATTGGGAATTTTCTTTTGATGGGGAAAAAAACATATATTTGGCTTTGGGAATGGATCCGATAGTCTGACCTGTGGGAACCATAGCAAAGGCCTGGCTCCTGACTAAATATAACATAACATATATTCGTGTTATAACTATATTGATAGTGTTTTATATGAAACTAGGGACTAGGTAGGTGAAAGTAGATGTATCAGAGTTCAATGATGTAAAGTAATGATGGAGTCAGGTACAATAATTTATCCTTCAAGGGTTTGATTATTCACATTATGTCTCTTGACATTTTGTGATATAAATCTAGATTTCCCCTGATGTTAGAACAGGTTGTTTCAAGTGTTTTTGTAACTAGAATTTCAACTGGCTAATTGTGTAGTGTAACTTATGTGATGCCATCATTAGAAATCGATTAGGGTAATTGGAATAAAAATGGGCTAGTGTCTGTGTAAGTATGTAGAGATAATTTATATGTGTCTTGTTATATTCAAAATAACATTGAAATTGTGAAACAGTGGCTGAGTTCTTTAGATGTGTTTGTTTGTTATTTTATTGGTTTGTATAATGTACTGATGAACCGTCTGTTCATTAGTTGTTGTTTTTTGTTCGTTCTAATCTAGAAGTTGTGCTTTTTTGAACCACAAACAAGGATAATGCATCCAAAGTCTTTGTCCTGCATTTCTGAACTGTGATTTATGTTGAGAAGTTGTCAGTTGCTAGCAGAGGAGCAGGTTGGTACTGGTTGGTCACCCAGGAGCACTGGTTAGGATAACTGACATATATATCTGACATACTGTTGAAAAACAGTGTAAAACCCCACTTTAGTATGTCTTAGGGCGGGTGGTCGTTTCAAGGTGTCTGTCAAACTAGAGGGTTTCCAATGGAGAACTTAAGTAACTTTCATCTTTTTTCACCAAACTTAGTATATAATAAATATATGCGAAGAGCTCGCTTGGGATTGATTATGGGGCCATTCTGTCAAAGGTCAAGGACACCATTGCTAAAATAGATAATAGTTTTCCTCTTTATCTCCACTTTGCTTATGCATAATGTGTCCTTATTGGTTTGGCTTTGAATATTTCATGCCCTGACCAACATATCATGAACTGTCAATTTCAAGCGTTGCCTATGCTTTTATGCTTTGATATGTGATGTAGAATATTGCCCTGAGGCTTTCTTTACACATGGGTTTCTATGAAAAAATGTTCATTACATTGAAGTAAAATGGCTTGGTATATTAAGTAATCTACTATCTTGAATGTTGAAAACCTGGTTTCATGGTATGCGTTGCCATGTTTCTTGTCTTTTACATGGACTCTACCAGCTTGAGGACTGTGTTGCTTGGCAACATATCCGTCACTTGTTAAGTCAAACAGTTACCTTTGTTTAATCTGCCATCCATGTCCACATGTCAATCTAAAAGCTGGCTATGTAATACGGAGTATAACAGTTTTCATTTAAAGTTTTATGCTTATATATGATTGTAGTTGTAGACAACAGTATATATATTAAACTAACATTTATTATCTTTGCTACCCTCTTTGTGCACAATCAGCGTTTTCAACGAATGTCGACACCATGTGGTATTTATACATGTATACATTAAAGGCCCCTCTTTGTATTTTGCCAACAATAATACACGGATTCAATTAAATTAATATTCAGGAGTGATTAGTCATTTTAATGTCTTACTGTAATGGTACTACAAATTGACAAAAGCAATAATTTCATTATATGTATGACTGGAGGTAAAGTTTACCAACCTTTGTTCAAACATCAGGTGTGCTTTTCATATGGTTCCAATATAACCTTTGGTTATTCAACTTCTAACCTATAAAACATAATACAAAACATCTGCGGATATTTAATGTTAATAAATGAATATTATAATATTTACTTATTGTAAAATGATGCCAGACAGAAAACACTTCTTGAGGTGATTGTTGATAATTCTAACTTATTTCACTTAATTTTGAAGATTGATGTAATTTTGTATTCACACTTGAATCAACTATTCATAAGTCTCTCAGGGTGTAGCCATGCTTGTGCTGCCAGTGACGACTTTTTCTTTGTTCTTGGCAGTTCAGTTGCCAAATCTTTTCCGTTTTACCTCTGCTTGTATTACTGGAGAAATGGTAACGCCCTGTCCTTAAATATTTAACAATATGTTCGTCATGGTACTCAGCTCCTTTGGCTGTACTTTGTGTAGAAATTTCCAATCTTTGAATACAGAATTTGGATATATGGTATCGAATTGTGCATGTGTGTCATATTTAGTTATTTTCTATAAGCTTTACCCTGATTATTTTGGCTCACATGACTCCCCCCTTTTGGGCTATTGTTGCAAGCAGTCTTGACTTGTCCTGTGAAGTTTTCCATCCATTAAATTCCCCCCCCCCTGTTTGTCCTCAATAATTCTCCTTTGTTGTCCTTTATGGTAGGCCAGGCCATTCCTTGTGCCCCTGTTTCCTTGTGTATTTACCCTTGCACCTCCTCAAATGCATGATAGTTTTATGGCCTGTTTGTTTTCCTGGAGGTCTGTGTGGGGAGGCATTGTCTTATGTATGTGGCATTGCCTGTAGCAACTAAATATTCTCTCTTTTGTTGTCTGTTGTCCTTTCTTGGCGTCAAACCTAAGAGCATTCATTTTAGGAGTTTAATCAAACTTAAACAGCAGTTATATAATCATAAGAGCATGGTTACTTTTCTGAATTGGCCAGATTTGAGTAATGCTGTTGGAGTAAGAGTAAGTGAATTATGTAGAAAACCTGTTTTGTTAAAGCTGTTTTCTTTCATTTGTTGATGCCACGTCTTGAGGACCTTCGTCTCATATTGGTGCTCTTTATGACGTCAAAAACGTGATATTACAATATGTATTTAACGTATCTAAATAAGAAAAAGGTTCCCAGAAATCTTCAGATCTATGCTTCAAGTTTCACTAAATATCTAAAATTTAGTAAAAAATATCCTAAGTAACCTTTTGTCGCATTTTGGCTCATATGTACTCAGGTTGAATGATACAGTGCCATCATAGCCCTCTTGTCAAACAACTGAGGTGTGATGATTTCAAGGGTTGGTTGCTTCTTTAGGCTTTGATTAACATCCGATGTTGCTTTTTACAACATACACTAAAGCTTTAAATAGAAGATCATCATGGTCGAGTGGTTATAGTCACAGACTCCAAATCACTAACCCCTCACCGATGCTGGTTCAAATTCCACCCAGTATATAGAAATTTTAGAAAACCATCCAGCTGGCTTACAGAAGGTTGGTGGTTCTTCTGAGTTGTCTAGAATAGTCACTGCTTGACCCTAGATGTTTATAGGATTTAAAACAGCATTAATTACAATCAAAGGACTGAAAGGTTCTGGGAGGCAAGACTGCACATTTTCCATATTATTGTATTAGAAATTAATATGCAACTATTCAGGTAAACTCATTTGCCAAAAGTGACACAAATAATCCAGAAAAGCCATTGATTTCAAGACTTGAGCCATTCCACTATTGATACATCCCTGACAAATCAGCCAGTTTACTCATCAAATCTATAATAAAATCAGAGGACTTTACATGTACTATTTTCTTGAGACATTATGAATTTGGCTGTACTTCGAGTAGACCATCCCGTTGACGATGATAGCAATGAGACGCTAAAGCGCCTCAAAAAAGGAATCGGGTTTATCTGAATTGTTAATGTCATTATATGGATTATTTCTAATTAAAAGAAGTTGTTTTGAAATTTTATGGACTAAAGGAATGATGGAAACTTAAAAAATAACTGAAGTTCATTATAATGTAAAGTCTTACCCAGCGGTGGATTTATTTATTTGACCTATCTGCTATTTTGGTATATTGAACAACTGCACTTTGATGAAGCAATGACACGAGATTACTGTTATTATAGCAGACAGCATGAAGTTCAGAAATATTGGGAGTATTGCATGTTTGTATTATTATATTATGTATATTATTAAGTGTTGATTTGACTAGTTTCTCAGACTTATTGTCTATACCTACAGCATTTACATTACAATAGTCACGCTTTTGATGCTGAATTTTTTGACATAATATTGCTTCACGCTGATGGAATACTTTGCGTCATGATAACTTTAAAGAAGATTGATGGAGATAAGGAGAGACGCAAATGTAACAGATTATAATTATATTCCCATTCTTCAGTGTGACAGTTAATTCAAATATAGCCCTGTCAGCAGAATCAGTATCAATTTGATCCCCGACTGTCTGGTAATGTGATCCAATGATTAATTTTGTGCAATAGTTTACGTATTTAGTGCAATTCATACTTCTTAAAGTTAATTGCTGTCTTCTTAGTGTCTGTAAGTTTCTGCAAAATATATCAATGCTTCGACACACACATTACATAGGTGAGATATTTTATGTCCATGTATTTGTTCTTGAGTGAACTTTTTGTGTCAAAATGTCTGTTGCCTGTAGTTCTTTAAGACAAAAGGGATAAATGTGCTATAATTTATTTCTCTTTAATTCATTTATAAGTTTTCATGTCTAATGTCTGCTGAAAGCTTAAAATCCATTTTTGATTTACAATAAAAATAAAATTCAAATAATTGTTCATTTTTATTATGGGAGACAATTGAAAGTCTAACCATTTAAATTACATATTGCTAGTTTATGATGAAATAAAAGCATTTTGTTGGGAAGATATTCTCTGGTCCTGGAGCCTTATTTTTTTGACTGAGACTTAGACTTTAAATTTGCAAAATTGTATTTACAAGCATTTTGTTTTCATTACATCTTAGACAAATGAAATTTTTTCTGAATGTTTGTTGTTACCCACTGAACATGTTTGCCAAGTTATATTAAAATCTACACAGTTATAACAACATTGGAGCAAAATGTAGATTTGATATTTTAAAGTCCAAGTTTGAGTGTCAGTCTTAAAAGGTTGAATAAGACCCCTTAACAACATTCATTTATCAGGCTTTCGAGCATTCCTACTTTTTAAAACCGCTCCTAGTTTTTCCTGTTGTTGAGAAGAAACTCATATTATTCCTATTTTTCACACAGGCAGTTCATTTTGTCCAGAATAAAGCTTTAATATTGAACCATTTAGCACCTATTTTTTTGATTTATTAACAGAATGAAGTGACTAGCTGTGCCGGCAGATATTTCTCAGTAAACCTTGTGGTATCAGGACTGCACTAAGAAGAAACCTGTCAATTATAGCATCTTCATATTTAAGATATGTTTACTTGTTCCTTGTTAAACTTCTATTTCTTTGGCCAATACCTGTATTGTCCCCGACATTTCCCCCACTTTATTGTTAGTTATATTCTTATTGTTCTCCTATTTTTTGTGTATCCCTAATGTTGGCCTTATTTATGTATCCCTTATGTTGGCCTTATTTATGTATCCCTAATGTTGGCCTTAATAATGTATCCCTTATGTTGGCCTTATTTATGTATCCCTAATGTTGGCCTTATTTATGTATCCCTAATGTTGGCCTTATTTATGTATCTCTAATGTTGGCCTTAATAATGTATCCCTAATGTTGGCCTTTAATTTATGTATCTCTAATGTTGGCCTTATTATGTATCTCTAATGGTGGCCTTATTTATGTATCCCTTATGTTGACCTTATTTATGTATCCCTAATGTTGGCCTTATTTATGTATCTCTAATGTTGGCCTTATTTATGTATCCCTAATGTTGGCCTTATTTATGTATCCCTTATGTTGGCCTTATTTATGTATCCCTAATGTTGGCCTTATTTATGTATCTCTAATGTTGGCCTTATTTATGTATCTCTAATGTTGGCCTTATTTATGTATCCCTATTGTTGGCCTTATTTATGTATCCCTAATGTTGGCCTGAGTTATGTATCCCTAATGTTGGCCTTATTTATGTATCTCTAATGTTGGCCTTATTTATGTATCTCTAATGTTGGCCTTATTTATGTATCCCTTATGTTGGCCTTATTTATGTATCACTAATGTTGGCCTTATTTATGTATCTCTAATGTTGGCCTTATTTATGTATCCCTAATGTTGGCCTTATTTATGTATCTCTAATGTTGGCCTTATTTATGTATCCCAAATGTTGGCCTTATTTATGTATCCCTAATGTTGGCCTTATTTATGTATCCCAAATTGGTTGAGTTGAACATGCAAAAGTGACTGCCACAGGTATTGCAGGGTTTTGAAATGTATTAGATTTCGTAATTGGGTAAATATGGTATTTATAAATCATAGCTGGTGCAGATGGTTGCCTAATTACATATCAGGTTTTATGTTTGATTTATAATAGTTTTTACAGCAGTTCCTTCCAACAACAATGTATTGTCTGTAACTATAAAATGCATCATCCACAATAAGTATTTCATCTTTTACGATAGATCAATTTAGGCCACAATAAACTATGTATTCTGATATTATCTAGTACCATAAGTCTTACTTTCCTCTTCGCATTGTACCAGCTTTCTTATTTCTAAAACATAAGGGAAAAAACCTACGCTTTACAACTCTTGCATTGAATTGTTTCACTGGAGGGCGTCGTGGAATCCAACAGTAGTGAAGTACTTACGTCAGAAGATTGCGTATGAGTTTCACGTGCAAGTTTTATGTCGGTGTGAGAGACAAAATATGAAGATTTAATTTTCCTTGTAGCAAACTATTGTCTGTGTCAGTCATATATTACAGATGATGTGTTAAAAATGCTTCACATCTGATTGGAGGTGGGTGTGGAAAAAAATACGATGAAACCTGTGAACATATGTCAGGGAAATATTATAGCATCATCAAATGTTTCACACACTAACAGAGTTATGATAGCTAGTTTGTATTATGATAGCTAGTTTGTATATTGTTTGTTTTCAAATTTTGATTGGAAAGATTATATTCAATTCGTTTTTAGCAATCAGATTCTTTTGATACCTAGTAAAGCCTTTGGTGCGTTACATAACTAAATGACACTGGTAAGATTGCAAGGGGCATAATAAAAATGTCAGTCAAGTTAGTCTACTTATTTCAGTGCTGTCAATAAGTTTTAGTTGAACCGGTTTTCACAGAAAATTAACTGGTCAGCTAGGGAGGTCCGTGGGTATGGCTCCAAATGTTTTTGAAATTGAGTGCTTCATTTCCTGCATTCTGGGTCATTTTGAGGGTATCTTGAAGGAATTTTAACTGCTATTTTATAAAGCAATGTACCCCTACTTATCTACATAGTCAAACCATGGACTTGAGCATAGTGGTCCAAAACCTGGCAAATAAGAATATAACAAATATTGGAAGATTTTAACCTGTCCAAGTAAGTGTGCTTATAGGCGAAAAGATACATTTTTACTGCAAAGGAGCATTAATTGTCGAAAAGGTACATGATAAAGAAATGTAACCTTTACAAATTTGTATGATGCATATTGTATGGATTTTCTAGGAAAGTATACAGGACTTGACTAATTATGTAATATTTATATGTGTTATACCTCTGCTGCATATTAATCAGTTGTGCACATTGTGGAATGGACAAAAATCTAGCCATTAATGCTGAACAGAATTCTATCGATGGCACTGTTCTGAAAACCTGTAACTGCATCATTTTTGTCCGAAATAAATTAAAATTTAGTTTTTGCAATGGTACATTGTACTTGTTTGCTAAAATGGTTTTCCTAATGCAATTCATCATTCACATTATAATACTGCCTGTTTAAAGTTAAATATCGCCTTCGGAAACATTTGCCATCAATACTTTAACAGAATAATTCTCATTATCTGATATTACTTTTGAGTTGATGATACATTTTATGAAATGATCATGGTTAAACAATGGGTTATATAATCCTGTTTAAAATAAACTAGCCATCCATAATATTGTGTATTGTATTTCAATGTTTATTTTCTTTAGCAATAAGGGACTCCACTCCGGTCTTGAATTGCATCATATTATTAATTTTTAGTCAGTCAACTATATTCTTACACTAAGAAGAGAAAACATTATTCCAGCATCTAGCCTACTAATTTGCAACAAATTATACAACAAAAGTGCCAGCATGCTGTTAAATGCATTTGGCAGATAAATATATTGGAAGTTTTGACAGCCATTCATTTTGTATCTCAAACAACATGCTGACTTCACAGCGAGCTTTTTGCAAATAAAAACAAAAAAATGAGAACACAAAGTAATATCCAACGACCTGATGACAGCACATTCAACTCATCTGAAACTACACATATATAATGCAGACAACATACAGCCAGTACAAACAATTCACAATACACAACTCTTTAGACTGCACACACAGCTCCAGGCGCACAACTCTCTAGATGGAACAAAAGCATTGAATAACTCTCCTGACGTCACACAATTGCTCCCAGCAGGCAACTCACAGAATGGCACACAAACTCACAGTGCGCAACTGTCCTAACGGTCCTCACAGCACACAACTCTCCTGATGGCACGAAAACTCACAGTGCACAACTGTCCTAACTGTTCAAACAGCACGCAACTCTCCTGATGGCATAAAAACTCACAGTGGCACAAAAACTCTAAGGGCACAACTCTACTGATGGCACAAAAAATCACAGTGTAAAACTCTCCCGAGGACACAAAATATCACAGTGCACAACTGTCCTGAAGGCACAAAAACTCACAGTGCACAACTGTCCTGATGACACGAAAACTCACAGTGCACAACTGTCCTGATGGCACAAAAATTCACAGTTCACAACTGTCCTGATGGCACAAAAATTCACAGTTCACAACTGTCCTGATGGCACAAAAACTCACAGAGCACACAACTCACCTGATGGCACAAAAACTCACTGTGCACAACTGTCCTGATGGCACAAAAACTCACAGAGCACACAACTCACCTGATGGCACAAAAACTCACAGAGCACACAACTCTCCTGATGGCACAAAAACTCACAGAGCACACAACTCACCTGATGGCACAAAAACTCACAGAGCACAACTGTCCTGATGGCACAAAAACTCACAGAGCACACAACTCACCTAATGGCACAAAAACTCAAAGAGCACAACTCTCTTGACGGTACAATAACTTACAGTGCACAACTCACCTGATAGAACAAAATCTCACAGTGCACAACTGTCTGATAGCACAAAAACTGACAGTTCACAACTGTCCTGATGGCACAAAAACTCACAGAGCACACAACTCACCTGATGGCACAAAAACTCAAAGAGCACAACTCTCTTGAGGGTACAATAACTTACAGTGCACAACTCACCTGATAGAACAAAATCTCACAGTGCACAACTGTCTGATAGCACAAAAACTGACAGTGCACAACTGTCCTGATGGCACAAAAATGCACAGTGCACACAACTTACCTGATGGCACAAAAACTCAAAGAGCACAACTCTCTTGACGGTACAATTACTTACAGTGCACAACTCACCTGATAGAACAAAATCTCACAGTGCACAACTGTCTGATAGCACAAAAACTGACAGTGCACAACTGTCCTGATGGCACAAAAATGCACAGTGCACAACTGTCCTGAAGGCACAAAAATGCACAGTGCACGCAACCCTGTTGATGGCACAAGAACTCACAGTGCACAACTCTTCATAGGGCACAAACACATTGTACTTGATTGCATCAACTACTGTCAGTTTACCTCTATGGGCTGCTCTCACAACATACAATGCACAACTTTAATCTGCATAAAGATTACACAGCTTGGAAGAACTGACAAAATGCACGTACAGCACAGTATACAATGCTGATGGCATATAGCAAGCATCAATGAAAAGAAGTTTCTAAACATCTGTCTTCTGTTAAAGTTGATAGGACAGAAGTGTGATTGGTTGATTACTCTGTTCCAGTATTCTTCTCTAAATAAAGCAAAGACTGATATACATTTGATTAACATGTTCTTGTTTTTGTAGCAGCAATAACAAGAAAGGCCTCCATACAATTTGTTGTAGAATTTCACCAGCAACATATGTAATACAAAAGAGAGCACATGACAAAACATTGACAAGAGAAAGACAGGATTCATTATTGATGATGCACTAACAAACAGAAAAACGTTGACTGAATATCCAAAAATATGTACAGACATTGACATTGTGTTGATTGCTATGTTAGCGTGAAGAAATTAACTCTGATGTATTCAATAGTTTTTAATAAGGGGTATTTTTCTGATGTCTTACGAATGCTGTGATACTCTTGAGATGTCTTACCATCAATCATATATTTCATTTATGTAGAATATTTAAGTCAGTCTGTATAAATCATACATATATATATATGCTTTCTCTTCCAATATCATATCACAGGAGATACTAAGTACTGAAGCCTCTAAATGTGTTTTGATTCTTTCTCCTTGAAACTAGATATTATGACTCAAAAACATTTTCTTGCATAGAAATATAGCTGCAGCATTGTAGTTACATCCCATTGCTGTTTGTATCAGGCAATAGATCAAAAGTAGAATTATGTCCATATATTCACAGTGCAATATGTACAAGGTAGGGAAACATTGATTGTGTCAACACAATACCAACAGATACAACACAATATTCTCAAGGTTTATGTTTTCATCAAGACTTTGGACCGTTAACTTCAGCATGCATTTCATTACACAGTATCCAGATTGTTTGAGCAACCCCTTGTTGTCAGCAAAGTGTTGTCTATATCAACCATTTATTTCCTCCCAATGCGTTTTACTCTTAGTGTTTATGTTATTTTCTTCCCCATTTAGACCTACTGTTACCAGCTGTCTTGACTTGTCCTGTGATGTCTTCCATTCATTAAATCTCTGCCCGCTTGTTTTTCCTCGTTAATTCTCCTTAAAGTTCTTGTTAATGGTTGGCCAGGCCATTCCTTGTGCCCCTGTTCCCTTGTGTATTTACCCTTGCACCTCCTCAAATGCCTTATGTTTTATGGACTGTTGTTTTCCCCCCCGGAGGTCCGTGTGGGGAGGCATTGTGTTATGTTCGTGGCATTCCCTGTAGCATTACTTATTCTCTCTTTTCTTGTATCTAGTGAGTCTGTGTCTGTTCTGTACAGAGACCATTATATTTTCTTATCAGTGTCTTTGATCTGTATAATGAATTTTTGCACAATCTTTGGAAAAGAAAACAACTCAAATTGACTTAATCATTAGAATAGTTGGCTTTTTATCATCTTTCAGTTCAGTTTTTGACATACTACTTAAAAATTTAATGTCAAGTTAACGATTTTATAACCTTCTTAAGTATTTTATATTTTATTAAATGCAACAGTTGAGTTTTAAATTATAATGTAGGTTTAATAAAAACTTGACCTATTTAATTGTTTATTTTAATTTTATCTGGTAAATAAACAGTTGAGAGTTCAATAGGAACTGTATAAACCCAATTCGATAAAGGTTTTCATTATCGATTATTCCATTATATTGAGTATAGGGTGGGAAGGTTGTTTAAATCATATATTCAATTATAAACGGATGAAAAGGTTATATACAACACCCCTTTAATTAATATTTAGGTAAACGCGATAATGAAGGAAATAGCAAATTTGAGTTATATACTGTGATACCTTCTTCAGTGTCTCTTTTGGAAGGTCATTGTATACAGTATTTGCAGTATGTGATGCATTGCTTCTTCCACTGCCTTCAGTTTGAAGTCTTTTATTTCATGTTTAAGGCACTGGCTTTTTCAAGCTGAGTTCATCGAGAGATGCCTTAAAATCTTGGCCAATTCAGTATTGACATTATCTTTGCTACCTCTCGTGCGGTGCACTTTGCTCTTAAATCTGCTTGTTAGCAGTCATTATTCTGAAAGTTTTCTGCTTAATGAGCCGTCAGCAATTTGGTTTTAGATTTCATATTAATGTATTTTTAATTGCACAATTGGTAATCTGAATACTAACAAACATGCATCTCTTCTCCTGACAGAAGTGTATGGTTATGTTGCTGAGAAATTCTTATTTCACTGTCAGTGGCAACTGCATAATCTTCCACTGCAGTCAGAGAAAACTCATTCTGAAACGATCTTTGTCTTGTCCATAGTTATCAATTTGCTTATTTTCTGTCTGTGACGTTACATGCTTCATTGCAAGATCCCTTAAGATTTTATTATAGAGACATACGGATATATCCATGCATATGAGAGGTGATTAGTGCATTTATTCATGGAGTGGAAAGAAATCAGTATTGTCACTTGCAGGGAGATTACCGTGCATTGTAATTGAGCATGAGTCGGATTCATTAAATTCTATATTTACCATTATCAGTTCATTGTGCAATTTAACTGCTTCTCTCTTGAATTGTTACCTTTCAGCTTGTATGTTTGGGAAAATAATCAATTGCAGTAACTTGATGATCACCAGCCTTCTCATGATCTTTGTCTGCATCCACAAGAATGTTAAATATTGTGTTTAGCTCAGTAACTGATTATACTGAAAGGTCTCAATGATAATGTTACTTGCAGGCAAACTTCTGCATCAGATTCCATCAATCTTGCTTGATTTTAGTTGTTGCTCATATGGGACAAAAGGTTGTACCAAGAGCATAAGGAATAATGTGTTCTGCAGACTGGTAACTTAACTTAAAATAAGAGTTCAGGATTTGAAAAAAAAACTATATTTGGAGATCTAGGAAAAAGTTGCATCAGTCTAAAGAGAATATTTTCAAAACATTCCTACAAAATGAAGTATGTCATTTCTTCCTCATTAGCATCTTTACTATAAGCAATAGATGTTTTAAGTGGAGTGGAAAGGCTCTGGTAATTCAAAAAGATGGACTGAAGTCGCTAAGTAGTTGTCAATTTTCAAGAACAATTTTTTGGCATTGTGGCGGAGATTTGTTTCTTGAAATGGTTCGATAATTACATTCTTATTATTCAGTGAAATACTCAGTTTAACTGGTTAACATTACGTTTTGAACCATTGTCGTTGGCTCAGTGTTCTGTCTAGCCAATGACATTGTGTGCGGATATTTCATTTGTCGATGTATCATAAACCCAAGAAAATTGAAAACCCAAAACAAGTTGAAAACCAAAAACAAATTGCATTTTATGTGCATTTATTTAAATTATTGAGAACATCTCTGAATTATTCAGTGCTAGTGTGATTTGTTTGATGTATAACTCAGAATTAAGTCCCACATTACTACAGATGTATTTGTTTTTTTTCTTGCGAATTTAATACTTTTCTTCGATTAATTATGGGTATGGATTCATCAAAGCACTTCAAATGCCTTAAAATGCCTACATCTATCAGCTGGTTAGTCATTATATACTTTGACTTCAGATTTTTGATATGTTAATACTTCCTAAGATTTTGGCATAGTAATCAAATCAAAGATTTGGAGGATATTCAAGTGTTTTTGATAAAACCTAACATTACAAGAACGCCCACTTTATTTCAGGTAAAAACAACAAGAAAACAAATAATAGAACTGGTATCAGATTTTCCTTTAGTTCCTTTCTATTTTTGCGTTCTTGCTGTTGTTATTGCAAACATTATCAGGACTACCAGGTATATTGAAAGCATATATTTCTACAGAAATGTGTTAAATTGTCTTTGAATGTTTGTATTGCTGATGTATAATGCTCTCCCTCAATGTTTGAAATATTTGAGTCAGACAATAAAGGACATGGTTGTTCAGATACCTCCCCTTGCAGGTTTGGTTCTTGGTGAACGGCCACATTATCGTGTTTGGAGATTTATACAGTTTTTCATCAGTATTTCAGTTACATACCGGGGAGGGGAGGGGGCGGGGGGTCAGGTCACTCAATCCTAGTGCTCCTGGCTCAAACATAACAAGCTGTCCTACTTCAAGCTACTTTTTCCACTTGAATCAAAGGGGGAGGAGTTGATAACTTTGGATGTATTAACTTCAGTCAAACTGTCACAAAGAGCACATGTCTCGCTACGAGTTTGAATCTATGACCTAATTAATGGCAATGGAGTGCTCTACCACTTTAGCAGCACATCTACAAAACACTGAATACATTGATTAAAGTACATGTAGTTTGTTAGTCTAACAGGAAAACTCTGAACTTGCTTATGTAAACTTTTTCAAAAGCTATTACAAATGTCTGGAATTTTCAAAAACATATGAATGCAGGCGAAATTTGTTTGCCGACTTTTCTTATTGTAAAATTAAAGAACAACCTCATATTGTATATCTTTTTCTATTATGTTGTAATACATTGATCGAAACACACCTGTATATATACTGTTACCTAAACTTGAATGATTATAAGTCTATGAAGGGTACAACTAGTCTAGTCTGATTCTAAGTCCTATAAGGAAGGGGTAAAATCAGTCTTGTCTGATTCTAAATCTATTTTGGGGTAAAACCAGTCTGGAATGATTGGATGTCTTATAATATTGGTGTAAAAGAAAGAGGGAAAGGAGAACAGAAGATATTAGTTGTATGTCTTGATAAAACATCTTCACTGACAAAGTCATGTTCAGCTCAGATGTCTTCAATTATAACAACACTGAGTTTTTCCACACAGCCGTTCTAACGAGGTTTTGCTATTTGCATATCAGTGTTATGAAAACCAATCAAATATTATGTTAACCAACAAGCAATTTCTATTCAACCAAACAAAGTTTTTAACCTTGATGCAGATTGGTTATAACTATGATAAAGGGTTCATTACCTTACCGAAATCCACTGATTTTTGTTGAATTTACCAAAATCCATTTTGGAGCTAGCGTTGCACAACAAATCTTAACCTTCAAATTGCGCCGACCATCTTTTTTCATGATATTTGTTGTTCAACAATCTTCCTGGAATAGGAACCTGACTTTTTGCAAGTAGAGTATGTATTGTAGACCATGTTAAGATTATGCATTGTTTTGTGGAAATTTATGTCTCAGATTGTATAAAGAAATAGGTATAAATAATATTTTCTTTCATTATTCTTGAGAATAATTTTGAAGTAAAAAACATTGCAAGATAACCATTGGGTCTGGAATGACAAGAATACCAACATTTCTAAACTATAGACAATCACATTCAAGCTGATATATCACCATGTTTTGTAAGTAATTAAAATGTCAATGCTATAAATAAGTAACAGACAGAGTATGAAAACATGGGGTCATCTTAATATTTCGTCAAGGGGAATTTCAGCCCCATGACTAAATTTAGATATCCAAGTTTTTTCACTCTGTCTGTTTTGTATCGAAGTCCAATCACAAAATGTGTGTCTTCAAAAACACTGACATTTCTCTTTATCATGTGACATATGCAAATAAGCAGACATGACATGCACTGTGCTTGTGAAATTGAACCCCCCCCCCCCCTCAGAAATTGAACCAATCAAACCATGATTGTGAACCTTATTCTGGTGTTGCCTTATTTCCAGAACCCCATAACTCAATTTGTGGCCATTTTGAGTATTTGGTATTGTTGAAACCGTCTTTCCAAGCTATTTCTATCTGTACTACCTATATTGTTCTGGAATGCACATAACTTAAATACAATGCAATTCCATAACCCGTATGTAACAATTATCTCTAGAGGGTAAAACTTATAGTTGTTTTTCTCAAAAACACAAAAAACAAGTTATGGGATTCTGGAAAATTAGTGCAACAAAATGTTGCTTGTGTCAACAGTGTGCTAACTAACAATGTGGGTAGCTTAATTACTTCACGTTTAGTTAATTGTGAAATTGAAATTATCAATTATCAAAGCAGTGTGGTAACTAGTTGTCCACACTGTCAGTTTTAAGTGCACTCTGTCCTTCGATAATTACATGCCTACCCTTCTCTACTATGAATTTAGCTCCACCTCTCCAGACTTCAAAGAAAACCACCAAATCTATGATACAATCATGTTATATTTCTTCCGCTTTTGTAACTGTTGAGTCTCAGTTGTATTTGAATATTCCTAGTTTAAAACTGACAATATAAAGAATGACATGACATGCAAATTCTTGATTTAAGTTGTCTGCAACACACCAATAAAAATTCTTATTGCTTCATTTGTAACCATAGTATTAACAGTGGTTTGCTGTCAAACACATGGAACATTCTTTATCTTGGTATGTCAGCTTTTTTTTTGTAATACTGTGTTAAAAATGTATTCCTAATGGTGTTTTCACACTGTGAAACAGAGTTATCTTGAGATATAAATGGTGCATTGGATACCATAACAGAATCATGTCTATAATATATATATAATAATAATAATCATAATCATAATGATTATTATTTATAGAGACAACGCAGTTAGGCAATTGCTCAAACTTCCCTGCGAGTCGCTTAAAAAACAGACTAAGAAAAGTATTGTTGAGGAAAAGAAAAAAAGCGCACAATTAGTGGAAATAAACGTGGGCCAAGTGTGTGTTTGACAAAACCCCTCCTACACAAACCCCTCCTTGACTAAAACCCTCCCACCATTTTTGCTAAGGTGGACAAAACTCCTCCCATGAATATTTCAGGTAGGACTATTTAAACCCTCTTTTAAGTATAAAGTGGAAGGACAAACTTACTCTCACTGGCTTTAAAAAGCTGTCGTCTATACTATGATAATTGTTATTCGTCTATTTAACTATTACGTACAAGCTTGAGAAAGTTGCAATATATAGATCGCTGAAATAGCATTTTATATCAATTTGGTGAGGTAGGAGAATTGTCCACTCTGAGACTTTCACCAAAGAAGCTCTGTCCTACCAGGCAAAAAATCATGGAATGGGTTTTGTACACTTTGTCCAAAAGTGGTTTTATTTAGAAGGGGTTGAGTCCAGTCCCCAGGGGCAGGAAAAGGGACTCCTTATGGTCCATGCAGTTAGCTTTTGGGATTAATGTACATTTAAAGAAAAGGATTACTGTTTATGTTAGTCTCTAACTTTCGAAGTACAATTATCTTACTTGTTGAGCTGCAATTTTGTGTGGTCATAGACTCAAAATGTGACCAAAGAAAAGTGAAATTATATTTTTTAGTTTACAGAATAATGGTGGAAATATTAATCCCTTATGTTCAATATAAAATAAAACTGAACTAGTGACTAAATGCCAATATCATAGTTAATTAACTCATAATAACAATGTGTTTTTAATGTTTGTGGAAAAAGTTATTTTACTTGCAAGTATATTTCTGCCAGACATTTTCAGTGCGGGAAGTATATTTTAAATTAAAAATCAGTGTTTTATGTGTGGGTACTAAATAAACCGTAAAGCACTTTACCAGACTATAGCTGTTTCTACTTAATTGTGGAAATTTTGAAATAAACATTAATATCAAGCCGAAATACGATTCCTTTTTCTTACTTTTTTGTTTCCCACAAAAGTTATTGACGTCATAAGTCTTGATAAACAAGAACAGCATTTGGCATAACAGAATAGGTAATTGTTTTAACCTACTAGCTATTGTTAATTGCCCAACTTCAACAATAAAATACATTAGTACATGGTTGAATTAAGGAACAATAAAATTATAAAAGCAATCAAGTGGGCGAGAGTAAATTCCAATGAATCCATCATTTATCCACTGTTTTCTCTGTATCTGGTTAGTCAGATAAATGAATAATCAAAGGACTGAAGGTTCTGGGAGGCACTTCCAAGACTCCACATTTTCCATATTATTGTATTAGAAATTAATATGGAGCTATTCGGGTAAACTCATTCTCCAAAAATGTAACAAATAATCGAGGAAATCAAGCTGTTAAGATCAAGACTCCTGCCATTCCACAATTGATATATCCCTGAAAATCAAATCAGCCATAACACTTATCAAATCTATAATAAACTCAAAGGACTTCACATGTACTAATTTCTTGAGATGATGAATATTGCTGTACTTCGAGTAGAGCATCCAGTTGATGATGATAGCAATGGGGCGCTAAAGTGCCTCAAAAATTAAACGCTGTAAGCGATATGAAACTTTTTGTTTCCATTCCCATATGTTTAAGAAGATTTTTTAGGCTACTGAAATGCTCTTTGAATAGTTGCTTAACACAATGGGACACCTTTAGTGTGACCCGGCCATTAGCAACATTCCAACCACCTCTTTTCAAAAGCATTCCTAACATTTCTGAAACTAAAATTTTGCCACTGATTTAACTAGCTCCTTTGAGCAAACAACCTCTCAAGAATCTCTTAAAAATTGTTTGTTTGCCGTTTAAGCAACCTGGAATTTAACAGCTGGTAGGTAGGTATGTTGTTTTTTCAGTTTAATTCTGTAATGGCTAAAAGACTGAAAAAAACATTTTTTTCATTGATGAACCTGAAAAAATAAATTGAGTCTTGGCATTTTTCATGAGTCGGTCGCGGAACTGCAAACAAACAAATTTTTAAGGTTGGCCTTATCTAACTATTCACAATGTTTTGGATTATTAGACATGAGAATCTTTCTCTGTGAGATCACTCTTTTTTAACAAAACTGAAGATGTTTGAGTTCCCATTTTTGTATGCACATTTGTATTTGCATTTCTCTTGAATTAGCCGACTTATTTTTTGTGAAATATAGCAGCAGGTGTGTCATTTATTGACATTTATTTACATGACAAATTTATCAGTTAGAAACCTTTATCAAATCCACACATGCGATACTGAATATATTTATTATGAGAAATTGTTAATCTTCCTCTAAATAACCATTTGCAGCGGATCAAAACAGTTGGTGTAACATGTTTAAGCTAATCTTAAATGATTTCGGAAATTACTGACAACGTACTACAAATGTGTTTATTTACATTCACTTTCAAAAAACACGTTTCCAATCAATTTTATTGCCTAATGGTTTTATTTCAAAGGAGATAAAGTTGTTTTGCTACAAATTTACCCTAGTGTCTGTATTTTATCAGTCTTGTACTATCAATTGTAAGCAATAAAATGATTAGATGTTAATAAAGCCTGCTGTTTCGATAATTCTTGAACGTGTGAATTTTTTTCCTCTTACAATTAATGCACTATAAGTACACTTGTTGTTTTTAATATTTAGTGAATTATTTTTTTTGTATACATAAAACATATTGTAAACTTAAATTGTGATTAAATTAAATTTGCACAGGCACGTAGCTACTTGAACGCAAAATACATTGTTGCGTACACATTTATAATCAACGAAGAAAAAACTGCAAAGAATGCAATTTTTATAATCAACAGTTGACCCTGTCAATCTTAGGGTACTGATAGCTGCAATATTTGACCTAATTCATACATGTGAACTCTCCTGATTTCCGCAGGAGACTCCTGGATTTAACAGTCAAAACACGCTCTCCCTGCCAGGAGCTGCAATCTCCCGATTTTCCAAGTAAACAACGTAAGTGGCAAAATCGGGATACCCGTCCGAAAATCGTATATACCATGTTTTTGGGGTTATATATAATAAGACGCCCTAAGTCATGGAATCAAGCGCTTGGTCATGACACTGATCAAAATACGATGCGACCCTCGCTTGTCATAGTGTTTTTTCAAGTTTCACACGATTCTTTTGTATTCAGATATGAAAATTGGCAATAAAATTGTTAATTGGCAACTTTGTTATAGGGATGCCCCCAGATTACGAGATAATTCACAGAATATTGCTATTAACAGCTTAATTACGATAGGGATAATGACATAAATTTCGACAAAATTTCAGCCACGGAAAAAAATCTCCCGATTAGAGTCTCAATCTCCCGCTTTTCGGGATGCAATCTCCGGATTTGCCTTCTGAAACTTAAGTCCACCTTTGCTGCTATATTTTCATGGCCAATCTATTTCCTGGTTTTTACCTGTATTATTACAATAAACATATGACTCATCTTCCACCACAAAACTATTGTTTTCACCTGGCAAACATTAACACAAGATTAAGGATGAATACTTTTTTGAAGTCCTATAATTATTTTTGTATCTCATTTTTTCCCTTGAACCTCCGAGAATGTCAGAGAATTTTTTTATAGAAATGCATTAATCAGTACTGCTGCGTAAAATTATAGTAAATATGGTTTTTGAATCTAAATCTTCAAAACCTGCTGAGTAATGCAATAGATAAAGTCTTCATAAGATATTATTTAATACAGTAATGTTTGTACAGAAATTTCATCTCTGGCCTTGTCTAAAACAAACAATACTATAGATCTAGCTATGCTCAGGGGTGTTAATAAGAGCCGGTAGCCGGTAAAATTACCCGGTAACTTAAGCCTCATCACCTGGCTACGTTTCTTGTATAAATGATCATAATTAAGGGGAGTACTCCCAGACCCCCCCACCTCTTTTTGATAATTTCCCTGCTAATTCAAACATAAGTGACATCTCTGTATACAGGAATACAGGGGATATGATGTGATAGCTTTAGGATGTTTCCCTCTGTAATAGCCTTGTGCTCCTTTCTCTATGGAAAAAAAGACACTCTGGATTTAATTTCTGATTAACTTGATGAATCCAAATAAAATCTTTATATGCATCCCTGGTAAAACCTATTTGAGTGAATTCCAGAGTGTATGTATTGGACTGGTTGTGTTGATTTCCGTTATCTTCATTGAGGTTATTGGGTAATGTTGTACAACGTTTATAATCACCAAGTTTCATCAGAAAAGCTACAGGCTAACAATTTGTTTGAACTTTTATCCCTTGAGGATATCTTATCTAGTTTGTGTAGACATCATGAATGAGATGTATACTTCCTAATTTGCTTTGAATTATTAATGTGCATTAACTCTATCTGTGACTGTTAAGTTGTAAATCAATTTGACCCCCTCCAAACAAAATATAGTAATTTTTATCAAATCTTCATGAAATATTTGTCTGCTTGACGTCTTAGCCAAATGAGAATATGGGTCATCTTGGGTCAAAAACTAGGTCACTAGGTCAAATCTTAGGAAACAATTGTGTTTAAGTTTCCTATTCCTTTCATAAATTCTACAGTTTTTGTTGAGCCTGCCTGCCGTGAGCTCAATATAGTTGTCACAATAGTGGTTTGGTGTATGTGCGTGCTTGTGTGTGTCTGTCCGTCCGTCCATCTGTCTGGATTTGTTTTGTTCAAACTATTACTCTGTCATTTATTGGGGATTTTCAAATTACTTGGCACAAATGAGATGGCATGTCGTGCACAAGACCCATGCCTGTAGCTCAAAGGTCAAGGTCACACTTACATGTTAAACATATAAATGGCTCTAAAACATCTTGTCCAGAATATCACACTGTCATAAATTTTATTGGGATTTTTTTTAATTACTTGGCACAAATGTTCACCATGTTAAAACAGTGTGTGTTTCACACAAGATTTGTGTCTGTAGCTCAAAGGTCAAGGTTATATAAAATGGGACTAAAGCAACTTGTCCGAAATATTACACTGTCATTTATTGGAGGATTTTCAAATTACTTTGCACAAATATTCACCATGATGACCTGATGTGTCGCCAGCAAGACCAGAGTCTGTAGCGCAAAGGTCAAGGTCAGAATTTGAGGTCAAACATCAAAAACAGATTTAAAACATAATGTCCAGAATATATCACTGTCATTTATTGGTAAATTTTCAAATTTCTAGGCACGAAGAGACAGTGTGTCAAACACAAGACCCGTGCTCAAAGGTCACACTTACAGGTTGAAGATCAAAAAAGGGTCTAAAAAATCTTGTCTGCAATATGATACTGTCATTTATCAGGGGATAACTTAAATTTCTTGGCACAGATGTTCACTTTGATGAGATGGTGTATCACATGCAACACCCGTATCCGTATCTCAAAGGTCAATATCTCACTTTTCTTCATCTCCTGACAATATGCGGGATTGCTAGGTTGCCCTTGGGCATCTAGTTTTCCAATCTTCATGAAACTTGGTCAGTTGTTGTTGAAAAAGGGCTTCATTCTCCACCCCTCCAAAATTCAACAGCTCTGAGCTAGAGCAGTGAAAACATTAGTACCTTCAGTACTTTGATTCTGTTTATGATACCATTATTATTGTGCCCCCTTTCGAAGAAAAAGAGCGCATATTCGTTTGCACATGTCGGTCGGTCTGGCTGTAACCTTTTTGTTTCCAATCAATAACTCAAGAACCCCTTGACTTTTCATCCTTAAACATGGTCCACACATTTTTCTTTGGTAGCAGAGGACCCCTTTCGATTTTGGGGTCATGGGGCAAAGGTCGCTGGGGTCAATTGTACATAAACCATTTCCGATCAATAACTCGAAAACCCCATGACCTATCATCTTCAAACTTAGTTCACACATTCATCTTTGGTAGAACAAGAAACCTAATGAAGGGTCATGGTCATAGGTCAATTGTATTTAAAACACCTCCCAGTAATTGGAATGTTTATAGTGGAGTTCTATTGTACATGACTATCTATATAAATTTAAGGTCAGTTCATCGAATACATGAGATAAGCTCTTTCATTACCTACAGTTAACAAACAACCTGTTGTTACTGTTACTTTTTCCAATATGGCACTAATCAAACTATGCATCCATGAAACCTTTTTTTACCATTTTTACCACAAAACATTTCCAGCATGTATATTTGTGCAGCATACTTTAAACTTGCTTATGCAATTGTACAAAATTTAACCCTGACAAAAAACAATGAGGGGGCATAATGTTTTACAATTAAACATCTCTTGTTCCATATTGCAGAAATTGCATGTATACATGTATACATATAACATACCATCTTGTCTGAGTGGTATGTTAATGCCACTTGTACTGTCTACATTCTTGCAAATATCACTGATTGTCACCATGACGGAATTATTTATATTAATATTACATATACTTATCTTTTACTGTGTGTTTATAGCAGCAACTACTAAGGAACAAAGTTAGAGAGAACATTTAGCTGATGGCTGTTGCCCATTTAGATACACCAACATTGTTTTGTCTGATTATTATTTATGCTTTATAGATCATATTATGAGGTTCTAGAGTGGATATAACATCGTTCTTTTGTTTAATTATAGAGAGTTATGGCCCCTTAACACAGTGCTTATTACAATTTTTATTGCAAGTGACATCAGCTACCTAATTTGATTGATTCCATCTCGCTATTTTCTCACCAGTGCAGAATGGAACTACGCAATACAGAGCGATGAAAGCTTCAAAAGAACTGCATCTTTATTTATATTCTTGCTTAGTTAGCTCAGTTCGTAGAGTCCTTAGCTTTGCAATCTGGAAGTTGTAGGCGTATTATATGTGATGATTGACTTAAGAAAATACATTTGAAGTCATTTGTCCATTGTCATCTGGTTCATGCAGGGAAGGTGTCTGTTACTTGCAGTAGAACAAGTCAGCACTGGCTGGGAACCCAAGTATGCTGTTCAGTTTAACTGATTGATGTACATAACTGAAATACTGTTGAAGAACGGAATGGCATCAAACTCAAAGACATCTCCAACCTTTATATACATGTAGATAGACTAGACTATATTAGTTTTGGGTTGATTTGGAGCTTCTTTGAATGTTTGGATTAACATTATGTCTACAGTCTTATTTTGTAAGGCAGCATGCCTTAATAGAAATGTCTTTAAAATCTCTGTATGACATTTGCATCATGCATTCTATGTCTTTGGGGAGCATCCATCGATTGTTCTGATATTCTCTCATTACGTTTTGAAAAAGATAGTATTTCCCAATGGAAATACCCTATCATAGAAATTATGAAATTGTTCTAAGGTTTCAGATCAATAGGTAAATTTGTAGAGGCCCACACTTGCTTATAATGACACTATGTGTTGTTATAGTTGTGGTGTAAGTATTTATGGAATATGCTCCTATGTTTTCCAAAAAGGTACAATATATCATGCCATTGTAAAATAACCTATATGGCATTCCTACTAAACACCAGAGGTTAGATAATATACTGACCGCATTATTGAACTTAATTGTATAATTTCTGCAGTTATTTTTGTCAGCGTTTCTACTTTCGAAGCATCAAAGGACCACCTACACATCTTTAGGAGTGTGGTAGGTTGGATTACTCTATTCTTTAAGGAGATATGTCATCAAAACAGAATGATTATAGATTACTAACAAGTTATGAGTATCTGCAAAAGGTCAGCTTGTTGTTTGATATGTACATTTAAACAGTTTTCTCTGAAGATTATAAATGGATACTATATTCACGCCCTGAATGCAAACAAAGTTTGACCGAGATTATGTGGGTGTCACTTCTTGTGGTTCATCATGCATGTTGTTGTTGTATAACTTCATGAGTGATCATACAGAGAATCACCATGAAATGTATCTGTGAATCACCTTCTTTCCAGCATTAGTTCATGCATTGTAGAGTTATATACCCTTGGTCTAAGACAAGATGTGTACATCGACATTATTGGCTCATCGGGACGTTGTATAATGGGCGGCGCCCAGCATGTTGTCTGATCAATAACTTGAGTATTCTTTGTCCAATCTTCACCAGACTTGGTCAGAATGTGTATCGGCATACTGTCTTGGACAAGCTTGATAACCAGCCATATATATCGCACTTATTACTGTAGAGTTTAATTAGAGAAATTACCTAAAATTGGTCTTGTCCGTTCAATAACTTGATTTTTTTTCACCAGACTTGGTCCTTATTAAATAATTATTATGTTGCATAAATTTCGAAAATAGTTGTTGGAATATTTTTCCCAAATATTATTGCAATTCATAATCGATTTAGCGACGATTTTTTGAAAGTCATGCCATCACTCTTATTTATTATCTTATTATATGTATATAAGTGTTTTATTATTTGCTTCAATTATTATGTGCAAAGAATTTAAAGGATTTAAAAAGTACCCAATTTGAATTTCAGTATGAAACTTCCGTTTCTAGCACCTAAGCTCACTCAGGTACAATGTAAAGTCTTTACAAATAGCAATGTCAGAAGTGTGGCCAAGGAAGCTGAAAACAACAGTCTCAGAATTGCTATTTTTCTGTCTCGAGGTGTAATTTTCAAAGACACAACATAGCTCTTGGAAATCACCTGATAGTCGTAAAGGATAGAGTTTTATAATTAATTAATTATCTTATATGGTTGTCACCTAGTATATTAATTAGTGAAGGTAACTCGACTTTCTGCATGGCTTTAATACATGTTGTGTTAAAATAAACTCTCCTGGGAAATCATGTCATTCTGAAAGGTTATCCTAGAATAACAGCTGATAGAGAAAATGGCCGCTTTCACACTCTCCTGAGCCATGCGTTCAGTTACGACTCACAGTAACTGTTGCTCACATTACGAAACTGTTTTTTTTTGTAGTGGCCCACCGTATTGCATGCACTGCACACGGGGAACCAAATTTCAAACGTTAGCTGTAGCACCTTTACTGAAATTTTTTACTGTGATTGGAGTTATAGAAATAATGATTATATAAGAAATTGTAATCAAAATCCAAAATGTTGTAGCATTGTACATGTATATTGAAAACTGATTATTTGCCTGTGAAAGTAGGATCTTACATTGTACTATGTATGCTATTTGTGCTTGAAAACATGGCGTCTGTTGCATAGTTCAGAGCTTAATTGTCTCTGCACTGTAAGAAATTAATCAGAGTTAATTAAGAAATCTGTCTGAGATTGATTGTTTTTTTGCAATATCTCATATTTATATCTATCATATTGAACAACATTTTAACTGCTTACGTTATGTAGGTTTGATGTTTTATGATTCTCTGCAGAAAAGTGGAAGTTACTGTATGTTAGAGAGGCTTTCAATTATGAAGGAGAGAGGAAAGCTCTACTGTTCATACAGGTAGATGAGTGTCACACACACATACATACAATGCGCATCATTTATGAAACAAGTATTGTTGGTGTATGGTAGTGGGTTTGTGTGTGTGTGTGAAATACTGCTAGGCATTGGTAAATTGGCTGAACCTCGTACGTTTTAAGGATTTGGAACATTATCTTCAATTTTCTTGAAGGAATCAAATTCTACATTGTGCTAATTTCAGCTTCATCTGTTGAATTTTAATGCACCTAGTTGTAGGTTGTATTGCAAAGATATGTCATAGAACATTAATTCTATCTCAGCTTATTAACAATATTATATATATATAAGTGACAATTTCTGTCATTTTGAAATTGGATAAAGCCTGACTGGAATATATTGTTAGCATGGTAATGATTTAGATAAATGCTTAAATGAGAACTAATTGCTCAAGGTTTTCTCTAGTGGAGTAATGTTCTATACTTGGTGAGACAGAACATTATAAGCGATGAATATGTAGACAACAGCTTTCTACAACATTAAATTACACTGTTAAAGTCATTATAAGAATCTGTTTACTTGATTGCAAACTTTATAAAAAATTTAACTGTTTAGTTGGAACTGTTGAAACCTGCTTGACGTCATTTGAATTATATGGAAAGGCAAAAAGTCTTCATATTGAAGAAAAGCGTGGGTTTATGAATCGAGACTCTCGTGTGAAACGTTTAACATTATAGTGCAGTCATACTTGCGTCAGTAAGTTGGCAATATTTACTGCATTGTCGTATATTTGTAAATGTTTTGAGTTTTTGAGAATAAGAAATAAAAACGATGCCACATACCGATGGAAGTCTGAATAGTAATGTTAGAGACGGCAGTGAACAAGCTAGTGGTTTGAAAAAGAGTGGTAGTTCGAAAGGGAGTTTGAAAAAATTGACTCGGCAATCTCAGGTTGAGTCGGAAAAAAGACGAGAAATGTTGAAACAAGAGAGCAAAGACAGCGGAATTGTAACAGAAATGGGAGTAAGGACCAAAGATTTCTATCCTCAAAGTTCTCAGAAGGAATACCATAGGTCAGAGTCGTCAGCATCGACAACTAAAGCAAAGCGTAGTTTCAAATCTAAAGGTCACAGTGAAAAAATTAAGCGCTCACAAAGTGTTAAGGAGAAAAGGCATAGGGAGCCTGTGGAAGCGAGAGAACGGTCACATGATGATTTAGAGGTAAAGTGATTTTATTTATAAATTTTCGTATTGTTTTATTTTCAGGAATTTAGCGAACCATTTATATGCAAAAGTTTATGAAACACAAGAGGATATGTGCCGAAAAAGGAATGAAATTAGGGTTGCAAATTTGCAACTGGGAGCCATTCGGTCACAAGTAAGAAATGCACTTTGTTAGAAAGAAATTCTACTGAACTTCGTTGTATATTTTCATTATTTGACTCGTCTGTTTTGAAAAAAACAGAGATCTCTTGTCGTAACATGATCGTCATCATTGACGTCTGCAATCATAAAATGTTAAAAATATTGTGTTTCAGGGCTCTTAATATACTGTCGGACCTCGCTCATTCGAATTCATCGGGCCCGAAGTTTTATTTCGAATAATGCATGGTTTCGAATAGCTCATTTCATTCGACTTGCGTATGTAAGAAGATACATTGGGACGTGACATTTATTTCGGAGGATACCGGTTCTTCGCATAAGAGGTTGTCGAATAAACGAGGTTCGACTGTATTCCTATTGTTGAAATGTTATTTGATTGGTATATGCGTGTCAACCAGCAAGGTGGTAACTGCGTTTGTTTCAGATGAAAAATTACTATCAGACTCCTACGTTTCTAGTATGGAGTCTGTTTTGAAGATAAATTCTTACTAACGTTACTTCCAACTCCCAAACTTCCATTTTGTTGTTTTTTGTTTAAAATGTTTCAAGAATTTCAGGGTTTTTATTTATGCATGTTTATGAATGTTGATGGATCTAGTTTAAGATCACCAACAAGTATTATTGGGTATTAAATATGAGTAGTTTATACTAGAACTGTTCTGAAAACAACAGTTGTTAGCGAGTTAAGATTCCGAGATATCTTGAACCGAACTGATTTTCAGCAACTGTTAGGGAAATTAAGATGTTTCTACGACTTTAACTGTCTTCTTAAACATAATTTTTTCCATACTGTAATCTGATCAGTTTACGTACTTACCAATATTTTATAATTCACTTCATTTATCGGCTGATATTCATTTGTCTGTTACAAATAACGGCCAGGCGTATCCCAGCCTCACAGTATGTAAAGTATGCGGTTGCATACACATTGAAGAGTCAGGTCTGGGTATAGACAGTTTCTTTAATAATCAATGTTTTACTTAACGTTATTTCTCTGTTTTAAACTCAAAGAAAAGAAAAATCTGAGAACTGTTCTCCCTTCAAAGAATTATGTTCGAGCAAAACATTTTTAACGTTTTTTGACAAATATGCTTAGTCCTCAATATGAGAAAATAGCTGGTAATTGCCTTCATACAGATGTGTTTAACAACACTGCATTGTCAATTTTCGTACATGTTGCCAAATGTCAGTGTCCGATACAAATATTTTCTATCCTGACCTACGCACCGAGTTATATATTGCTAACATAGGAAATACCTGTATCGGACTCATGTTGTGCAGCACCAGGAAATGTTTAGGAAAAAGTTACAATGCAATGCTTTAGAGTGTGTCGGTAGGAGGACATTAACATGCCATTTTCTCAAAAATGTTGTTTAGCATATTTTGATAGAAAATAAGAAAATCAACCTTTAGTCCCAGAGGTTAGACATAAACAGGTTGAATACTGAACTACTTCATGAACAGAACTGTGAGATAGCACTGCAGACATTCTTGAAGTAAAAAAAAATACTATGGGGAGCTGAATGCATCCCGGATTCACTTTGATTTCTTGCATACACTTATTAAACTCAGTAGCTATGCCCCTGACAGACTTGTCTTTTAATAACAAATGTAATCTATTCTGAAAATGCATGATCAAAACATATAAGATTGCTTGAGGCATGCAAATGAGTAAACAGTATGAAACATCAAAGTATATCAGTGTGATGAGAGACATTAACTATAATCTCTATGACTTGCATTTCTGCTGCAATGTATACATATATACTGTCTTATGTAATAAATGCTTTAACCTTTTACAATTACAAAAACTGTATAAACAAAAAAACATTATGGTTTGGTCATGAATAACCAGCCCATGGAATGGTTTGTAACAAGATGTGATGTTATTCTGCCTATTGGGTTTAAAAGCCCTTAAGTCCCAAGACGAATGCAGTAAGAATGTCCACGAATTGTTGTGAATCTAAAGTCCTATGAACTGGTACAATGTTTTTTGAAAAATCTCAGACTTTTTGATACACCCCGAATGCAGTACGACAGTGGTTAGAACCTCCATGAACCATTGCAATCGTATCAAGAATGCATTACAAATGCAACACGAATGTCAAGCCGAATCAGTGGGAATACTCTCTTGATTCCAATACAAATGTCACAAGAACCCAGTAGGAACATGTACGAATCCTACGAAAGCATAGCGATTGCAGTACAAGACCTATTATGAATTCAGCTCGAACCTACTCGAATTGTGCCAAGTTTACACCAGTCGTGTGCAAAGAGCTCATTTTTCTTCAGAATCTACAAGTTTCTGAAAAATACGAGGCTACATTCTCATGAAGTTACAGAAAGTAGGCATGTCTTTTTCTCTCAACTCTGCCACGAGTCGTTCATATTGTCCCGGCACGGGTCGTCAGAGTAGCTATGGTTGTGTCAGTACACTCGGCCTGTTATGTATTATGGTAAATGTTATATAATGTTTGGTCATCATACTGTTTCAACATCTTCAAGGTTTCTGAACAGCTTCATATGACAGTGAAACAGATGCATGGCAACCTATCGTTTCTATGCAAGTTTTTGTGCCAGTTATTAATACCTATGTTATGAAAACTTAATGGCTGGTCACAGTACACTTAAGTGGTCAGAATAAAAGTTCTATGGTGTTATTTAAGAGGATAATATAGTAGTGTGGTTTCAGATTTGATACTGTAGGTAATATGCTAATTAGTATTTCTGTCTGGTTTAACTGATATATGAGTCTATGACGGCTATATTGTTGTGTGAACATTTAGAGACTTACAGTCCCATGCATCCTGTTGATACAAGAGCTTTTCTTTTGTTTATAACTTATCTTTGGCCTTTCCGTAATTTTCAAAATTCATGACCGTTAAGTTCTCGATATTATTCAATATATGTAAAAAAAACTCAATAGTCATTATTGTCTCATACAATTTATTTTGTGTCAAAATTAATGATTTAGAATATTTCCAAGTATGTTTTAACAATAAATGAAAACACTTTATATCCAAACTTTTCATTAAAGATTTAGTGATTACGATATAGAGTATATTAGTTGGGTGTGGAATATATTATTTAGATAAGTCAAGTGGTTACAAAATAGGTAGAGAGTTGTAAAAGCATTTGCAGGGTCTGTCAAGAAAACATGTGAAGATCTTCATGCAGCAACTACCATTTTCCACTATGATATGACTTGCTATGATAGAAGGAATGGGTGAATTAAAAACGCTAATGTACATTATTATTTAGTTCAGGACGTGGATAATGTTACGCAAATTTCACGAATTCAAGGCAACCAGAAAAATATCAGCCAGTGCAAATTGCCTCCTTCACAGCTAGAAGTCTAGACTGCTTAATTCAACATTACTAATTTTGGCAACTCACAAACTGTATTGAAACTTTTTGACTCATTTGACTTTTGATGTGTAGGTCTTAAGTTTTAGGGGGTAACTAGATCGTCAGAGGTGCGTTTTGGTATATATTTCCTTCTGGTAAATATATTTCCAATATCATCAAAAACATACATTAAATATCTTATCGCATTTTTTTGCCATTTTATTTTATCGATTTTTCTACACTGCCTGTAGGAATCTTAGCCCCATGTGTTCCAGTTTATGGGTCAAAAGTTCTGAACTTTAATTCAGCAAGTGGGGATATCTATTGATATTAATCGAGTATATAAATAATAAAGCTTTTTCAAGACATATGGTAAGAAATAGGTAAATGTTGGCTTATCACTTGATTATTTGGTGGTGATATGTTTATCATTAGACAAACTATGTGTTAGCACTATATTGCGTCATGATTAATTATTATTTATTACCATATTCTAGATGGAAATAATCATTATTATATATCAACAACTGTATTCTGGTATTTCTGATTGTGATACATGGTAAATTGTTATGCAATGTATAAGTATAATATTTGTGTGATGTATTGATATATATCTCCCTTCAGGTGTATATATGCTGTATTCCCCTGGCAACTAGCATTGTTGTACAATATACCTTAATACTGGGTATAAAATGTGAGCCTCCAGTCCTGTGATAATATCAACCTGTTTTGCAGTTATGATTAAATGGTCATTATTGGATCAATGATGAATGTGACTTTCTGCATTAAAATTGTTGCATAACCCTTGGAGAAGATTGAATATAGCTGGAAATTATTGAAAAAAAGATTTTCGGCTCAGCCATACTATAATTATAACATGGTTTTGCTATTTGCATATCAGTGTTGTGTAAACCAATCAAATCTTACATTAACCACCAAGGCAATTTCTCTTAAATCGAACATTGACGGGGAGTGGTTAACCTTTCAATAAGGCCGGTGCGTTATCTTATCCACTGAATTTCGGTGAATTTACCGAAATCCATTTTGGATCTGGAGTGACCAGCAATCATAACATCTCGGCATTTTTTTATGTCGCACAAATCTTAACCTTCAAATTGCTTGGACCATCATTTTCAAGATATTTCTTGTTTCAATTAATATTGGAGCTTAATGAATGGCAAATAATTGAGATAATTAATTACAATAGTAAAATTATATTATACTTCAACTTTGACATACGATGACCTGAGTATATGATTCTGCCATTTCATTTATTGTCTGTGCATATTTATCACAATAATGAGAAATCCACTCAATTAGTGTCAATTGAATCCATTTTTCAGTTTGTTGGTAAATTAATCATCCCACAATTATATTCTGAATTGTCTTGACCAAAATTAATTAGTTTTAATGACGCCTGATGTAAGTATACCACCATAATTTATTGAGGTTATGTTATCGCATTGGAACACATACAATGTAAGTGATCTTGAGGAAAGTAGGTATAGTTAGCTTATCCAGGAAAATCTAATGAAAGATATATATATTATAAGTAGCAGTATATATTCTCTGTATGAGGTAAGATTAACATATGATCATTGAGGTATTTCTGTGTATCTTTCATATATATTAATATACAGATAGTTATCATACTGCTGGTTTCTCTGTGATGTGATGTATATATTGACATAAGTATGTTGTATAGATTAATTGCTCATTGATATGTCTTAGACAGTAATTGATTCTTTGTATGATTGATATTAACTGAATGTGAATGAATACAAAATAACAGTTTGACCCAGATTCTGTATCTGTGAGATTGTCACATCAGTATTAAGTTCCTCTTAACAATTAATTTATTTGAAAAAAAAGTACTGCCGTGCCATTGTCTACTTTGTGGTTATGATATAGCCTTTTGCTGTTGCCATAAATTCTAAATCTTGTATGAGATTATAAATATCATTTTTACATCAGTTTTTAACGTCGCTTCAATTTATGAATATATATATTGTCATAAATAATTGTACAATGTATAGTCTGTAACAAATTAACCTGACCCTGTTCTGAATGCATGAAATATGCATTACACACTGGATCATGCCCAAATCATACATCATCTATTCTTTAAAAAGGCATGACATCAAAATTGTCCCTTCTCAAATGGCTGTACGGTAGTTTACAACCACACAAATTGTGTTTCATATCGATGTTTTTCTAAACTGAAAGTAGAAATCAAAACGAAAGTAGGAATTTTGAAAAATTGGAGATCATTTTCTATTTCATCGTTTTGAGTGCAAACAGGGAAATGATGTACGGTATCATTACATCAAAAAAGTTTTTCATAAGTGTTTTCATCTCAGAAATCATCTTATTCATCAGTTCAGGTTCAGAGTAATTCTCTGACTGCACAGTTTTTCCGAAGAAAGCCAGGAATTAAATGTCTACTTTATTGCACATTATGTTGGATTCAGAGAAATAAAAGCTATTCTGCTCAGCCATGATGTCATTCCTTTCCAAATTTGTAAAAAACAAAGTTAAATAAGTTAATAACATAAAATGTATTATGCCACTTGTTTACAATAAATATAATAAACAAGATGATCGCCGAAACTATAAGTATAGTATTATAAAACAGCTGTGAATTTATACTGATGGCGCTGAGCAGCCCTGCATTCAGTTACGGTTAACAGTTGCGAATGTTACGAAAGTGTTTTGTTTTGTATCCCTGACCCACTGTATGATACATTCACTGCACACGGGTAACCAAAATGCAAACATTACGAAATGTTATAGCCACAAACACCACAGAAAACAGGGCAAGTTCAGGTTAATTTGTCGAAGTTACACTGTTTTGTTAATGTAAGAAGAAAAGTTGCATCAGCTTATTTCGGCATCAATGTACTTTTTCTGGTTTATATCTTTCCTTATATGATTAATGTATTTAAACCATGGATTGGCGGAAAGTGGCTTTCTATATTGCGTTTGGCAGGTTGAATGATCTGCTCATTAAGTGATGCTAATTGATAGAAGTTGTGAAATGCAAGTATGTTGATATAATAAATGTTTGTTCTGTAAATAATTGTCTGTTTACCTGCTAGTTGAAAGCATATTCTACAAATTGAATTGTTTCCATGCATTAACTAAAAGCCTCTGACTGTATTCCTGATGATCTTTCCGAGTTATTCGATCAGTTATGCGTGCACATAATTTTCTGGCAAACCACTTGAATTTGTTCTCTTGAAATTTGCTTGTGTTTTTATTGTCACTGATGTATTGTATTTTGATCAAGTTAGCATGAATCTTGGTTAAATGAATTTTAAGTATTTTTTCTTGAAATATAATTGCACTGCCTTTGTCACTATTACAGTAAAACCTCTCTAAATAAAAACCTCCTTGAAATCTGCTGTCTGAATCCGCTAGCACTTCTCTTGTTTAAATTACTCATAAATTAAGTCCCCCAGGAAACTGGCTTACAAAGTCTTTGGTTCTTATGAAATAAATAGAGGATGTTGGTGTGTTCTGGTGTGAGATCAAAAAATATATTTCACCCAGTGAACAGCAGACAAAATATTTTCACAAGTGGCATAGCATGATGAAGGAAAATTTGAGTAAGATCCTCACGAGGTGAAATAACTCAATCTTACACCAAAACATACAAATATTCCATTTATTTTAAGGTTCATATTGGTCTTTTTCTATTTTTTACTCATGAATTAAATCGAATTTCTCCGTTGAATGCCTCAATATTTTATATGGCATCATTTATATATTATGTCATTATCACTTCTATAATTTCACTGTGAATTAATTATCATTTAATAATTCAACATTATGCCGCAGTAAACCACCAGAAAACATGAAACAAATATTGCCCTGTCTATAAGTACATAGAAAGGTTTTCAGAGACTGTAAATGAACACAGTTTGATATCAAAAATAGAATGTGATTGTAATTAGTGATTTGTTTACCTGAATGACTATCTGACCCTACAACAACACAATTCAATGATATATGTACTAATCTGTTGCTTTGAATAATCAATGTACCTTGTTCCTATTAATGAAAGAAGTGTGCTGGACATAATCTCTTGATGTACTGTAAGTGCTTTAAACTGAACACAGGAGAAAAATAACACTTATTTATTTATTTTACATTGACTGTGAGACAAGTTCTTACAACTAAACTAGTCACTCTCGATGACTGATTCCTGGCTAACAACAAGTGCTCGTTCCAAATTTAGGGATTATGAAGTTCGAGATCAAACCCAGCTCATTGGTGTGGCTAAGAACCCAGGACCTTCAGATCAGAAATCAGATGCTCTACCCCTCGTCCACTGTGCCTCCTTATAATAATACTGGTCACAAGTGCTAACCCACCTGAGTTCTATTTCACATAATGTCCAGCTATTGGATACAAGTGCTAACCCACCTGAGTTCTATTTCACATAATGTCCAGCTACTGGATACAAGTGCTAACCCACCTGAGTTCTATTTCACATAATGTCCAGCTACTGGTCACAAGTGCTAACCCACATGAGTTCTATTTCACATAATGTCTAGCTACTGGATACAAGTGCTAACCCACCTGAGTTCTATTTCACATAATGTCTAGCTACTGGATACAAGTGCTAACCCACCTGAGTTCTATTTCACATAATGTCTAGCTACTGGATACAAGTGCTAACCCACCTGAGTTCTATTTCACATAATGTCTAGCTACTGGATACAAGTGCTAACCCACCTGAGTTCTATTTCACATAATGTCTAGCTACTCAGGATACATCTTCTGTTGATTATGATTGCAGTAAGCTATAACTTTTATTATTCCAATGTACCATCAAAAAAAGTTTAGCTTAACCTGTCAAAATTATGTTCATGGTTTCAGATAACTTTATCATAATGTATTGAACATTCTTGAAGTTCAAAATGGTAGGTTAGCTCTTTGACCAGTATAATATGATACAACAAAAAGACTACTTAGGAAAAACATTGAAATGATTAAAGATAATGGCCCTTCAAAAGATTTAGCAACAATGTGTCCTGGAAAAGTCTGTGATTCTGAAGTCTGAATGTACTTCATTCCTCCTAAAGCTCATTGCTGCTGATTCAAGTCCAATCCTCAATAAACTCATGTATAGCTTCTGTTTAATTATAAAGTAACACCTCAGTAATAAGACCACCCTTGGGACCCTTGTAAATTTGTTTTCTTATTGAGGTGGTCTTAATATTGAGGTTGAATTAAAGGGTGAAACAGTTAAAATGGACTTGAAAATTGTGTTTTTAATATTGAGGTGGTCTTTATATTGAGGTGGTCTTTATATTGAGGTGGTCTTTAAGTGAGGTTTTTCTGTATATATCGCAAATGTGGGAACGTTAATCATCAAGATACATTAGAGCAAGATGTGGCACATGAATCGCCACTTAAGTATTGATATTATTCCACAATTTAATTACTAATTAAAATTTCATGTCATCAGTAGTGCTGTTGGCAATCCAAAAGATTGTTGGGGAATTTTTTACACAAGTCAATTAGAGCTTTTTACATCTCTTGAATTGAAGCTTTAATTGTGGCTACTTGTATTAAAAAATGTCAGAACAAATGATTGTATGGAAAACGAAACCATGGTCCGAGATTGTTACGACCTGAGATTGGTTTATCTTGAGATTGGTCTCCAATCTCAAATGTTCTTTTTGTATTTAAATTATCTACATTTTATTATGAAATTAATCGTGCAGTATTTTATTATCAACATTATTAATCTGAATATTCGCTAAGAACGTAATATTTAACCCAAAATAAGTTAAGTATTAAAATCAGTTATGATTGAGCATACTGAGACTATTCTAAATTTTATAGACATCTGGCCCTAGGCTTTTCAAGAATTGAAATAGAATGTTTCCCTCATGACATATTACGACAAACTTGATGTATTTTACTGCATTACAGCACCAGTGAACAACAAAACCAACAATTCCATACTTGAGTTTCATACTTCAGACAATAGAACATTATGAGCTCCTCAAAAGTAATTTTCTCCAGCACATTAAAGTTAATTGTTTAATTGCTGGAAACAAATCTCACAGTATTTGAAAATTATTGCCCAATTATGTTTTATTATCTGTTATTGATAGCATTCAAACTGGTCTGGAAATATTTGTGTTTTATAAGACGCAAGTGAGATGTGTTACTAGTATAATTGTGTGTTTGAAAGTATTTGAAGTTGAATAAGTTATGCTTCGGTGTTGTTTATGCTTCGGTGTTGGTTGTTCTTAGGTGTTGGTTGTTCAGAGGTGTTGGTTGTTCTTAGGTGTTGGTTGTTCAGAGGTGTTGGTTGTTCTTAGGTGTTGGTTGTTCTTAGGTGTTGGTTGTTCTTAGGTGTTGGTTGTTCTTAGGTGTTGGTTGTTCAGAGGTGTTGGTTGTTCTTAGGTGTTGGTTGTTATTAGGTGTTGGTTGTTCTTAGGTGTTGGTTGTTCAGAGGTGTTGGTTGTTCAGAGGTGTTGGTTGTTCTTAGGTGTTGGTTGTTCTTAGGTGTTGGTTGTTCTTAGGTGTTGGTTGTTCTTAGGTGTTGGTTGTTCAGAGGTGTTGGTTGTTCAGAGGTGTTGGTTGTTCTTAGGTGTTGGTTGTTATTAGGTGTTGGTTGTTCAGAGGTGTTGGTTGTTCTTAGGTGTTGGTTGTTCTTAGGTGTTGGTTGTTCTTAGGTGTTGGTTGTTCTTAGGTGTTGGTTGTTCTTAGGTGTTGGTTGTTCTTAGGTGTTGGTTGTTCATAGGTGTTCGTTGTTCTTAGGTGTTGGTTGTTCAGAGGTGTTGGTTGTTCTTAGGTGTTGGTTGTTCAGAGGTGTTGGTTGTTCTTAGGTGTTGGTTGTTATTAGGTGTTGGTTGTTCTTAGGTGTTGGTTGTTCTTAGGTGTTGGTTGTTCTTATGTGTTGGTTGTTCTTAGGTGTTGGTTGTTCTTAGGTGTTGGTTGTTCTTAGGTGTTGGTTGTTCTTAGGTGTTGGTTGTTATTAGGTGTTGGTTGTTCATAGGTGTTGGTTGTTCAGAGGTGTTGGTTGTTCAGAGGTGTTGGTTGTTCTTAGGTGTTGGTTGTTCTTAGGTGTTGGTTGTTCAGAGGTGTTGGTTGTTCAGAGGTGTTGGTTGTTCAGAGGTGTTGGTTGTTCAGAGGTGTTGGTTGTTCAGAGGTGTTGGTTGTTCAGAGGTGTTGGTTGTTCTGGGTATCCGGAGGTGCTTTGTGTCCATTTGTGCTTGGTATCCAGAGGTGCTTGGTGTTCATTTGTTCTGGGTATCCAGAGGTGCTTGGTGTCCATTTGTGTTGGTGGTCCATATGTATTGGGTGTCCATATATGATGGTAATCCATAGCAGTGGTGCTGGGTGTTTATAGTTGTTGGATTTGCATAGATACTCAGTTTTCATAGTATAGCGTTTAAGGTGCACAAACCTCATCTCTTGATTACAGAAAGGCATGGAATATACATTGGTTGTTTGGTATAAATAGATACTAATACAATATATGGAGATGCAGATTATAATCACTCTACTCATATCAAATAAATAAGTAAAGACAACAGGTTGCTTAACACATTGTAATGATGAGAAAAGTAATACTGTCCGTGCTCTGGTTATTATTCCATGTTTTTTCCAACCTCAGAACAACTAAAAGATAAAGAACTGAAGGGAAAGAGATTAATTTATTAAAGAACAATATTATATAAGAACATCATTCCTGGTGAAAACTCTGAGCTTCTTGAAGAACAGACATAAGTTAATTATCATTATCTTAACTGCTTTCATCTTTACTGCTTTTATATCTCTGTCTTAGACTGATGGAAGAATTTGGGATTGTACAGACTTGTTCCTCAGTTTCAATTATTTACCAATTAAGCCAGATGATATTGGCAAATCTTGTGACTGGAAAGATATTACAAGTTCAATTAACACTGGCATTTGCAGAACATTATTATAGTAATTATATATGCGCGAATAACACAGTTACAGTATTAGATTATGTCAGAAGATTAAAATAATTTGAATTATGGAGCCTGATGTATGAATTTAAATTGAAGCTAGCTATAGTCTTCTGGATTTTCTGATTTTGGTAAAAATTGTTTCCCAATTTTACATGAGATAACTTCCCTGTACTCTTATAAGAGTGGCTTCTATGTGTTTATATTGATGTACCTTTAATAGAAATCACTTAGAAGGATCATAAATCAGCCCTTTTATTATCCTTTTACTGCCTACATTGTTATGATTACTAAGACATCAATCTCTCTTTAAAAAAAGATACTGACTAAAATAGCTGTGGATGACGTTAAAACTTGTAATTATTCGGTCATAAGCCAACATCTATGATGAGCCATTTATTTCAGTACTTTGAAGTATGTTCATGATTAAAAGAAATAGTAAGTACTGTGGGAGCATCATTAATAATTCAAACATAGTCGAAAAACTATATGATGTAAGTTTTCAGTTTAAATTCTATTTCAATAGTCATTGTAAGTTACAAAATCTTTTATGAAATATTTCTGAAGGGTGACTGAATATATTATGGCTAGTTAAAAAGGGATGCTTGAAGTCTCAGGTCAGTGGGTAGAGCGCCCAACTCTTGATCTGAAGGTGCTTTGTGCAGGGTTAAATGACGATTTGGAAGGTCCATGAGAAGTTCATGAACTGGAGTTTCATCAAAATGAAAGTTTTAATAAGTAATTCAACAGTTCATGAACAGAAAATTCATCATACTGAAAGTTCATGAACTTCATAAACCTTTTTCGCAGGGGTCATGTTTAAGGGACTCAGGAAACAGTCACAGAGAGTGATTAATATTAGTTGTAAGAACTTGTTTCACAATCCATGTAACGTAAGTGTAAATGAAAGTCATAATAAACTACAAGCGTTAGAGGCCCCTTGATTTTGGTAGATTATTGAAATCCAACAACACAGTGTTGTTGCTATAGACGAGCTGTTGTAGAGCAGCATTTACCTTTAATTGCTTCACCTTTGCAACAGGCATATCTTGAGAGCCTAATTAAAATCTTGTTGTTATGTCACATCTTCAGATCAAAGCCGTATCACTTTGATTTATATCCACCACACACCATGGCAAAAGTTTTCATTATAGCGTGGTAGGAGGTCCATGCAATATGATTTAAATTCATATATATATGCACATAGTTACATCAGTATAGTATAGAATCTTTGTCCTAATGCACATGCCTATCATTAAAAAGAACTCTTCGTTCAATTAAGATTTCTGTTTGTAATATATACATAATCATTAACATAGTTGCTGTTGAAATGACTAAGCACTTATCAGCTTTGATAAAGGGTTTGTTGTTTTGTCTATAAGGATCCTCTTGTTTTGAGTAATTACACATAATAATCGTGCCAAAATCAACAGAAACATAGCAGTAAAATGTAAGACGAGTATTTTTAGAAGTAAGAAACAGAGCATATCTACATTTCATCTACTATATACTCGTACATTTTATGTACTCTAATGTGCTCTTGGTGAAACTTTATATTCTTGTTGTAAATGTTATATTTTATCAGATTACACGATATCTACTTGAAATATGCAGCAACTGTCTTGCTTATTGCAACCTTTGAAGGTTTTCTAACAGAGATATGATTATAAATGTTAGATGCCTTTCTGTTTTCAAATCTTAACACATTTCTGAGATAAGACTTTACTGAACCTGACATGACAGTTTCGTTTGATATTACTTATTTGCACTGAATAGAGTGTGTTTTGTTTTATATTACTTATTTGCACTGAATAGAGTGTGTTTTGTTTTATATTACTTATTTGCACTGAATAGAGTGTGTTTTGTTTTATATTACTTATTTGCACTGAATAGAGTGTGTTTTGTTTTATATTACTTATTTGCACTGAGTAGAGTGATAAAATATTTTCATTTTTTTTTTTTTTTTTTGCTTTTTTGGGCTTAACAATGTTATGTATTTGGTGTTTAGTTGAACTAACCAGTGCTTCTGGGTTACTAAACAGTACCAATCTGCTACTCTAACAAGAAATATCTTGAAAAAAGATGGTCGGCGCAATTTGAAGGTTAAAATTTGATGTGCAACATAAAAAATGCTGAGATCTTACGATTGCTGGTCACTCCAGATCCAAAATGGATTTCGGTTATTCACCAAAATTCAGTCAGTGAATTTCGGTGAGGTAACGTACCCTTTATCGAAAGGTAAACCAATCCGTGTGAAGGTTACAAATGTTGTTCGGTGTAACATAAGATTTGATTGGTGTACACAACACTGATATGCAAATAGCAAAACCATGTTAGGACGGCTGCGGCGTAAAAGAGACTTCAGGGGTTACTGAAGACAAATGATTTTTGATGCAGTATCTTCAGTCAAATTGTCACTAAACAACATGGGCTAGTAGGGGTGTTGAACACATGACCTCTTAATTAGCTGTCAAGCGCTCTAATGACTAAGCTAACCAGGCTGGCTTATTTTTCTGTTAGTATTTTGTTCATAATCCAAGATTTGTTCATAATGTGTGCCATGAAACATATTATCAGCTGGTTGAATGGCATTCTGGGTTACAGTCAAGTCAATTTGAAACTGGCTAGATATTCCTACTCAATATAACTCACACCCAAGGTTACATAGAATTATGTTTCTGACATATTCTACACATATTGCAGATAACTCATAAGCCTGGAATCAGTTGCCAATTTATAGTATTATACCTGTGGCCAAATGCCTAATATTCATGCGTATCGAGAAACTTGAGATATTGTCACCTGAAGAAACATCAAGCAACCTGCGATATTAACGCAATTGAGACGCCTGAAGAAACATGGAGAACAGTTATAATCTCTATAAATAGAACAATCTTCGGAACAAACATCACATAATTGAACATTTACAAAATTTCAAAACTCTGTTTTTAGGCAATTTGACGCCATTTGCCAATTATGTCACAGTATGAACACAGTTCACAATGTTCAGAAAGCGATGATAAATCAAAGCACTGAAAGCACGGATGTTGTCCAGTATTGAAAGCTTGCTTTGTATTCAAAACTTCCAGATTCACAGAAAGTATGAATCATTATATTGTTCATTGTTGAACCATTAGATTTAATTGCGCAGTAAATATTACTATGGGTATTGAGTATGTAATGCAGGTTATGCTTTGTTGTTGAACTATTTTTTAACCGATTCACTTACCTGTTATTCTTGCGTCACTTCCGGAAAAAAGTAGTTTTCGTATTGAGGTGATGCGACTGTAGAAAATTGCCATAAAGCTAGTTCTACCGAACAACTAAAAACAGTTGTTGATTGAAGGCACAAATAGTTTTGATATTTCATGATAGTAATCTGTGCAGTGATACTGTGTCTGTATTTAGACAAACAATAATCTTGTAGGAGTTAATGTTCTTGAATTTACCCCTAAAGTCACTTGGGGTAATTCAGATGGTGCTACAATTATCAATATTCAGTTTTTCCCAAGCAGACTATGTGATGAAGCAAGACGTCGTACATAAGAAAAAAAACGGTCGACTGAACCCGGCCAGGTTAATTACTCTACAAATGTGTCTCGGGTATAATTGATGTATACTGTTGTACAATTGTATGTGTCTTTGATGATGATTTTAAAGTTTGACTTGTTGATTGCCAGTAGAAAAAGTTCTTCATGCCATTACTGGGGTATGTTCTGTACATAGAATTAGCTGAGTTTTGATCCGACAGCATCTAGGTACTTTTGTTGTGTTTTTATTTCTTGCTGATGTCGCTTTTATGCCAGGCACTTTTATTTCCAAGTGTTGTGTTAAGGTTTTATGATACAAGGTGACAGAAGTATTCTTGGTATGATACTTATAGCCTATACTTTATATCCCCTTGTTGGCATAAATATTGACAAGATGATTTGATGGAGAGAAAAGGTATCAGGTGATTTGTTCATATACTGTCACGAATTTCTTGAAGTAGCAGTAAAATCACCAAAAGTAGCCGGGGATCTGGGGGGGGAGGGTATTCCCCTTAATTATAATCATTCATATAAGATAAGTAGCCGGGTGATGATGCTTAAGTTACCGGGTAATTTTACCAGCTACAGGCTCTTATTGACAGTCCCCTGCAAAAGCACAAGAAGACATATATGCACAATTGTAAATACACTTAAAACAATTTCAGTGGCAAAAGGCGCACAAGACAAATGTGAATAATGGATGAAAATAGAAGTACAATGCTCTCAGAACCTCGGTCTTTGTGGGAATAATACAAGTTTATGGAGTTAGCTAGATGATGTGAGAAATAATTTGAATGTGGTTGCTTCTGTATGATGATCTCTCTTTTCATCAACATTCAGTAAGCAATGAATCAGACAAATCTGAAGTATTAGAAAGATGTGGCTCTCGTAAATGTTTATGTATTTTCAAATAAATTGGTTCTTATATTGGCTTCAGTATGGTTATAAGTTTTGTGCTAAATATGAATGTTTTTTTGTTTATATTGCCTGGACTAGGTGGTGTAATGATGTCATCAGATTGTTGTTTGTGTAAAATGTATTGGTTATTAAAATATTTTCAAGGTCTACTGATAACAACAATCTGCGTTGTTGCTTATAAAATTTCTTCGTTGGAAGAAAAAGACAGAAATGATGCCCGAGTAACCCAGAGTAACCCATTTTCAAAAGTAAACTTGAAAACGTGATATTATTTTTTGTCATAGTTTCTAAATTAATCATTGGTTTTTCTTCCCTTATGAAATTTTATGCCTGTAATTCTAAAGTACAGACCATGCCTGAAAAGTTTTTAAAATACAGCTGTATATATATATATTTCTTGATGAAATGTTTGCAAATTACTGAAATTAGTGCTGTTATATTTGAATAGTCAAGTAAAAGTTATACTCATCTTCTATGTCAGAGTCGAAATTTATGCTGGCTGATAATTTGTGACTTTCGTAAATTCATGAAATTCACTCTTTTCCACATCCTCCTTTCCTAAAAGTTCTTGACCATTCACCTGTTCCTATGTTTTATCTTTGGAAGTGTCAAGATGCTAAGTAGCATCAGAATTGATTTCTACTTTACCTGATGATTGATAATGTTGGCAAGTTTTATTCTTCTAATGCAGTTAGTTGATATGTATTCTATTTTTGATCTATGAGTATTGTTTGTTTACAGGTTTATTGGTTTTATGTATTTTCCACATTTACTCACCTTCCCTGAGGGGTTCATAGAGAGTTTAATGTCCTGTGTACCTGTGAGCTTCCTGCAAGCATGATCTATTTTACTTATAATTAACTGCAGTGGCAACATGTCAGACACCAGTCTTCCTATGACGACCTATACCTGTGTGATGGGTCATTACATATTCTGCCAGTGTTCATGGACTGGTCAAATTGACATCTTGTCTACTTATCATACCAACACAATTGGTTCACATATATCATACCAGTAACATACTAATAGCCGTTACCTGGAATGCTTTTTCTTTGGTGTGAAAATATTTGTACCTATTTTTTCCCAATTTTAAAAATGTGATAAAATGTATGATATGGGATCATGTACGCTAATGACTGGAGTCCCTCTTGTTATTGTTAACATGTATGTGTATTTGTTTATGTCTTGGCAGTGGCTATTATAATTAAATTGATATGAAAAACTTTCATTCTATAATTATAATGTGACACCCACAGTCATTCTTTATGATGCTCCTTTAGAAATGTTGTATTGAATTCATTTTTAAAACAAAATTGTTGAAAAAATAGATATTTTCTTCATATAGTTGGAATTCAGGGCAGAGCATAAATGTCACAAATAACTTCATTAGTCAATGTTTCATGCAAGCCTTTGGTTTTTCAGTTCAAACATTTTGTGGTTGATGTCCTGAAATTGGTGCTTTATTTTGAACGCAGAACATTTGTGAATGAATTCAGCATAGGATTGATGTTGTTCTCGGGTCTTTTAATTCAATTATTTTACAGTTAAATTTACAAACTTGGATCTGTTGATATATCTGCTGAAATCATTGAAGTGCTGCATCATTTACACTTATTATGCAATGCAATATTGATGCTTAATTGGCTGTTTGTTCATAATTGAATTTCCGCTTGATTATTTAGCTTGGTTCAATTGCGGTTGAAATTGACTGTTTCACAAACACAATTTTGTTGATGAGATAACCATAATTTAAGCTATATCATATTATGTGCTTAGTGTAGAAAAAACTTAAATATTTGCTTGACATTGGTACAGCTTTGATTGATTGGTACAGCTTTTGTAATTTCTGAATGTTAATGGATTATTTTGTATCTATGGTACTTTCTGCAATGGCCACTGTTCTGATGTTAATCTCAATGCCTTTGACATACTCAATAAGTGGATAGTTTTGCAATTCAAAATATTCGCAAATCGATGATTTCAGACGTTTTTGGAGTGGAAATGTGTGTGAATCACCAAAATGAGTATCATTATAGTCTAGAAATTAAAAGAATGCTACTGTGAACAGGGACATTTTCATTGGCTGATATTTTCTCAACTTTCTTGAAGTCATGAAATTCATGAACATTTTCCCATCACAAATGTTATCACTTTATACAGTAAGGCAACATGCTGTAGCTGACATTAAAAGTGCAGATGATCATCTCAAAGCATGTAACACTTGGAGAACCACCAGCATCTTGTTCTATAGTATTGGCATCATGATAACATAATTTATAGTAGTATAAACATAGTAGACTTTTATCAAACTCTTCAAATCTTTAATTGCTAAAACAACAGAATTCTTTAGAATTGTTAATATTGACCAGGCTTGAAGTTGTGTGTGGTGAAGATAAATATATACACACATTGAGCATTGTTGATGGACTTCTGTTGATGCTAATGTCTAGGATTGACTGATTGATTGATAACATGTACATCAATATTTATCTCTGCTTATTATCATATGATGATTGTTGATTTTGTCAGCTATGTATTTTACAGATGATGAAAGGCATGCTGTTGGCTCTCATATCTCTGTTGGTTAGACGGAGGAGTATATAGGGAAACGTCCTGTCAACCACCTTACATTACCTACAGTTATTTACAACTCTTGATCTAGCTTTAAGATATTGGTGAATGATTATCGATGCAGCTGATTATAGATTATAGATACAGCTGTGTTAGCTCAATAGGTTAAGTGCTTTACTTCTTATCTTTGCCTTAATTTTTCAGAGCACTAGTCCATGCGAGCAAGTTTAAGTCAGTCAAACAACTAAACTGATAGCTGTCTTTCTTGTCGGAACATTTATAATCCTATTTTGAAAAAATCATTAAGTCACAATTATGAATCTATACAATTATTACCATGGATAGACTTTAATTTCTCTCTCCTTCAAAACAAAATATTTTATTTAAAATTAAGCATTTGCCCATTTGTGCCAGCACCTAGGAATTTCTACTTGCCCATAATTGAAGTAACTTAAGCCCTGGCTTCCAGCTTATTGGTTACTGAAGACTGGACTAACAATCTGAATTTCATGAGTACGATAGCATGCCCGGCTAGCTCAGTTGGTAGAGGGCTGGACTGTCACCATGCAGGTCTGGGTTTTATGTCCTCCACATGTGTAGAAGTTGTCACTTGCTTGTGGAAGAGCATTAAGTAAGTACTAGTTGTTAACTCCAGTATAACTGGTTAGGTCAACTGGTTGCCGTAAAAACAGCGTAAAGCCTGATGAAAACAAACAAAATGAATTTGATCCCTCATTGAAGGGTATGAACGTTTGTTGTGATAATTGGATAAGTAATGATTATACATGTCCAGCATTCAATGCCCAATCCATTTCTGGTTCATGCCCAGAAGTTGAAGCCATTTTGCCTGTTGATGTTACAGATTTGTACTGTTTCTAAACACTGGAACATAGCGGATAATGTCAACTAACTGCAGTTATTAAGTCACCAACATTTCTTGTAATAAAAGATTATTATTGGTGGTGTAAGCTTTATGTGTGATAACTCTTTTCTTTAGACTTAAAGACTTTAATGTCACAATAACTCCGAGTTAAAAAGATGGACTGAGGCTTGCAATATTTTTTACTAAAATTAAACATAATTTATGATGTAGATTGATTTCTTTTGTGCCTAAGATTGAGAAATGTCAGAAGTCTAATGGAAGTATAAGCGACTTTGATGCTCCGATATGATTGATGCTCCTATATTGACATTTGATGCTCCTTTATTGACACTTATAATAATACAATGTTTTGAATGATAGTCAAAACTTGATGATTCTGATAAAATGTTCAGAGTTTTATTTTTTACAAATCGGTGCAAATTGTATAATTTGAAATGCATTTCTTTAACTTGCTAAAATGTTTGTAGTTTCTTACAAGTATTGGAAAATTGTGAAACACCAGACAATACAAAGATTGCTATCGAGGTATCTGACATCTTTACTGTTTAGACTTGGAAAATATTCAACAAGATTTTGTTTTTTATGTCTGGTAAATCATTAGTACTTTCCTCTGTCTACGAGTAAGAATGGTTTCACTAATTGGATAATGTATTATCATAGCACAAAACTTGCTTGCGCTTATTCAAAATTATATTGGAATACTTTTTGATTATTACGTTGCAATAAATGCATTTATCCTACAGTATGTACAGATTACGTTATATAATTAACAAAAACATGAAAATATGACGAAATAACGTCATCATTTCTCATTTGGAGACATGTATTTGTTGCTATGTATATTGTATAATATACCCTACATCATTAATAACGCAACTGTGACATTATAAAGAAATAATTATATTTTAATTCTAGAACATAATTTCCTAAACTTAAATACAATTATTAAATATGCATACTAGGGCCTTGGTTTGATTTTTTTTTTGATGAATGATTTAGTCATTTGTAACAATAAAACGCATTTAACACTAAGTCTTGATGAAGACTAAAGTGATATTGTTGCATTTTTGCACGGAACATACTTGTGGTCTGCAGGCTGAGTTTTAATAACATGGAAGAATTTCAAGTTGTACTAGAAATGTACCTTGTATATAGATATCAAAGACAATCTTTAGACCTGGTAAATTTCAGGCTCTGTTCTCGTCAGTCAGTTATCACAATATATTGCTTGCTTCATTTCCGAAAATATTCTAATGAGCATTTAATCCAAGCCAAAATTATTACAGGAAGTTTATGTATTCCTGTGATCTTTGTTTGAAGTAAATACATATACTTCTTTATTTTTAATCTAGTGTAATTGTTTACTTTGTATTATGAACTACCACATGCCTGGTGATGTAATTAATATATATTAGGCCGTCCTTAAAACAAATTGTTTGCGGTTACGCAACCCGGAATTTTAGGCATGTACAGGTAGCGTTTTTTATATTTTTTTGTTTAGAACTGAAATGACAAAAGACTGAAAAGAATTTTTTTTCATTGATGAACGTGAAAAATAAATTTAGTCACAGCATTTTCATGAGTCAGTCACATAACTGCAAAAAAACTATTTTTTAAGGATGGCCTTACTTGCTTATTATCAAGAATAAAACCTGAAAGTTGGTTATATCATATATTTAACCTAGGAAAGTTAGTTTGGCATTCTGTTGAATTTGCTTTAGTTCATAATAATGAGTGACGAAGGTGAAGGTTATTATATCAAGTGTATTGTGCATTATGGGCCTTTATCCCTAAAATCTTTGTCCAGGTAATAGTTGGAAAACAATGGCCTTATTGGAATTTTTTAAAATTTCGAAAACATTTTAATAACATGAATGAATTAGTACAGGAACCATAACTCCATGTCAAGTAATTATGGAATTATTCCCCTTTGTTAATTTCCCTGTCCAGCCTGTATGTTTGTATCTCGTATTATGATATTACGCACATGCTATGATAGCAGTCATTGAGAAGAAATGCTGAGCTAGGAATCCTAACCCCCTTTTAGGATTCAATGCATTATTGCCCTTTCTCACATAACCTTATACATGTCTTCACACTTCTTTGTGCAGAACTTCAGTCCAAAACTGTTTAAGTTGATGAATTGAATTGAAAGATGGTTAGCGAACATAGAAGAGTAATGACTATACTAGAGCGCAAAACCCTGTGTCAATAACGTATTAAATATTCATACTTCGTTACTTAGTTCTATAGTAAGATGCTAAAATGTCGCCTAAGATGCTGATAGATGACTGTGAGGTGGTAAAGATGTTCATCCGTGTGATATATAATATAGTGCTTATTGGTTTTAGTGTCAAACTTTTCAAATATTTCTCTGCTATGGTGACCTTTCCATAGAAGATAATCTTCATTATAGACCTTCCAGACTGGGGAATGTTCTCCTTTACAGACCTTCCAGACTGGGGAATGTTCTCCATACAGACCTTTCAGACTGGGGAATATTCTCCTTTACAGACCTTTCAGGCTGGGGAATGTTCTCCATACAGACCTTCCAGACTGGGGAATGTTCTCCATACAGACCTTTCAGACTGGGGAATATTCTCCTTTACAGACCTTTCAGGCTGGGGAATGTTCTCCATACAGACCTTTCAGACTGGGGAATATTCTCCTTTACAGACCTTTCAGACTGGGGAATGTTCTCCATACAGACCTTTCAGACTGGGGAATGTTCTCCATACAGACCTTTCAGACTGGGGAATGTTCTCCATACAGACCTTTCAGACTGGGGAATATTCTCCTTTACAGACCTTTCAGGCTGGGGAATGTTCTCCATACAGACCTTTCAGGCTGGGGAATGTTCTCCATACAGACCTTTCAGACTGGGGAATGTTCTCCATACAGACCTTTCAGACTGGGGAATATTCTCCTTTGCAGACCTTTCAGACTGGGAAATGTTCTCCATACAGACCTTTCAGACTGGGGAATGTTCTCCATACAGACCTTTCAGACTGGGGAATGTTCTCCATACAGACCTTTCAGACTGGGGAATGTTCTCCATACAGACCTTTCAGACTGGGGGATATTCTCCATACAGACCTTTCAGACTGGGGGATATTCTCCTTTACAGACCTTTCAGACTGGGAATATTCTCCTTTACAGACCTTCCAGACTGGGGGGTATTCTCCATTACAGACCTTCCAGACCGGGGGATACACTTTATTACAGACCTTCCAGACTGGGGGATACACTTTATTACAGACCTTCCAGACTGGGGGATACACTTTATTACAGACCTTCCAGACTGGGGATATTCTCCATTACAGACCTTCCAGACTGGGGAATACACTTCATTACAGACCTTCCAGACTGGGGGATACACTTCATTACAGACCTTCCAGACTGGGTGATACACTTCATTACAGACCTTCCAGACTGGGGGATACACTTTATTACAGACCTTCCAGACTGGGGGATATTCTCCATTACAGACCTTCCAGACTGGGGGATACACTTCATTACAGACCTTCCAGACTGGCGGATACACTTCATTACAGACCTTCCAGACTGGGGGATACACTTCATTACAGACCTTCCAGACTGGGGAATACACTTCATTACAGACCTTCCAGACTGGGGGATACACTTCATTACAGACCTTCCAGACTGGGGGATATTCTCCATTACAGACCTTCCAGACTGGGTGATACACTTCATTACAGACCTTCCAGACTGGGGGATACACTTCATTACAGACCTTCCAGACTGGGGGATATTCTCCATTACAGACCTTCCAGACTGGGTGATACACTTCATTACAGACCTTCCAGACTGGGGGATACACTTTATTACAGACCTTCCAGACTGGGGGATACACTTTATTACAGACCTTCCAGACTGGGTGATACACTTCATTACAGACCTTCCAGACTGGGGATACACTTTATTACAGACCTTCCAGACTGGGGGATACACTTCATTACAGACCTTCCAGACTGGGGGATACACTTTATTACAGACCTTCCAGACTGGGGGATACACTTCATTACAGACCTTCCAGACTGGGTGATACACTCCATTACAGACCTTCCAGACTGGGGGATAATCTCCATTACATACCTTCCAGACTGGGGGATACACTTCATTACAGACCTTCCAGACTGGGGGATAATCTCCATTACAGACCTTCCAGACTGGGGGATACACTTCATTACAGACCTTCCAGACTGGGGATATTCTCCTTTACAGGCCTTCCAGACTAGGAGATATTCTCCTTTACAGACCTTCCAGACTATCTAGTTGTCTAAACTGATCTTTTACTGTTGGTGTTAAAGTTTGTAGGTGGAAAATCATATAAATGTCAACACTAATTCCTGCATACAAGAAATTTCTGATTTATCTTTGCCTTGGAATTCACAATTCTTGTATTTCAAACCTTTATAAGACTGGAGGCTAATTTCTCTTTCATTTCAAGTAATTAAACTTGCAAGTCATTGATTAGAAATTCACTGTCTGGAAATTTCACAAACACGAATTTGTTCAGTTTTTTGTATCAATGCAGGAATTTCTTGATGCCTCCAAGTAAAATACCACCACCACCCACAGACAGATTACATTCTCTGATTACAACCTGTCATCCTTACCATTATCATTCAAAGTGCAAGCTCAGTGGATAATGTCTATTACATTTATTATATCAAATTACTGATAATAATGCTGATTATTTATTTAAGACATTTGAATGCATCTCCAAGTGATTACAATTGCATGATGATTGTGTAATTTTGATGATAGCACCTCACTTGTTGTGTCTATAACAGTGTGGAATAGGAGAAACTTCCAAGTTAAACATTGAAGTCAGATAATATTTACATAGCACTATAAGTATTTGTACAAATCCATAAATAGCGTGGGGAAGTTTTTTGTAGAATATATATAAACAGTCTATTTGTGATAATTTGGAAAGCGAAATCTTGAAATGACGGGGAAATTTGAATAAGCACCTCGGTCCGATCAACATTTGATACCATTATGATGATTCCGAAGTTTATTTCGGTCCCTTAATTAGTCAGTGAATACTTGGCTACAGTGTAGTCATATTTTTCACACGTCTGGCGATTATAATAGCGCCTGGCACCGGAAGTCATGACTATTGTTTGTATAATTATTTCGTCATGACATCAATAGGATCGACATGTATCAATCAATCGCCTATTGTGATAACCGAGCAGTTTAAGTAATGAAGGAAAATAATGAAAATAAATAATCGAAGATAATTCAGAAGATATGAAATTTCGAAAATTTTCATCAGTCTGTTGAGCATTCAAGTAGACTGTATTATTATCATTACACTGCCTGCTTACAAGAACAGTGATTGTGCCGAGTGAGGCAATTTAGATTAAAGAATGTCTGATAAATATGTCTAATAATGCCTTTATATTTCATCTGTTTTGGCGCAGCTGTCACAAACTAAAATGGCTTTGCTTTTTCCATATCAGTGTTGTGTAAACCAATCACATCTTACGTTAACCTCTAATCCAACTTCTCTTCAACCGAACAACGTTAGTAACCTTGACGCTGATTGGTTAATCTTTCGATAACGGGTACGTTACATTTCTGTAATCCACTGAATTACGGTATAATTACCGAAATCAATAGCTTCAGAGTGCGCCAACCATCTTATTTCACGATATTTCTTGTTTGTGCAATATCGACAGTAACTTGCGGAAATCAAATACTGGTATTTATATGATATGAGTTCACGTCTGTGACCTTTCATGATTGCATAGATGAAACTTTTCTGCAGATTCTGTAGATGCCTATCAAATGTCAGAATTAGATACAGTCTATGTATCGACTTAAGGAAAAGCTGTCTTATAAATGAACAATATTTAAATGAAACTGTCCATAAAAAATTGCAAAAAAATCATTGTTTTCATGTAATATATTGTTAAATGTAAAGAAAATGTTTCTAAATAATAACTACTGTAACCGTCATTGTATCAAACATCTAAGCTACATAGTTATGGAAACGTCCTGCAAATAGAACAGACGAAGAAACCTGAAAATTCTCAATGCATACCCAGCTTACAATAGCGTTTGCACGGATATCAGTATATTCTCTAGAGAATGATTTCTGTGTAAACATCTATTGTTCATGAAGAATACAATACTGTGTTAATACCCTGTATTGTACAGTGATTCCTATCGAGGAACAAATATAAGGAGAAAACTTAGAGCCGGCCTGGTTTGCATAGTCAAGCGGTACAGTGCTCAACTGCTTAGTAAATCTAGAGGTCTTGGATCCACAAGCTGGGCGATGTGTATGTTCTATGACAATTTAACTGATGATAATGCTTCTAAAGTCATTTGTCCTCCACTTCTGAACTCTTGATTTATGTTGGGAATTTGTCAGTTGCTAGTAGAGTACATGTAGTAGGTTTGGACTGATTGGTAACCAAGGAGCACTGGGTACGTCAACTGACCACCATTTATAGCTCAGAAATACTGTTGAAAAATGACATAGAGCCAAAAAACAAAAGAATACTTAATTAAGACATTTTCTCATTAGCAGACATCTGGAAATACTGTTAAGAGTATTAAATGTTAGCCGCAACGTATAGTAATGATAATATGAGTACTTATATCAAATTTTTAGTTAATTGTTAAGCATTCATTAATTGCCCATAATGTCTCCTGTACTAATTAATATTATAAGGGTGAATTTTGCCGGTGCTTGAGAAAGTTTAATGATTGCCAGAAAACTTTATGGATCATAAAAAAAATTCTACGCTCAAATTACATTATTTGATTATTATAAGACTACCTCAACAATTTGAGCCAAGATGTGCCAAGAACGTTTTTCCTAACATTTCTACATTATTAAAAGTCTGGATGTTTCAAATTGTTTCTAATATACAGCAATTAAGTCTCTTTTGGTATTCATTAATTAATAATAAAATCGTTTTTAATTGTTCCATGGTTAAAACAAATGGTTGTTTGCAACTGTTGTTTAATTATAAACTGAATATTCTGCATGTGATATAAAATATAATACTTTTCTCCTTACCTTCTTATTTCAAAGCAATCAGCTGGCACACATGGGTAACATTTGTGCACTTAGTAGGCCCTCCAACAACACAGTTGTTGTTATTTAAGTTTAACTCTACACTCAGCAGTACTGTTGTATCTAATGCATTCAGTGTCAATATTCACTTAAAATCTTCATCAATCTTGCTTTCTGTCTTACTTGTGTCTTTAGTCTTCATTCACTGCCATCGTGGTGTGAAGCAGTATCTTCGTTTATCTTGCAGTTTATTTTTTATTTCCTTTGCTTTCCAGTCAATGTTTCAAGTGTGCTTGATAAATTACTGATATAAAAGTGATTTGCAGTTCCATTTGTTCACTATTAAAGATTTGAAATATTCGCAGTCACATTGGTCATGGCATTCATGTATAGAACAAAATTTACTTTAAATCTCCATATACATTTGTATAATTTAACAAATCTTGTCTATTGTTCTACTAAAATTGGAACCTACTCCTATCAAAAGGACAAGAAAGGTATTGCTGATCCACGAATCCTGGTGATCTGTGGTGCAGTCCTGTGTGCATGATGCTGTGAAATGTTTAATTGGTTCGCCGTCCTTATCATTTTGGTCTTGTTTTTGTGTCCCCCTCCCTGTGTGTGCCTCCTGCTGGTCTGTCGGATTATTTTTTTGTGGGCAGTTCTGCATTCATTTACTTAAATATATGTATATCAATTGAAGATATAACACATCAATTAATACGTGGCTTGAATGTACATTTTAACTGTAACTGATCTGTACAAGAGGAATAGTCTATTGTAATTCATGTGGTTGGCAAAGGCGTTTATTATGCTCCTATTGTATGAACATCACTTAAGCATTGAAGGCAGGTACACTCTCTTTTTGACAACAAGTGGGAAAAAAATATATTTCATAAGTAAACTCTTGGCAATGTCTATAATGTTTCTGTGCTTTTCTTCTCCATGTCTGTAATAATCATTTATATGTATAGTAATTAGAGTGCCCTCATGCATTTTGTGATGGTAATTAAACTAAAGACTTCTTTCTTGTGAGTAAGGTATCAGTAATAATGTTGTAATGGTTATCTCTGTAAGTATAAGTAGTGTTGTTGCTATATCAGTTGTTGAGCTTCTCAACTTTAAGTGATTTCTGGCTTTTGTTTCGGAGAGGATTGTTGTGTGGTCTGCTTAACTGCTTAACTGCTTAAAGTCACCTAGCCTATTGTGTGAGGTAATCTTCGGTAGTATCAGCAGTACAGTCATCAATAGTATTGCTGCTGTGAAATGCCATTCCAGAATATGTTGGCTTCATACCTATTGTGTGATTGGTTTGTTTTTTGACCAGCTTACAAAATCTGACACATATCATAACTATGAAGGGAGCTGACACAATCGAAGATTTCAGACAACAGATGCATCATGTTCCTGATCTTTCTACAGTTTCTCTCAAATGTTTTATTTTGATTGAAGGTTTTTCTTACAATATTACATGTTTGCGCTGTCCACCCAACAGCAACTACTTGCTCATTCATATGTTGAGGCCCTCCGTGGTCAAGTGGTTATGGTTGCTAACATCAAATCACTAAGCCCCTTACTGCTGCGGGGATACAGAATTTGTAAGTGAGAAAGCTGCCCTACTGGCTAACAGAAGATTGATGGTTCTACCCAGGTGATCACCTGTGGGCTTCCTTTCCACAAATTGCTTGAGTAGTCACTTACATGATGCTGACGGTTTGTGTTCCAAATTTCTACTGTATGTATCTCTCTGATTTTTTAATGAATACATATGTGATTGAAGTGAATAGCTGCTGTGAAACAGAACACTATTGTATCTACATCTATACAACTGTCTGCTTATTGTATCAATATCAGTGTGCTCCTCTTTGGTAATTTTTATGGCACATTTTGTATGAGTTTGACATCTCCAACCTTTTGGATCAGTTGTTGTAAATCAGATGGGAGTTGGTTATGTTATCACACAATAATCTGATGTTCAAGTATACCAAAGTCATTGTACCTGTAACCTTGCGCTTAGTGCCTCTGGTTGTACTATATATTCAGACCTAAGGACATTCATACTTGACTTTAACTTCTTAAGTAATTAAAAAGAACTGCTTAGTTATTTTTTATGTTCAACTTATCTGTATTTTATTGCCCACTATCTCGATTATCAGTCAAGTTGGAGTATCATCTTAATTATAGATTGAGATGTATGGATATAAAACATTGCACCAAATTAGAATATAATTAAGTATATTGTTAAGGCTAATGTTATTGGAAATGTCATGAATGCTTCTATTAATATCTTTCTCGATTTCACAACTTTATTTAGTGTTAAATGCTGCAGCTTATGGTGCATGCAGCCCTTACAAGAATCTTTCACTGGCTTTCGGTAGAGAAAGAAATATCTGGCACACTTCGGGTTACTGTTCGGGTTACTGTTTTGGCGGGAATGAGGCTTTGCCAGATGAGATCTTTCCTGAGCACCGATGTAAACGCGGGAAATCCTGGTCTGGTATGCAAGAAAAGCTGATATAAATCTTTGTTGCGAGTCAAAATCTTTAATAGATATATATAGTAAGAGGCTTGCCAAGAAATGTTTGCGGCATGTGAGTACTCATGTACCTCTATTTTCATATAACAATAGGTATATGTATGCCAAGCAGACATATTCTCGTACTAGTGAAAAAAATGTTATTTACGTCATCAATACTGCTTAGTGAAAAATAAAGCAAAACAAAACCACACGGTTCTGTACCAACATCTGTGTGTGGTTTATGAACTATTTAACATCAAGTAGTTAGGGGATGTTGTGCTATTTGTTTATTAACATCTCAGTCTATAATATTAATTATGAAACTATTATTATGCCAAGTTTATTGAATCAATGGCATTTCTACATGTAAATAGGTTAAACCAACGTGTTGTTCCATTTACAGCTACGTCGGTATTATTATAATAACCCCATGTGCACTTACCTGCTGATAGCTCCAGATCTACCTTGTCGGCGAAATGCAAAATACAGTCGGACCTCGTTCAAGTGAATTCATCGGGTCAGACATTTTATTTTATATAATAAGTGGTCTCGAATAGCCCATTTCAAGTGCCTACGATACATCGGGACCTGATAATTATTATTATAAGTATTCGGATAGAAGGTTGTCGAATAAACGAGGTTCGACTGTATGTCATTCCTATGGAAAAACAATTATTTTCTGATGAGAATAATACTATGATGATACATAATGACAAATTTTCATTTTTTGAATTTTCGAGCTTTTATCCAAGATTTTAAACAAAATCGTGTAGAATCGTTAAATGTGTCTTCTAAGTTGTCAGGTGGTCTGAAGATACTGGAACATGTGGTTACTATGTGGACCAGGGGAATTGAAATACTTAACCTTATGTCAGGTTTTAGATGAAATCTTCTTCTTCTTGTAATATATAATCTGATCTGTTTGCTCTTACAACCTTTAGATGGCGAGAAGATTGTAGGACATAAAAGTAAGTTGAATCAATAAAACATTCACTGGTATACAGCATTAGGGTCATTAGGATTCGTTAAAAAAATAATTCAACCTTGTGAAAATGGGGGAAAAAATTATACCACCACCAAAATTTATAAGGTGTGCAGTTTTTAGTATGATAATAATCATCACTTCGAGGGTTCAGTGCAAGACTATCCTAACTCCTATGTATTTATATAGGTGTTAGTATAGCATTGCACTGAAGCCTCGAAATTTTCCAGATATCCTTCAATCTTAGTACTTTCATTCTGAATGTGTGCATTTAGATTATCAAGACTTTGAATACAGATAACTTCTGCATTTATATCAGCTAATTCCTTACCATTGTATGAAATTGTCTGAAAATGAAAATGTTTATAGTGAACAGTGGAACAGTCAAAATGTACTTGAAAAATGTACTATATACGTGGTCTTAATATTGAGATGGTCTTTAAGTGAGTTTACTGTGTTTACATTTAAACGCATGTATTACATATATAGAACGTGTGTAAGTCACTGTTATATTTGGCACTCTTGATGAATCAAGATTGATTGTTATAAGCCCGTTTTCTTTCTTTCTTAATTTAGATTGTGAGCAGCTGAACTTGTAAGAATTATCAGTTAGTGAGAGAATGATCTGTGCCAGCAGTTTGTCTGTAATATCTTAAAGCATTTTATCTACCCCATTCTGCAGTCTACACCTGATATGTCATTCATAATGCACTTACTTTTTGTACTACCTATATATTATATGTGCCTGACTAAAATTTATACCCGTGAAAGTTGATATGTTAATAAGCTGTTGAGCACAACATTAATTGACTATTTAAACCACACATTGTAATTGTGTAAGCCACAAGTGCAAAAAATACAAATTGTTGCTAAAAATTAAACAAGAAATATCTTTAAAAAAAGATAAACGGCGTAGATAAATAAAATCATGTCTGCCAGTATGTTAAATGAAATAATGTTGTTGTTTTTTCAGAATGAAATAATGTTTTTTGCAACATGTTGAAAAATAAATCCTTACAAAAAATTGACTCAGATCTATATAATTATAATATAGTCATGGACCTGTCTTTTCAGTGTCATTTTATACATATTTTGACTGCAATTAGGTCAAATGTAGCAAGCGGGCAGTTGGGAAATATTGATTTTTAAGGGGCATGAATTTGATGAGAAGGCACCAAACGGCTATCGAATGTATGCACATCTTACAAAAACCCCGTTTGGTGCGTCTTGGGTGAACTAAAAACCCCGTTTGGCGCCTCTTGGGTGAAAATATGATTGGTCCGATTATTGAAAAGCCCGCTTCGAGGACAACATTTGGTTGGTCAGAAATGTAGGTCAAAATCAATGTTTTTACATCTAAGCTGTTTATCACCACACCAGTGCAGGAATGACTAATGCAATTTTGACTTATTTTTATGCCCCCCCCCCTTCGAAGAAGCGAGGGCATATTGGTTTGCACATGTTGGTCAGTCGGTTGGTATGTCCGTCCGTCAGTCTGTAACCTTTTTGTTTCTGATCAATTACTCAAGAACCCCGTGACCTATCATCCTCAAACTTGGCCCACTTATTCATCTTGGGTAGCAGAGGAACCCTATTGATTTTGGGGTCACAGGCCAAGGTCCAAGGGGGGCATAACGTTTTACAAACATCTCTTGTTAAGGTAACTCTTGGCACTCAAGAGATTGTTTCCATCAATGTTAAAACGTTCATAGAAAATTTCCGTCGAAAGTGGTAGTTTAAGTTATGCACTCATATATTTGCCCGGTTGTTATTAATAATAATCTCACTGTAATGATAAAAATAGATAAAGAAGTTATGAAAAAATATCGACATTTTGATCATATTAACAGTGCGTTCATGCTCACATCTTCAATTAGCGGTATACAGTAAAACTGTGCTACGTTTTTCACAGCTTCATTATAGATCCCAGCTTCCCATTACCTGTAAATATTAAAAACTCATCATCACATCACTGATGTTATGTGTTTTAATTGATAATTAATTGAAAGCATAACATCTACTAAGGGCAGTCAGTGTAATGTGTCGACGTTTTTTCATGTTTTAAGTTTCATGCAGAATTTACGTGTGTTATTGCAAAATGGTGAATTGTTTAACTTGGCTCACGTAACTTTTTGTTGAAGGTTGGAAAAAACATGAGTTTTTGGGAGGAAGTTTTGTATACTTCACTATAGTTCTGGTCATAGCCAATACTGGCTATTTTGTAAAGTATGGAGTGGGATGTACTCGACCCGCACATGCTTATTTACGAGGAAAATAAAAATATCTCCCCTCCCAAAAAAAAATGAATTTCATAATAGAGGTAATACCATAGACACTTCAGCAATAATCAGATATAAAATGGAATTTGTCTTATGTTTGCAGTCTTTTGAGCTTTTGCTGAGGTAACATGATATTATAATTAAATTCTTAAGCAATAAAAGTATTTATAATATTCGTATTTGTTGTTTTGTTGTCTTGGATACTGTCAGAAAAGATATTGAAAAGCGTACAGTTTTTTTCATTTATGTACAAAAATACTGATTGATTCATATTATATTAAGCAGGTAAATTGTAGGTAATTATCCGTACTCTGACAGTCCCACGTTGGATATAAATTCATACAAGTGGAACACATTACACTTAACTTTACAAGCACTGCACTGAGACTGAACGATTCCTCCATTCTCTCATCTCGCCCTAAGTCATCCATATGAAGCGCAATTCACTTAACAAAACTTTTAAGTGTGCATTTTTGATTGACGTTTAACTTTTTTATTGATTAAAGTTTTTACACAGAATTTAGTGTATTGGCTTTTGCATCCATGGCTACTTGTATATCATGATTCTGGGGTCAAATTTGTCTAAATAACATGGCACACATGTAATTAAACTCTTTCAAGTCAACCACATCTTAAATTGGGAGCTGCGGTATTGACTGTAAAATATTGAGGATTAAGAGATGTAAATGGTGACATGGTTCAGGCTAGTGTTGATTTTATCATTCCCACTCTTATCTATTCAACTGCTGCTTGATTGTTGCTGTAATATTAATAGACGCTCTCCTCTCCGTGGGGGGAGGAGCCCCGACAATTAGGGCGGGAGTGTTAATTAGGAGAAATACGGTATGATATTTTGATAGGAACATCGGGAATTGGTCATAAATCAGTATATTGTTTAGATACCTCCATGTTTTGGAGAACATAATTAAAGAGGTGCTGAGAATTTGGTGAAATTCCAACCCTGTATTTTGGTATGGAAATTGGATCATGCTTATCTGTTGTCTGAATTAGGTTTGTCTGTGTATAATAGTTGCCCAACTGACACAAATTTTTTACACCAAGTCCCAACTTCCTATTAGTTTAAAATTTAAAATGTATCCAAAATATATTAACAATTTCAAAATCATGTAGGACAACATTAAATACATACACTGGTATACATCAGTATAATAATGTTACCTTGCTATGCATTAACTAGTATACAATACTATGTATTTTATCATAATTTTATACAATATTACTCGGAGATATATTTATTTCGCAAGTTAAAAGCATGGTGTACAAATGAAGCTGTATTTTTGATAATCAATTCATTTTGACATGACATATTAGATTGTAAAATGTTTGAAAAGTTGGGTGTTTAAAATGTGACATTATAAGTACAGTAAAACTTCAATTAAAGACCACCTCAATAATAAGACCACCTCAATATTAAGAACAAAATTTTCAGGTCTATTTTGACAGCTCTGCTTTTTATTCAACCTTAATATTTAAAGGCCACCTCAATATTAAGACCAGTTTTCAAGGGTCCTAAGGGTGGTCTTATTATCGAGGTTTTTACTGTACAAATAATTGTTGACAATATTAATATATTTATTATCAATGTATAGTGATTAGAAATAGTTGTTTCATATCAAAATATATCTATGACTTCTTAAAAATAATAATTCCATTTGACATTAAAATGATATAAATGTTTAATTGCATGTGCACAAGCAATTTCGTATTCTAATTGACGAGACAAGCAGACATAACAATCCTGTATGTTTTCAAATCGGCTGTTTAAGTAAATAATTCCACTTCTATTTATTTAGAATGACTCAGTACAACCCCCCCTTTCTTTATCAATTTGATTATTCAAGAACAATGTTACACTGTGGCTTGGTAAATTGAACTGGCATATGTTTACTGTTACATTTTGTTTCATCCATGTTTAATGAGTTCTTAAACTTACATATCACTTACATACTGACAGGTGCTCCACTTGTTTGCAGTGAATTTGGTTGAAAAATGAAGAATCTGCTCTATTTATTTCTCCAGTTTCTGGTATAATTAAGATGTAAGTACTTAATTGCAATTAATTATTCCCAAAATTTCATCGATGATTGGCATCTTGTCTTTAATTCAGACATCAGCAATTATAACATATAAACATTCAACTCAAAGTGCGGCTGTTAAATTGTAAGATATGTAATGCAAACCAATACAAGTGTTCTTCAATAAGTAGCTGACAACTTTCTGAAAATGAATCACTGACGGTGGACAAATTACTTCTCCCAGGATTCGTACCTCCGACCTCCAGATAGGCAGTTGATTGCAGCTATGTATGTCACAGAACTAGGCATTTGAGTGATCAATATATGTCACAGAACTAGGCAGTTGAGTGATCAACATATGTCACAGAACTAGTCAGTTGAGTGATCAACATATGTCACAGAACTAGGCAGTTGAGTGATCAACATATGTCACAGAACTAGTCAGTTGAGTGATCAATATATGTCACAGAACTAGTCAATTGAGTGCTCTTTGTATGCCACAGAACTAGGCAGTTGAGTGATCAATATATGTTACAGAACTAGGCAATTGAGTCATCAATATACATTGTATGTCAAAGAACTAGGCAGTTGAGTGATCAATATATGCCACAGAACTAGGATGTTGAGTGCTCTATGTATGCCACCGAACTAGGTAGTTGAGAGCTCTATATATGCCACCAAACTAGGCAGTTGAGAGCTCTATATATGCTACAGAACTAGGTTATTGAGTGCTCTATATATGCCACAGAACTAGGTTATTGAGAGCTCTATATATGCCACAGAACTAGGTTATTGAGTGCTCTATATATGCCACAGAACTAGGCAGTTGAGTGCTCTATATATGCCACCAAACTAGGCAGTTGAGAGCTCTATATATGCTACAGAACTAGGTTATTGAGTGCTCTATATATGCCACAGAACTGGGCTATCTAGGGACGGGCATCATTCTTGAAAAATAATCAAAAACAGTTTCACTTCGGAATTTGATAGTCTAGCACAAAAACCCTGATTGAAATGTGAAACTTATTGTTCAAATCACTACAATATATCTGCTGTAAATAATTCATATGTACACTTTGATCTTATTTTCCATACATTGTCAATATCTTATTAAATTTTCATGATTGTAATTGAATTCTGCATTCATATAATAGAATCTTGATGAAATGTAGAACTGTAATAAATTGGCTTATCTCGCTTCTTGCTGTATTGATATATTGCAGGATATCATGCGTAAATATTGTTTTGTATCCAATTAATGACTTACGTCATATTTATCTCTGCTTCACCAGTTTGTGATTAAACAAACAAAATCCCATAGTTCATTTCTGATTTCATGAAATTTAATCAATATGGAAACCATCGCTTCCTAGCTTTTCCTGAAAATGGATTGTTAACGCAAATGTGTTTCCTATCATAATAGATGTATACATTTCTGTTCCAAGTTTTATAGTGTTACTTAGTTCATTTATGATTCATACCGATTATTCAAGGGAAGGATATACGAAGAGTCAAATGATGAAGTACGCAAAGAAGGCACAACGTCACTTTTGGCTTATCATTATTAATGCTGACTAAATGCACCCAAACATTCTTGAAATCTGTTAAAATATTATGTCTACAAAGCTATAACAATTTGTATACATGATGCATGTTTCATTTAACTTGGCAAACTTCGAATGATCATTACAGTTATTGATGTTTCCTCTATTTTTCATTTGTTTATAAGTTGCTCTGGTGCAAACTAATGAAATGTTGTGTTACAACTGATGTAAGACCATTTTACAATGTATCGGTTCCCTGTTTTATTTCAGAATTCCATGAATTTAATATCAATTATCACTTGACATCATGTTCAGTATGTTCATCCTCACAGTTTGCCTGCTCAGCAAGATTAAAACTAAACTGCCCTCCAAAAGTTCCTTCACACTTTGATAATTTCCCATTGCGATTAATGTCTTTTCGTATTTGTTTCACATGTAATAAATTTCTGTAGAAGTATTTATAAATTTGTACTGAAACAAATGATCTTATTTTCTGTGTCAGATCAATCAGTTATACAAACATTGGTTTCGGATGCAGGCCGATTGATGCGGCTACCGAGATGTGCAAATTGTTTATTCTTCATGATCATATAGTTTTATTTGCAAGTCTGTAAGAAAAAGTAACGAAATTCAAAATATTCATGTGTGAAGAAACTTTTGGATGGCACTGTATAGTCCATACTTTGTCTATTTTCATAATTTTACCTGGCGTATTGCTTTTTGTGGCCGATACGCCAGTCAAGTTGAACGTGTAACAAATTGAGGTCCTAACAAACTGATTCATTTTAAGTCCACTTGTCAAGTATCTATGCATGAATACTAAGTGCAATCGGACAGTGACATTATTTATAATGCACATGACATCGGTGTCCTTATTCAATTTGATATTTTATGCATAACAGAGACAGTAATATTATTAAATGAAAATATATCTCATGTAAAGACTATGTCTGGATTGGATGTAAGGCTGGTTGCTTTCAAATGTAATAAATTACATTAGGATTGCTCTCATTTCAATTACAATTTACATTGGTCTGTTTTAGTATTTCTCTGAAACGGCACGCTTTAAGGTTACACTTGTGATGGTTTCATTTTACCTAGATTGTATAAGCATTGTATTTACAATTGATTTGGTTCGAGAAAATAAACATACATGTTTTCAAACAACATCACCATATCAATCAGCAAATTTATCAAATATATAGCATTGCATTTGATCCTCATTGATTTTTCAAAAGTGTTTGACAGACATTCTGGTCTGAATATATTCCCAGCAATTGAAGTAATCGCAATGTTATAAAATGACAGCATTTTGTTTCAAAAGTAATGATTGCATTACAATTACTTGTAATCTAAGTTCGGAAAGAAACTGATTACAAATAATTACTTGGGAAATGTAAATGATTAAACCCCCTTTACACAGAGGTGGCGACCATTGAGAGTCCATTGAGTGATGACAAAATGGCCAGATCTCTCAACGATCTTTCAATGAGCGCCCAGCAATCGCCATAGTCTCTCAATGATCTTCCAGGGATCATCACAGTCGCCACGGTCTCCTCAAAGTTTTGACTTGGTCCAAAACAATCTCTCACCGGTCACCGAGGGAAGCAATCTCTCAACGGTCTCTCAAGGAGCACCCTAGGAGCGCTCAACAGTCTCATCGATCTCCCAATGATCTCTCAGGGATCAATGGACGCAATCTCATTGGTCGCCCAATGAACTCTCGACGATCCCTCAGTGATCTCTTCCGGTCTCTCAGTGATGTCTCTTGGTGTCACCTGATCTCTCAGCGATCTCCGTAGATCTCCCAAGATCTCTCATTGTCGCAAAACAAGCGCTCAGCAAACTCCAAGTGGTCGCTGCAGGAGGCTTAGCTCTCAAGAGTCTTTCAATGAGCGCACCAAGGTTGCTCCAAGATCTCTATAGATCGCCGTCAGTTGGCCAAAAACTGCATTTTGATCGCACAACCAGCGCACAAGGATTTCCCAAGCATTTACACAGACACAACTTTTCAAGGCTTTGAGAGATCGTCGAGAGATCAGGCCAATTTTGGATCACTCAATGGTTGCCCAACGATCAACATGTGTGTAAAGGGGGCATTACAGATGATTATAGTTAACTAAGGATCCTATTACCATATATCTTGCTTTGATCATAAACTGGTTCTGCATTATTTTTCATAAAGCCTTCGTGCTTCACTTGTATACTGGAGCATTTCATTCTGCACGCGCATCTTTCAAGCATAATTGAGCGCGCCCAGTGACATAGTACCCAGTGTGCTAGTACAAATTGTCATAGTTTAAAATCCAACATTTTGTTGCAAATTAAATAAATAAGGCATTGGCAAACTGAATAATCATTGCACTGCAACTCCATTATAACGCGATCGGGGGGGACCAAAGACTTGCGATCGTGTTATATCCGACCGCGGTATAAATCTAAAGACATAGAAAAGGGATACCAACTTACCCACCCCACCCAATATAGCGTTGTGCATACGACGTTTTCATCATTTTTGCATTTGTTTTAATAAATAGGTAGATGAAAATATATAAAACTTATTTATGCATTATTATTTGAAACTATTTCAAAATAAAACTCATTATTGAAAACAAAGCTTAAATATGGTCATTTCTCTTTCGGAACCGCGATATTTTGGCGCAAATGTATTATTTGTTACCTGTGAAAATTACCCCTTGTGACACTCTCGCAAAATACATGTGAAAATTGCCGATTTAGAGTGACAATTAATTCAATAATTATATCTAATTATATTTTCGTACCTATCGATATTTATCTGTTATTCAACAGAACAAAAGAATAATCCATCACGTAAAACTGTTGATTGGACCAACAATCATGCGTGAAAAATACGATGGCCTGCAGTTTTTGTCGTATAATCTATATAACATACGTCTCATAAAGCATTTCACGTCAATTAAAATGTGCATTTGACAAAATCACCACCCACGATGGCCGACCTCTGAAACTAGAAGGCGACGCAACGCCTTTGAATTCTGCGAGTAGAAAATTTTCCACGTGCGTGGCATCAAACATTGGACCGACTACATGATCTAACAAGTCGAGACGCGGCGCCTTTGTAGTCTGCGAGAACATTGTTTTTGACTCACAGCACTTCAAACATTCCGTGCCGATTTGTTTGCTTTTGCCTTGACTTAAAAGGTAAACATGTCAATACACAGCTAATTTTTGTGATAGATTGAATAGTCCTCCAACGCATCTAGTAGATCTTTGTGAACAACAAGTGCTGTATATATTGTAATTGGTCAAGGTAAGGAGAATAATTGAATGTGGGCGTGTCTAGACGACTCTGCATCAGCTACACCTGTGACGTCATAGATTCAGCACAATCCAAGGTCAAATTACGTTGATGTTTATGGAATGTGTTGAAAAACATTAGTGCGTATATTCAGTTTATGTAATCTCGTTGATTAGCTAACAGCACATGATTTCGCGAAAGAGCAGACAGGAAATTGCAGAAAAATACGATTTTTATCAATTGTTTTTCCTTTTTTGACAAATTTTAGGATTTTTCATGAAAATAATCGGGAACCACGACGACATCGCGTTATAATGTATATCACGCTATAACCGACCGCTTAGTAACGGAGTTGCAGTGTATATATGTTTATATAAATACAGTATAGTGTATATATACCTGTGAACTGTAGGAAGGGTATAGACAAGCTCAGCCTTCAGGGTTTACTCCAATAATGACCCTCATCCTTTACTAAATCTTGAGGGAGCGTTTTCTTGCTCTTAAGCCAGTGCGTAATAGTTTGTGTTAACATTAGTTTTCTGTCAACCATATTTTTATCAATCTGGTTAATTCCTTGTCCTGTAATGGTTTACAACTGTATGACGTAATGTTTGTTACATGATAAATGTTTTTGCCAGAAAAAATACATACGTTAGAGAATTGCATACAAATCTAATAGTCCTCTATGATAATTTGAAGTTAATGCATGACTACACTACCTGTTTACGCTCGTCTCACAGCGATACAACACTGTGACCTTGTGTTTGCCATCATTGATGCTACAATGACGTCAAACTTGGCTCACAAAATGTCTTTCTCGCTGTGAATGTCTCTAGAAATGCAAGAAAAAGTAGACTCCATTACACTAGTTATGTAGCAAATCTGTTACTAATCAGCTTACCTGCCTGTGTTGTGGAACTGTCAAATAATTCATGCTAAATTGAAGGATGCATCAGCTTCGTATTTTTCGGCGTAGCTGTATATCATTGATTTTGATCTACTTTTTTGACCAATCAAATGTTGTCCTTGAAACGAGCTTTTGAAATCGGACCAATCATATTTTCACCTAAGAGGCACCAAAGGGGTTTTCATTCACCCAAGAGGCACCAAATGGGGGTTTTGTAAGATGTGTGCTCATAAGCAGCTAGATTTTTGCTGAAAGTATGTTATATGTTTAAACATATATAAATAACCCTGATGTGACAGGTCCATGATTATAGTATACAAATGTATATAGATGCGAGTTAATTTTTTGTAAGGATTTATTATTCAACATGTTGCAAAAAAACATTATTTCATTTAACATACCGGACAACATCATTCTATCTACGGCGCTTATCTTTTTTTTTAAATATGTCTTGTTTCAATATGATTTGAAAACAGTTCCTGGGATTAAAGATGTTTGTCTGAATATAAAATGTTTGAACTGGGCTTTATCAAGTATTGTTGATACATTGGCTAAACATCTCTAATAAGAGCCATTGCAATGTTTAAACGATTGAAAATATCTTTTATTACCATATTACTAACAGACAAAACTTGTAAAATAGCCTGATTGTTAAAAAGATTTATTAAGGTTTTAACTAATAGGAAATTTAGTTTTCATGGTTGTCAAGGTAAACAAATGAACAAAAAATTAGCCTAATTATTTAATAAATTATTGTATAGAAAAAGTACGAGTTAAGCAATTTCAGTATTGTAATCCATGATACCATTCCTTTGTAACATAATATTATTTATGGTATGTATTACGGTATTAATTGATAAAATATCACTTGAGAATCAGTGTGGTTGGTTTAATTGGCAATAAGGGGAAAATTGATAATAAAAAATTGCTGGAATTGCTATAATCAAGTGGATTGATTTTGTATTTTAAACGTTTAAAATGTTGTTAAGTATTTCATGTGGGAATTATAATTGCTTTAAAACTGGCATGTATTTTTTGTAAACTGAAGAGTTTGTACTATTATTGTCATATGTTTGTTTCATGTTGTAAAATTCATTTTAAGAATCCAAGTGCTGAAAGCATTTACAAGATTATTCCCCAGCTACATCTTCATAATTATATATAGAAGTCACCTTTTCTTAATGGCTTTGTCAATCCACCCACATCATGACCTGTTATATCATCTTTCAGTCCTGGATCAACTTTGTGGATCAACTTCGAGTTTCATGTTTCCACCTGTAGTATGTTGCTACTGAGTTACTCATAATATTATAATTCTGTGTACCTTGTCTTACATTGGTATAAGGGGTGGGTACCATTTCATTTGTTGTTGTTGGTAACAGCTGGGGTTACTAAGTCATGTGTTGTTGTTGGTACTGGGTGTGGTTACCATGGCATTTGTTGTTGTTGGTCCTGGGTGTGGTTACCATGACATGTGTTGTTGTTGGTACTCTGTGTGGTTACCATGGCATTTGTTGTTTTGGTCCTGGGTGTGGTTACCATGGCATTTGTTGTTGTTGGTACTGGGTGTGGTTACCATGGCATTTGTTGTTGTTGGTCCTGGGTGTTGTTACCATGACATGTGTTGTTGTTGGTACTCTGTGTGGTTACCATGGCATTTGTTGTTGTTGGTCCTGTGTGTGGTTACCATGACATTTGTTTATGTTGGTACTGTATGTGGTTACCATGGCATTTGTTGTTGTTGGTCCTGGGTGTGGTTACTATGACATGTGTTGTTGTTGGTACTGTGTGTGGTTATCATGGCATTTGTTGTTGTTGGTACTGTGTGTGGTTATCATGGCATTTGTTGTTGTTGGTTCTGGGTGTGGTTACCATGGCATTTGTTGTTGTTGGTACTGTGTGTGGTTATCATGGCATTTGTTGTTGTTGGTCCTGGGTGTGGTTACTATGACATGTGTTGTTGTTGGTACTGTGTGTGGTTATCATGGCATTTGTTTATGTTGGTACTGTGTGTGGTTATCATGGCATTTGTTGTTGTTGGTACTGTGTGTGGTTATCATGGCATTTGTTGTTGTTGGTACTGGGTGTGGTTACCATGGCATTTGTTGTTGTTGGTACTGTGTGTGGTTATCATGGCATTTGTTGTTGTTGGTACTGTGTGTGGTTATCATGGCATTTGTTTTTGTTGGTACTGGGTGTGGTTACCATGGCATTTGTTGTTGTTGGTCCCAGGTGTGGTTACCATGGCATTTGTTATTGTTGGTGCTGTGTGTGGTTACTATAGCAGTTGTTGTTGTTGGTACTGGGTGTGGTCACAATGACATTTTGTTGTTGTTGGTCCTGGGTGTGTTTTTACATTTATATTTTTTGTAATATCCTGGTAGGTAGATATTCTGTAAATTAAACTTTTTAAATAGGTAACAAGATAATCTTGTGGTTTTCATGTTAAAGAAACTAGATGACAATTATTTAACTAGATAATTATGTGGTTAACTAGATAATTAAAATATCATGATAAATATTCATACCAGATGAATATCTTAACATGAAAAATTGTCTGATAGTGCCCACAACTGCTAATGAAAATGTATCACCATACTTATCTAGTAAACCACATCATTATCTAGTAAACCATACTTATCTAGTAAATCACATCATTATCTAGTAAACCACATCATTATCTAGTAAACCACATCATTATCTAGTAAACCACATCATTATCTAGTAAACCACATCATTATCTAGTAAACCACATCATTATCTAGTAAACCACATCATTATCTAGTAAACCACATCATTATCTAGTAAACCACATCATTATCTAGTTAATAAAGTAGTTAACTGGTGGCACCATAAATTTGCCACCATAGAAATGAGTTATCCTGTTTGGCTGTGTACTTTGTATGTGACATTCCTGTTTCACTTTATTCTAGCAAGTTTTATTTAAAGTTTCAACAAAATTTAATTTAAGTTGAGTACCCTAAATTAGAAGATCAATATTAATTTGTCTGTGCGTGGAGAATAAACGTAATGCAGTTATAATGCCAGTTTCTGGTCATTGAACTCGGTATGTTGATCTTAAATGTCAGTTGTCTTCTAGTGTTCTCTCTCTGTCACAACATCAGTTCTTCACAGCCAATCTATTTGAATATATCATCTTACAAGCTTAAAGAATATTTTCTACTTACCGTAATTTTATTGCTATTTTCTAATTAATCAATGTCTTTGCCATTGCACAAACTGAACCCCTGTGGATTGAGCGGAACTATGGTGATGTGACTGTTTTATGTGTCACTAGATAATGGTTATTGTGATTGTGTTCTATAAATCTTATGATTCTGTTGCCAGGAACCGACATCAATTTTTGATACACCGTAGACAGTGCAGTGCTCCTTGTTTGTTTTATATCAGTAATGCTGGATGAGCTTATTGTTGTTGAGTTTTTGTTTGGATACCTCCAGACTTCAGATAACATTAAGCATTTTCTGTGCATCTACCAAGTGTCAAAAATGTGGGTTATTGTTTTGGAGAAAGAACAAAATGAATCAGGTTGGCTGGAATGTTTTGTGGCAGAGTCTGACTTAGGCTCAGTTTTATGTAAAAGTTAGTTATATGTGTAATAATGTTATTTTATTATAGAATATTGTGTTAAAATATAGACAGTTAACTTGCAAGTGACAACATTATTGTGTCAATGTAGAATTGCAGCAATTGTAGACAGACAATTTTAGAAACATTTGAAGAGCCTGACATAGTTGGAAATATTTTACTTGTTTTTGGAATATACTTGGATTAATTAAATTACGTGCAAATCAATCGAGCATTTTTAATTAGAAATCAAATTGCAGGGTTAATTAAATGTATTCTGATCATACATTCTATGTACGTGGTTATTTATATAATAATAGTTATATAAAAGCTCTGAAAGTGATATGTAAATGTTTGAAAGAAAACGACCTGGAAAGAATTACTGAGTTGAATTGAATAAGAAGTGCTTTCTAATCTGATCTCCCTGTATATACAGTTAAACCTCAATAATAAGACCACCTTTGGGACTCTTGAAAACTGGTCTTCTTATTGAGGTGGTCTTAATATTGAGGTTGAATAAAGATCAAAACAGTGAAAATGGACTTGAAAATTGTGGTCTTAATTTTGGGGTGGTCTTATTATTGAGGTGGTCTTTAGGTGAGGTTTTACTGTATGTTTTAATTAGTACATATAATACAACTGGTAATAACTGACATTATAATCATTATATTGTAAATTGTACCATTAACAAAACCTGTATCAGTCATAAGATGAGAATTAGTAAGATTTGTTCAAGGCAATCTAATATCGTTAACATGATTCACATACCAGTGAGCATTCACACCATAATGACTGTCAATTAAACACACTGCAACTAACTGTTACATTAAGTTATGGATTCTGATTAAAGCTTCCAATAATTGTTACAGTGTATTATTTTATTTAATATTTTATAAAGTGATCTTGTTACAATCAGTTAATGTGCAGTCATGCAAATAAAAAACTATATTGTGCTTTGACTCCCTGGATGTCCGATGTCGATTATAGAATGGTAGAATCTCAATACATATTGAAATATTGTTGTACATTGTAATATCTGTGTGTATAATAATCATTATACATACAATAGCTGTTTGTCTGACTTTTATGGAAAGTATTGAAAATTTGAACATAATATGAAAGGAAGTTACGGAATATGTTGTATCTTTTGTACATAGTTGTATTGCAGTGTTTTTAACTGAATGTCGGGTGAATTGCCATGTTGATTCATAGATATTTGCTCGACTGTGAGAAATTGAATGGTCTTCAAATGAAAGTCTTTTATTATGTGTTGTAGTCTCATGAATACAACTCAGACAAGTTAAAAGTGGGTCATTAATCCTTAGAAGTGATTCGATATAGGCAAAATTGTGATTCGAAATAGTATGTGAATCTGTGATTTGGTTTCTTTAAGTTTCCTCTGTATGAGGACATTATATCTTGATGATATCTGAAATATTTCATTATATGTGTGGATATGTGGAAAGTTGAGTAGAAAATGAAAGGAATAAATGCATGGAAAATGTTCACTTTGATGCTTCAGATATTCTAGTAATGATAATAAAAATACTGCAAAATCAAACTTCGAATATTAGTAAAAAATGCAAAATCTTCTTAATATATATAGTCAAGAAATTTGGCTGTTTATAAAGTTTGTTCAATTATAACTACATACTGATTTACCACGCACTTATTAATGAGTGAGGTTATGAGAGTACTATACATGTAGTATTTAGATTAATTTTTTTTCCAGAAAAAATAAACGCAATTTATTAGATAGTTAATTGCCATAGAAAATTAAAAAAAACAAAACAGAACGGTCCTATATACATATTATTAATAAAAGTAATTGGCAACACTTGTCTGTAACTAACATGTCTACATTTAAGTCTTAAAGATTCACTCCGAAAAGCATCTCAGAAACATGTAGTCAATGAAAAGTAGGCTAAATTGAATCTTAATACATGTAAATATATTTTTGCCATTTTTTCACAATAATCAACAGAATATAAATAACAGACGATTCTTATCTGTGTTTGCAATGAAAGCAGCAATATTAAGATGATATGAATTATATGTGAGTAATTGATGATTGATACCAAATGTATATACCATCACCAGTATACATGTATAATTGATATGTTGTTAATACCTACTTAGTTGCTGGAACGAAAAAGTAAGTTCTCTTGTTATAGGATACAAGCTACTGTGTGACAGTATAAGTATATTCTCTGTGCAGAATACATCGTCCTGTAACCACCAAAAAAACAGCAAAAAAAAACTTGTTGGATTTAACGTATTGCGTGTGACGTGACTTGCAGAGTAATATTGTGTGACATTATGTTATATCATTCATTCAAAAATATAGGATTTTTGCAGCATTAAACTAAAATACCTGAATATATTTTTTTAAATATTATTCTGTCTTTTTTGTACCAGGAACCTTTTTTTTATTAATGATGAATTAAATATTCTTTTGGAGTGTTTAGTTTTGTTGTTGTAACGGTGTGAAGAGCACAAGGAATTTCATTGTTTCTGCTTCATATGAAATTATGTGAATTAATTCCTATGCAAAATATTGCATAAAAATTACTCAAATTTATGTTCTCAGAGCTAATATTTGATTTGTTTCAAATTTCAGTAAAAGATTATTAATTTCTTCTACAGGTTTATTGTCACTGATTTGCTTCACAAAATTAATTCTGCTGTATGAACAAAATCTGTGATTCTGGAAAGGATAATATTTCTGAACACATACTTTGAAGAAGTTGTTTTATATGTAACACGTAATAATTATACACAAGTGTACATGTTTTATCAGGGCATTTTTAGATTGACAAATATGGAAATAATTGGATATCTGTGAAGATCGTGGATTTATGATACATTTATCTTGAGTATCAACATTAGTAACAAAGTATTAAGTACCAGTATTGTGTATAAGTGTATTGTGATTCTAGTATCTGCGGGGTGTACGCGGTTCCTGTCTCAATTCGTCTAGATAAAGCAATATAGAAAGGTGATCTTCTCAAAGTTATGTAGGAGGGGATGTATCATGGCAGGGACAAACGAGAAAGCTAGCGCAAATAAGGTATGAATAATTCATATGTTTTGTCGTCTCAATTAAGACCTCCGAGACTTTTCTAGCTACGACTCTTGCTGGTTCTACCAGCTTAACGTATTTATGGTAACCAGAACATGTGATAGGAATTGGAGAACTTCAGGGTGGGAATTGTAGAGTTCACAGTTATGTGAAAATGATCTCATTGTGTTCAAATGACAAACTATCTGCAAGGTTATTAACTTATTTCAGCTTATATAAAAGTACTACCTCATCAATGTAAGGGAGTGTGAGTATAATACAAAACTGATTGTAAATACTTTGTATTATAAGAATAGTTTTGCACCATTAAGCACTCAGTACTATACCATAAGTTATCTAAGCATGTCAATGCTTTTTGTATCAATAGTCAATATCTGAAGTGAAGATATACACTAAAACCTCACTTAAAGACCACCTCAATATTAAGACCACCTCAAAATTAAAGAACACAATTTTCAAGTCCATTTTCACTGTTTAACTCAACATCAATATTTAGACTCACTTAATAATAAGACCAGTTTTTAAGGGTCCCAGTGGTGGTCTTATTATTGAGGTTTTACTGTATACGATAGTGCACACGCTTACATGTCTTTGTTTCATCATTTTGGGAATGCCACCAACACTGACTAGAAAAAGCGTACGTTATATTTGCATCGACATTTTTAAGTCCTCTGTTTTTCTGTGGTTATAACCCTATTGGGAATATGCCTTGTGGAATAGTAGTAATGGTTTTACCATGTATTAATTATTCAAAGTAATTTAAAGTCTCGTCATGTTTTACAAGTATAATTGGCTGGACATAATGAGCTGCTACTTGAAATCAATAAATTTACAATATTTGTAAAAGCTAATAGAGTCGGTTTTATTTCAGCTGGTAAACAGCGCTCGTATAAGTGAATTATTATTGGAAATAGTAATTAGCTTTTTATCAACTTTTTAAGAACCTTATAAATTCTTAATGTTTGAAATTAAAGTTTACATTATTAAGTTTTAAGTAATGGAGGGTTTAGTGTTTAAGGGGTAGAGCGCCTGACTCCTGATCAATAGGCCTTTTGTTTGAGCCCCACTTTGAGTCGCGTTAATTCGACCATGATCGTCACAATATCTGAATTTTGCGCCAGTACTGATTTAGAGTAACCCAGAATGCAGTCTTTGAAAGTGAACCGTTTAAGTTAAGTTGTAATAATTAGTTTCACAATCGGTGTAAAATAAATAAGTTTAAATTCAGTCTTTCAGTTACAAAAGTGTAGCCATCTGCCTGCATAATATGTAGCTATTGGAAAACTTTATGTAATTCTTACTTAAGACAGAAACATAACTGAAATACTTGTTTAAACAAGCAAATCTAACGCCAACACTAGCATGTTTTTGAGACAACATTGTAGGCTTCCAGCCCTTTGATAATTGACAAAACTAGAAAAAGTGCATACCAACTGGATTTTGTCAATCAAAAACATGGCTGGTTTATTTTTGATTGTACAATGATAAATCTGTTATAATCCTATATCAACAAATATCTGCATACCTGTTGTATTCTTCGGCTGAACAGACAAGGAAAGTTGCCAATAAGTGATGACAGATGTGTGAAATTGTTTGAAATTCTTGTTAAAAAGTTATTATATTAGTGTTGCATATTTCCAAAAAAATCTGAGATCCTGCAAATGTTCCAGAAATTCTCCAGACAATAATAATTCAATGACCGGGAATGATTCTAATTGATCATTTAGGAAACTAAAAGAATTAAAAAATTGAGATTTCGCTAAATAGTGTACACATATTGTATATGACTCAACTGAACCTCTACACTCACATATTTCATATGGACTTTGCTCAAGTTCAAGGCCAGCAATTACATTTTTATGCCCTCAAAAATCATATCTTATATTATCAGTATAATGAGAAGATGTTGCATGCAAGATTCATGGTCTGTACCTCTAAAGTCAAGGTCACTAGCAATGACAGTCCAATTCGGAGAGGAGGGCATTACAATTGGTCACTTAATTCCAGTAAAGCTCATGTCATTGTCAGTCTGTGTATATCTTTTCTTCTTTTATTATAACTGTAACACTGACCAGTCAATCCCATTAAAAACATTATTACAGTGCCGCTGTACGATTTCAAACCTCGTTCTTTATGTGACGTCATTTCCAGAAAACATCGCATGTGACGTCACGACTTGTACTGACAGTAATTAAGCAATATTTGCCCTGTATGGCAGTATGAAAACGAGGTGACCATATGAAGTAAATATTATTTCCTGCTTGCAAATAGTGACATATCACATGTTGCGTTTTCTTGAAATGACATCACTTACTGAAGAGGTTGTAAATCCCATAGCAGCGCTCATTTCTTGTTAAATACAGTATCGTAGATGTCTCCTCGTGCTTTTGGGGTTAGCTGTGCACCTTGTACGTGATATTTCCTGTTTGTCTTGTTCTTGGACCCTTCTATTTTCCCTTTCTTTGTGAAACTGGGTGCATTTTATCATGCTAAACTTTACCATATAGTAGTGGTTATGTTTAATGGCAACAGAAATGAGAGGGAATACTAGCTCTGGGAAAACCCCATTGGAAAAACACTCGCCTGGTCTCCCATCAGACTTTTATCAATGTATACTGATTGGTGTCTTATTGTGCTATGGTCAATGCCAGGCTAATGGATCTCGATTCCAAGTACTTACATTCCAAGTGAAGTTATTGACCATCATAAAACTGACCATCCTGTGGCTAACATTAAATCCATCTGTACAATCTCCTTTACCAAGTGCATTGACCCCCCCCCCCTCCCCCCCCCCCCCCGGGTACAATGACCTCCTTGATATTAACCTCTGCCTCTGTATAATACGACCTACCTGGAGGTTAATTGCTGTTAAGTTTCTAGATGTCCTGGTTACCCAAGCAACACTGTTGCCATCTTATTACTTACAGTATATCTTGATTCCTTTTCTATCTATGAATAACACAATAATAGTATATGTAATGATCAGTTTAGAGCAATGATGATAAATTGTGAAATAATAGTCAGTGATTTTATGTTCAAGTTTCTTGTCCTTCATCACCTGTTATTTGTCAGAAATCTTGGAGTTTATATGTGATTGATTGCTTTGAGTACATAATTGGCTAACAGTTCTGTGACCTGAGAGTCTTTGACTCAAAACCTGTAAATTGATATACAGTAGAACTATAATATTAAGACCACCATTGGGACCTTAAACTGGTATTGTTATTGAGGTGGGCTTAATATTGAGGTTGAATAAAGAGCAAAACAGTGAAAATGGACTTGAACATTGTGTTCTTAATTTTGAGGTGGTCTTATTATTGAGGTGGTTTTTAGCTGAGGTTTTACTGTACTTGGTAAATGAATCATAAATGAGAATTGAAGAGGTACCATAGCTCTGACTCCTGATTATATATATATCAGATGATGTGACACTTTGCAACCTGAGCAAAGACAAAATCATTGGATATACTTAAACTTAAATGTACAGCGCACAGTCTGCGGATATGAATCTGTTAAACATTAATTGTCATCCAGTATTTAAATCATTTCCATAAACTATGTTTTTCCTTTGTTACAGGCTTGTTAAATACATCTTTGAAAGGTTTCATGTTTGTAAATTGGACCCTGTTGCTAGAACATGGACAAAAGTTGCAATATGACCATTGATATATCAGTTAGTTGCTATGACAATGTTTTGCCAATGAAACAGTCTGTGTAATGTTCAATATTGTATATAAATATTCAAACTTGATCATACACACTAAGTACACTAGAGGATACTAGTACATTATTATAGATAATAATGATACATTTTTGATACAGATGTTCTTCAATAGCCTGAACTGGCATACATGTATCAACATCTATGATTGTTGTTTTATTCCTCTAAATCTCTCTGTTTGCCTTGTGTATGGAATATTAGTTGTCCAAAGGGATCTGTTTGTCTTGTGTATGGAATATTAGTTGTCCAAAGGGATCTGTTTGTCCTGTGTATGGACTATTAGTTGTCCAAAGGGATCTGTTTGTCCTGTGTATGGACTATTAGTTGTCCAAAGGGATCTGTTTGTCCTGTGTATGGACTAGTAGTTGTCCAAAGGGATCTGTTTGTCCTGTGTATGGAATATTAGTTGTCCAAATGGATCTGTTTGTCCTGTGTATGGACTATTAGTTGGCCAAAGGGATCTGTTTGTCCTGTGAATGGAATATTAGTTGTCCAAAGGGATCTGTTTGTCCTGTGTATGGACTATTAGTTGGCCAAAGGGATCTGTTTGTCTTGTGTATGGAATATTAGTTGTCCAAAGGGATCTGTTTGTCCTGTGTATGGAATATTAGTTGGCCAAAGGGATCTGTTTGTCTTGTGTATGGACTATTAGTTAGCCAAAGGGATACCTTAATATATCTTTAAGCCATTTCACTGAAGTCAGTAACCTCTTGGCATCATCACAAAGTGTTGGGTATGTAAAGGCAAACAGATACCTTTGGAGTAAAATTATAACTTGACATAAATATTGCTTTGAATTGTCAATAAAAAGATCATAATCAAGCCATTTCAAATAACAAATGGCTAAATGTGTATGAAAATGCTGATTTTCATTTGCATACAATATTTTTTTATATGAAAATGGTATAATATCTAGTGGTTTTAAGTGTGTCTAATTAAAATATCTGATGCTTGCCACTAAAATGTCTACTTTTATTTGATTTTCATTTTTTACTTGACAATTTGATGCTGCTTTTTTCATAGATATTGCAGCGAAATCGATCATCCTTTAATTTGTTCAACCATAATTCTACTTTAGGGTTGTGTTCATTCAAATTTTTATTGTATGAAGCCTATACTGGTGATGATGAAGACTCTTGCGATGAGTTTTAAAATTGCTCCAAACTGAATAACCTTTGACGCGAAGTGAAATGATAAAAAAATTAATTGATCTTGACTGATTTATTGTCTGCTGGTAATAATCAAATTATTTTCCCTGATTTTGTGATACCTCATTTGTTCATGATTGATGAAGGTATCTGAAAGATTCTGACTATTGGGATGTGAGAAGAGGAATATATTCCTGTATAGTTTAAGGGGTTGTATGTGTCCCCTCTGATGTCTTGCTGTCATCAATTACTGGGGCCAACAATATAAGTGGATATTTTTGATGGTCATAAAGTTCCGAAATAGCACTTGTCAGATATTTCGCTGGGGGATAATATTTGCGAAATAGCACTTGTCAGATATTTTGCTGGGGGATAATATTTGCGAATCATTGAAATGAGTTAACTGCTACAATTAATAGTTATAAGTGTGTAAAAATATTCCTTGATAAACAATGAAATTACCTTGGCTGGTGTTTTCAAGGCTTCGTTGGATTCGCAAAATTTGCTAGCATTTGCATGCTGCCAACTTTACCACCTATGCAGTATATCTTTCTGTGTCTTTCTCTTCATAACTATTTCTGTACATCAGTTTTTATATACTGGCTGACTTTCTTTCAGTTTTCTGTTGATTTTCATTTGCATACAAGCCTGTCTACGTTTTAAAAATCATTTTTGACGTCGTCATTGGATCTTTGTACTTGGCATTATTTTATCAGTTTTTGCTGTATATCTCAAATTCTTGCTATGTGAAATGTGTTGTTTTTTTAAAATGATAGAGTGATACTTAATGATAAATACAAATCTATTTAAAAGATTTGTACCACTCTGTATTTTGTTTCCATGTTACTCTTAGCAACGGGGTGCTGAGAATTATAACAGGATTGTCTGTGGTACAGTCATATTTCATCATCTCTTGATAATTCTGTACTTATTTGCACTGAAGCAAAATTTATTTTCCAGACGACAGGATAATAAATCATTGCTGGTAGGTCAAATAGAAGCAACAGTGAAAGAGTATTGAATTCATATAGCTGACTCACAAATACACAAATATGCAAAATGTGCTGAAAACCCATCGATTTTCCACAAAAATTTGGAAAAATAATTGATAATTAATTCCCCGTTGAACCTTCAAAATAATTCTTATATTGATGCACTGAAGAATAATATACTCGAATACTTTCTGGGAACGATAAAAGGGGAAACTGTGTCATTGCCGAATCACAAATCAGAATTAATGTTAAAAAATAATCAGTTATCACAATGCAAAAAGTTGACTTTGTCTCGAATGTTTGTTTGTTATCTTAACCAGAAATGTTTTTATGATTTTTTTGTGCTTTCCATCAATATAAATAAATACTTCATGAAGTAAGTTGTCTATTTTGTTGCACTGAATTCTTTAATTCTGATAACTACATTAAGATGCCAACTAAATTCTTCAATAAATAAGTACTATCTCTTATATAAATAATCAGCAGTTTTTACAGAAGGCAAAATCAAAATGGATGGGGAATAGATCTGATATAAACTAACATAGAAAAGGAACTCTGAACCACAATGCATTATGCCTGACAGAAATACTCCGATTTTATTGTAATATTCTGAAAATCTGTATTTTTGTAATGCAATCTCGATATTGAAAATGCATGAATTACAAAACAGCATTATAAGTGCACCTGTCTCATTGTCAGTGTTATGTGGGTCCATGTTTAAGAGTTAATTTATTTGCCATTTTAAGTGTTGTCATGCTATGAAAGCCATTTTGGTGTGCTTGGTTATCTGTGTTGGTGAAGGCTTAACTCTCAATGTGGAGGTTCTGGGTTTCAGTTTTGGTTGAGAGGTATGTTCTCCTGGAGATTATAATAATATCAATACTTGATTATCTGTTCTTTGACAGGCAACTGACAACTTCTGTACACAAATCAGGGGTGCGGTACAAAGATTCTGGATGTAATATCTACAGTCAAATTGTTATGGTGATCATAATTAAGTTTGTTTCACCGGGGAGTCAAACTATGACCTCATGATGGGTAGCCAAGCACCTTACCGACTGAGCTGTTGGGTCACGGGTGTGTGGGTGATTGTATCAGAAGTGGTGGCCCAAAGTTGCATGACCACTGACACTGAAGTACAGCTGAGTGAAGCAACATCAAACTACATATCAGTCAAATGAATATGAATATGCTTGCAAGTGGAGTTTACTGCAATCTCGTTCACTATTATAAGAGTATACAGTATGCACTTTTGCCAGAGATGTTTTCCCTGAATAAGATGTATATCTGATGTATTTGTTGTAACCAAAGTGAATAAAATTCCAGAAAATCTAATAAACAATATTACAATCAGATGAATGGATTCCTATGTTGATATATTATTATAGAACTTGACACTGGAATTTATTTTATATTAGATAAATTATGTTTCTAAGCCTCCGTTTAGAAACTCTTGAAGGCCCACCAGCTGTGAAACCTCATTTTTTAATCTATATTTTAGGATTTAGATATTCTTAAAATAAGTATGCACCAATTTTTTTACTTGCACAGTTGGAAGTTGCGCTGAAAGTGCTTAATGGAATGGGGTAAGTTGATAAAGACAATGGTATAAATGTTTTCCATACATTTGGTACCATGCCCATTTCATTATGCAGTGATGGTTAGATTACAAGGTACAAGTTCAATCTGTTCTTTATTATTCACTCTTCCTCAAGTTATTTTATACCAATAGACTGATTGGGGCTTCTGGGCAGTATAATGCAGAAACATAGGATTTAAACTAGGATTCATGACTCGAAAGCTCGCTTCATGCAAATATGTGCCATTTGAGTGATAAGTGACCTTGAACATATCTGTGTCATCTTTGTTCAGATGTTAAATTAAAACAAACAAAACCCTTTCAACAAGTATGTATAAGAACTGAAATATGAATAATAATTAAATAACAATAATGACTTTATTAAAAAAGACAACACAGTTGAGTAGGTCCATTATTCCCTGTGAGCCTCTATAAATAAACGTCTGTGTACCATGAAGATGGAACATTTGTTGGCTGATTCATTTTGATTTTTTTCTCTTTAATATGTAATCAAGTAATTTTCTATGACTCTTGGGACGTTAATATAAGAAGCACAGACTGATATTTCCTTTATTGGATTATCAGAAAACCAGTCAAACCTGAGACTACTCCACTATCCCCAATAGGCCCTTGTCCTGGTGGCCTTAGTTTCCTGTTTCATTTGTGAATCTCAATATGATAATTGAACCATTATCCTAATGTTGATTTATTTCACTCTACTGGTCTAAAATCTTTCCTGAAATAATTCCAGACAATATTGGAATTTTGATGGTTCTCTGACTATCTATTTATTAAATTGAGAAATTCAGTTTCATTCTGATGTAAGGACTTTCATGATGTTATTCAATCCTTCTATTTTAATTGAGTTACTGTCACCCAGAATTATTTGATAATCGAGCTTATAATGTATTGAACTACTTACTGAAGTTGTTTGCTTCATCCGTCACTATTACAGCTGAATTGACACATTCAGTATCCACTATTGGACACTATAAACTATAAGCATCATTGACGAATATAGACATCAATCTGAAAATGCCTCAGGGAGGCAAGAAAAATAAACATACTATACATAATTTATATACATTTACAATGACAAAAAGAGACAAGACACAAAGCATAAAAGATGGATGAAAATAGGAGTACAGCCAGTTGAATAGGACATTGGCCATACAACCACTTGGGCTGAGACTTGGTTAAAGGCTACACCAATAGAACCACTTGGGTTGAGACTTTTAAAGGCTGCACCAATTCTCACTAATCCTATGTTATGTGACAGTCTTCAAGTACAAATTTAATTTTGACAAAGCCAGATAATCTTTTCTCTAGTTTTGTCTCAAATTAGGAGGCGACAGAGACCCATAAAGTGCTGATTTGATGTAAATCAAGCACAGCATTTTAAGCCTTCTAATATTCTTTAATGTCTGCTATACATGCATAATAGAATCATTCAGACATACTCCTAATTTTATCTTACATATAAATGATTAATTCCTGGTGACTGTTTCCATTTTAATATGATGTTTATAAACCTAAGCTGATTGATTAGATATCTAAGGTGATTGATGATCAATGTCATCCTTTTACACACATCTTGAAGCTTATCTCAAAGTCTCTTAAGATAAATTGTTGCCTGATATGCTTAAGTTAAAATTATAGTATGAAGACTACCTGGCATTATATGACTTTATGTGTATGTCTTGTTCCCTTTTACCTTATAACCTGATGAAATATATGTATATTTTGCCATGTCTCCTTCAAGATAACCATTATTCTCATTTTATGTTTTTAATAGGGACCCTCAAGATATAATTTATAAGTATAATTTAATGTTATGAGATATGTACATATATATATACTTAAGTCGCCACTAAAACGCAACTTAATTTCAATTATGCTTCATTTTGTTCCAAAGGTTAAACTTGTTTTATTGTTACATTTTTGTACAAATGTGTAAATCATTCATCAAAAATATATCAAACTTATAATGGCCCTAGTATTCATATTTCATAATTTATTAAGTTTAGGAAATTTATAATGTTTGAAAATTAAAATATAATTGTTTCTTTGTAATGTCACCTTTCTGACGCGGACAATTTTTAGTTGCGTATTTAATGGCGTGGAGTATTCTTTATTATTATTTCTGTTCTCCTCTCTTTAGTAACATCGGATCTAAAACAGTTTGATTTATATGTGAGGCATCTTTATAAATCAGGCTGATATATTATGTAGTCCTCAGCACTGAAGTGGTTTGCCCTGACACGACAGTTGTTACCTACAATAACAGAATACCAACAGATTATTCCAATAATAATATTAACATCAAGTATGCGGTCGCTCTGTATGAAAATGTATTACAACAGTACATATAATTACGACATTTGCCAAGAAACAATGTAATATTCGCCAAGAACATATTATCGTCACACGTAAGTCATTGTTATGGCTACTCAAGGTAATGAAGAGGCAATGAACTTATCTCATTTGTTTTCATGTACTTTAGCATTTACCACACTGTAGGCTGATATGATATAAGCACCCCTCTTTAACATGTCAATATGCAAGAGATATTTATGACTGCACTTAAAATCTGCTAAATGAAACCAGCAGTAGATGAATGTCAAAGTACTATAAGTATTACTCCATTATTGTTTTGTGCCAATGCAGAATAGCATAAATGTGTGAGTGACACTGTCAGTCAAGGCAACATTCACAATACAGGATCAGTTCCCCAACACAGCAGATCTGTCACACAAAAGTCTAGGTTACAAATAACATAAGACAATAAGGCGAATGTTTCCTGTTAAAACCTTTGAATTTCTTTGAGTTTGTGCAAGAGGAGCAGTAATAGACTGCACTGAGAAACTTTGTTAAACAAAAACCAAACAACTCTGATAATGGAATGATGTCATTTTATCAAATTGACATCACTTTAATGACAATTACACAATTCTGAGAAGGCTGCAGTAACAAAACCAGTTGTACCAACATAGTCCCAAGGGCACCAGATTGAAAAGCTTGAATTCTGAAATTGATGATCCTGTGTTGCTTGTAGGGATGTCAAGGAATGGCAGTTTTGGTATTCGAATATTTGGTTACCTTCCGAACAAACATTCGAATATTCGACCTTCTTATTTAATAATAATACATTAGAATTCGAAGTTCAACTTTATGCTTAATCAATTTTGTGTATAAAACTGATCACTCAATTTATCTGCGATTTACTTATAATATTAGGGCCTAATTAAGTGTCTTCACCAGATGGTTATATCTCTCTTGTCCCCAAATATACAACATGGCATATCAGTTAACACCTGTAGATATTATTGTCACATGTGAAATGTCATTCAATGCAATAATGCCCATCATTCAAATTTAATACACATACATTCAGATTTTATATTGAAAACATATATTTTATCAAATGCTGAATCAGTATTCGAATATTCGGACGTTCAAACGAATACTCAAATATCAGAATATTCGTTGACATCCCTAGTTGTTTGCCTTTGCTTGTCCTTATCATCGATTTCAGTCTTGTTATGTGCTCCCTTCCTGTGTGCCCTCTGCATGTTAATATCTATTTCTTTGTATCTCCCTATGAGTGCCTACACTCTGATCTACTTTGTGTATTGGTAGAAATGTCTGGGGAAGTTACGATTTATGACTGTGGCCTACTTTCATCTTGACCCCTGAGACTTGGGAACTAACATTAAGTGTCGCTCATGATAGAATTAATGATTGTTGTTTTCCTGGAAATAATTTCATCCTTCTCTGAACTATTTTTTTTGTAATTTAATAACGACCAAACAGTTGAATGACTGAAGATACCATGATATCGGTTATCCCATATATTTTATGTGTCAGAATGTGACTGAATTACCCTATCTGATTGAATTGGTACTTATAGGATAATTTTCCCTGGTTTGTATTTCTGGCTGTTTATCAGTGTATTGTATCTTACAGTGAATGTTAATCATTACAAAAACACAGAAATGATAAACGATCTGCTGACTTACATGACAGGTTATATAAAGATATTGGTAGTACTATTAGATAACCTGGAAACATCATAGTACTTATAGCTGAACAATTACATGATTCCTGTGCAAAAAGTAGGTTGCATCCCTTTCATATAAACTGACTGTGTTTTATTTGACCAGTAATGGTGGTGAAAAAGGGCCGATTGTTGGTTAAGGGGACTTATCGCACCAGGTCTCTTTGCACATACTATTGGAGAAGGACAATAAATCTTTGGCTTATGAAATTGTTTGCGGTTATGGAGCCAATTTTAACTGTGGGTAGGTATTTTGAGGGGGGGTGTTTCATTTAGTACTGTAATGGCTAAAAGACCCCCAAAAAATTGAGTTGCAGCATTTTTCGGCATTTTTCATGAGTCTGTCACATAACTGCAAACAAACAATTTTTTGAGGATGGTCTAACAAAGTATTTATTTCATAGGATTGAACCTTGCAGATCCTACCGCCTACGATATGTACTGATCAATTCCAAATTCATCTAGTTATTGATGATAATTTAGTTCAACAACAATAATGTGTTAACTTTATTCCTAGCTTATGTATCAAAATAACTTCTTCGAAGGTCACACCACTTTTTATAAACTGAACTAAAATTCTGAGAATTTCAGTGATATTGTGCAGAATAATATGCAGGTGTTCTATAGTATAATATATCGGATCATCTATCATACCATTGAAGTGCGATTGAGTTGTGTCAGTAGAGATTTCAAACATGCTGTGGTTAGGATTTATCTGACTGCAGGAGAATATCTAAAACATGTTGCACCAAAGGTTGGGGTTTTTTTTTTGGGGGGGGGGGTCTGCATAATCTTGCACTGTTTCATGAAAGGCTTTTAGTTTTAATATGTATTATTATCTTTTACATGACACTATGGAAACACTGCTCTTAGGTTTTCCTCCGAATTGCTAAAATTAGCATGTTGACTGTAGCAACATTGCAGAAAATTTCACCTCAGATTATTCTGTTGGTTTCTCCTTGAAAAGTTTTTACTTTGAATTTGCCGAATTATGCAAATAAGGCATTTCAATGTGGTTAGGTCATTTTGTGTTTTTATAGATTTTAAATATATTGGCTTATTTCAAGCCAGGGTTGGACACTAAGGCACATCTGAACGACATTGTAACCTTGTTAAAAGCTGGTTCGGTCTAGTAATTCCCGTGTCTGAACAACATTACCTTGTTAAAAGCTGGTTTGGTCTAGTAATTCCCGTGTCTGACTAGCCCGACTGATCATGTTTATAATTATTGATACTTGCATCATACGTGCAATCATGGACATTATAAGCACTTTAAGTTTTATGTTTTGGCAGAGGTACATTTTTAAAAATTGCGATGCGTCTAATATAGCTGGAGCGTTAAATAGGACATAATTATATGGTAGTTACCAATTTGCCATAATTTGGAAAAATCTGGCCTGTACAGTAGTTTAAAGTATGAAAATGTTTTTATATGCTTCCTTTAACTTGGACTTTTTCAACTTTTTGTTTTTATCCCAAAATATAAAAGTTTTGACTTAATTTGCAGAAACTTGCATGTGGTGTAATGTATGTTGTGATCAATGAATTAGCTGTGTAGAATATTATACTTATCCTCTCTCAGAGGGGGGGGGGGGGGGGGGGGCGCTATAACCATACAATCAAGCTACATCACAGATCTTCCAAGGAATCAACTGTATAAGATTAGTATCTTACAGCAGAAAGATACATCGCTAAACCAGGCTATAAGAACAATATTCACTTTTCTGTCTTCTCGAATTACTACGTTTTTGCTTCCGTGGGGAGTTGCATGATCCACATCATGTAGTAAAGTGTTTTATAATTCTTCTGAGAATCTCACGGAATTATGTCAATCTAAATTGTTATTTATGATGCATAGTATATTGTGTGAGGACGTAGGTAATGTTTGGGACAGAGCTGAACGTTTCTACATGATGGGTATAAGGAACAAGATCTCCCTGATGGGAAGCAAGATCAATTATTGTAGTTCTATTTTTGACTGATAAGTTTTCTAGATTGTAAAAAATGCTTTGAAATGCTGCTCACATGAAAGGAATTCTACATTTGAAGCTTACAACATTTATGCTGTACAGCTCATCGAAATGGGCAATAGAAATGAATTTAAACAGAATTTAAAAAAAAAAATCATATATAAATATTTTGCTGTTATTATCTTACAATATGATGACATAATCATAAAGCCGATTTTTTGTGATTAATGACTTTATTTCACTTCCATCAAACATTAAGTGCACTATTTTATGTCAATCCTATTCAGATTCGAGGACCTTCAAAAATAAAAAGTACTATAATCGTAAAACTCAAAATTCCACTGTAACTCTTTCAGATTTGTGTTTTACCATGAAAATCTTTTGGTCAATTAAATTGTCATTATTGAGCATTTTGTTGATGTTTTGTTGTTGTTTTCTGTTATTTATACACTAGGAGATTTATCATCAAAGGAAATTAATGGAAGATAATCAGAAGTGGTATTCCAACAAGAGTTGATTTTGCATTCTCTGGTATTTCAGTAGCATATTTGGCCATCATTAATGGATTCCTTATGATACTCATAATTTCTTAAGCATCATGGCTTACAGTACCTTAACCTGTCTTTGTCTTTACCATATGTTTTTGTAGATTTGCCATTATTATGTTTATTTTACTTCAATTTCTTTTGAATATGTCATTTTTTATCGTATTGGCTCTGATATGGAAAATGGCAGCCGGGGCCGGGCCCCCGGGGTCTAAGGACAGGTTAGAAGGCAATATGCCAACATAAACTTGATGTTTTTAATACTTACATTTATGCAAGCACCCCATATCCCCAACCTAGCTGTCCAACATGTTTAATTTTAAGTGTATCATAGTCGAACGTAATTATATTCTTGAACATTCTAAGTTGGATTGGCTTTCACTCAGTAATGACCCATATCTCCCAATGATAAACAATATTAACTTGGCCAAATTGCAATTCTGTTATACATGTACTATTAAAGTTCAATTTTAGTCAATCAGAGCTTGCCAGACTACCTGAGTTGGTAGGGCACTTACAATATCGTCACCCAGCAGATCCTGGTTCTATTCTTGGGTTGGGCAGGTTATGATCCACCATGACATTGACTACGGTGACATGTCGTTCACATGTGGAGAAGTTGTCTGTAGATTGTGGAAGTGTACTTTAGTACTGGTTGATAAGTAATTCCAGGAAGAACTGGTTAGCTCAACTGGCTGCTGTATATGACAAATGTTGGAAAATGGCTTAAAATGGAATAATAACAAAATCAGTAAATCAGACTGTTTTTTGTGTGTCTGAACTAACCTTTATTTTGTGTGCATACATTGTGAGAATCCTTTTATCTGCTATAATATAATGTTTCGTTTGTTTCATAGGGTTTTACGCCGTTTCTCAACGATATTTCAGTTATATACGGCGGCCGGTTCACCTAACCAGTTTTTCCTGGACTGAATTCTAACCAGTACTAACTTACCCTTCCACAAGGAGCCGGCAACTTGTCCACAATTGTGGAGGAAAATTGACATTTTTTGTCAAAGTTTCATGGAAGGGTATGACCTGCCGCGACCGGGAATCGAACCCAGATAGCCGGGTTGCAAGTCCAGTGCACTAACCACAGGACCATGGCCGCGGCTCATATATATAATATAATGGATCAATGAATGCAATAAGTAAATTCGTCAGGAGGTGACACACTGACATTGAATTCATAGAGAAAAACAATTTACACTGCAATGTTCAATCAATACAAATTAAATGGAAAAAATGAATTAAGTAACTAAGTCAGTGTGAACGTATGGATTGAACCAAGTTAGTAGGAGAGTTACAATTTCAAAATCCATTGAAGCTAAGCAATCAATTTTTTTCAACACTTGTTGTGTTTAGCTATCCAATGTTTTTGTTAGAAGTTCGAAGCCAGGTGGTTGTTAGTTTACTCACTTCAAAGAATATTTGCTGTTTACCGAATGGTTTACACATTCTGTTTTTAGTTTCAAAGCTGCTTGACATTTTCGCTTCTCTGGTGGCTTTATGATGGTTTCAAATCACCACATTTGTATTTTATGTCGCAAAACAATTGTTGTTTCAATATTGATGTATTTCTGAACCGAAAGTAGCTTATTGTAGGCATCAGAGTGTTAGGAGGAATTTTCTGTAAACTTTAATCAGAAATTGTGACTAATTGTTTTGAGTATGAACAGGAAATAACATTATATGTCATTTAGTATTCATGTGCAGTAAAACCTCAATAATAAGACCACCCTTGGGACCCTTGAACACTGGTCTTAATATTGAGGTGGTCTTAATATTGAGGTTGAATAAAGAGCAAAACAGTGAAAACGGACTTGAAATTTGTGTTCTTAATTTTGAGGTGGTCTTATTATTGAGGTGGTCTATATGTGAGGTTTTACTGTACATCAAAAAAAATGTTTGTGTATTGTGTATGACTGTTTCATGTTAGAAAGCAATTCACATTCAATTAATTTTGCCAAGAGTAATTCAGTGATAGCTAATTAATATAAGTGTCTTCCCAAAAACAAGAACGGAATTCTCTTGCATTCACTTCAAATAAATGTTGCACCACTTTAGATTTCAATTTTTTCAAATATCTGACTAATTGTAAAATGTGCAGATGTTATGGAATCTGTGAAAATATTGATCAGAAATTACTTTTGAAGATTAATATCTGTGGACAGTGTTAAGCATTTTTTTCTATGTACATTACATGAACTGTGTTTACGGTATGGCTGAAGTTCAGACACCTACCTTATTGTTTGTATTGTCTCTAGAGGAATGTTTCTGTTCTGAGAACAATATTGTGTAACTATTAGCGCTTGATGAGTGCAGTTTCCTGATACATAATGGTCTTAATGGAGTATTGTTGTGGGGAGAAAGACAAAACATGGCAGAAAAACTTGAGATAATTGCTTTTGTACACACTAACTGCATTATGTACCTTTAACAAGATCCTGAGAGAGTTTCTTTTGTGTAGTTGCTGTATAATGAAGGGATGCATGTATTCGCAAGTCTGCCTCCCTTAATTTGATAGTCATGTGCCCATTCAATATGATGGAGTCAGTCATGTGACCAATTAATGTGATGGAGTCAGTCATGTGACCAATCAATATGATAGAGTCAGTCATGTGACCAAGCCTTGTGATGGAGTCAGTCATGTGACCAATCAATATGATGGAGTCAGTCATGTGACCAATCCTTGTGATGGAGTCAGTCATGTGACCAATCCTTGTGATGGAGTCAGTCATGTGACCAATGCAACTGATGGTGTCAGACATATGACCAATGCATCTGATGGTGTCATAAAACAGTTCAGTGTCCAAACAATGTGATGGTGTCAGTCATGTGACCAGTCCATGTGATGGAGTCATGTGACCAATCCTTGTGATGGAGTCAGTCATGTGACCAATGCAACTGATGGTGTCAGACATATGACCAATGCATCTGATGGTGTCAGACATATGACCAATGCAACTGATGGTGTCAGACATATGGCCAATGCATCTGATGGTGTCATAAAACAGTTCAATGTCCAGACAATGTGATGGTGTCAGTCATGTGACCAATCCTTTTGATGGAGTCAGGCATGTGACCAATGCAATTGATGGTGTCAGACATATGACCAATGCATCTGATGGTGTCATAGACAGTATCCACAAACCATGTTATGGTGTCAGTCATGTGAACAGTCCATGTGATGGAGTCATGTGACCAATTCCATGTTATAAAATGTATGTCTGTGTTTGTCTTTGAAGAGAACACTTAGTGAGACTGTTTAAGTATATCCTCAGGAATTCTACCCCATTCACATGATTAGATTGTCATGTTAACCTGTACGTGGGTGAAGTCCTTAAAAAGTACCAAAACATATAATTATATACCAGCAATAATACCTGTAGTACCCAGTAAATGTGTCTGTGTTAATGAATCAAGGTATGTAAGCTTTATACACATTATGATGATTGTATTCCATGAGATAACTATATAACACCTACACAGATCTGTTGACATGATATATGGATGGTTCCTGGTGCCAAGTTACACACTTTTTGTCGCTTGGCTTTTCTGTTATTGTTTACTGATCATATATCCGTATCACAGAATGCTGGCATGCTAGGGAACCACAGAATACTGGCATGCTAGGGAACCACAGAATGCTGGCATGCTAGGGAACCACAGAATACTGGCATGCTAGGGAACCATAGAATGCTGGCATGATAGGGAACCATAGAATGCTGGCATGATAGGGAACCATAGAATGCTGGCATGATAGGGAACCATAGAATGCTGGCATGCTAGGGAACCACAGAATGCTGGCATGATAGGGAACCACAGAATGCTGGCATGATAGGGAATCATAGAATACTGGCATGCTAGGGAACCATAGAATGCTGGCATGATAGGGAACCATAGAATGCTGGCATGCTAGGGAACCACAGAATGCTGGCATGATAGGGAATCACAGAATGCTGGCATGCTAGGGAACCACAGAATGCTGGCATGCTAGGGAACCACAGAATGCTGGCATGATAGGGAACCACAGAATGCTGGCATGCTAGGGAACCACAGAATACTGGCATGCTAGGGAACCACAGAATGCTGGCATGATAGGGAACCACAGAATGCTGGCATGCTAGGGAACCACAGAATGCTGGCATGCTAGGGAACCACAGAATGCTGGCATGATAGGGAACCACAGAATGCTAGCATGCTAGGGAACCACAGAATGCTAGCATGATAGGGAACCACAGAATGCTGGCATGCTAGGGAACCACAGAATGCTAGCATGATAGGGAACCACAGAATGCTGGCATGATAGGGAACCACAGAATGCTGGCATGATAGGGAACCACAGAATGCTGGCATGATAGGGAACCACAGAATGCTGGCATGATAGGTAACCACAGAATGCTGGCATGCTAGGTAACCACAGAATGCTGGCATGCTAGGGAACCACAGAATGCTGGCATGCTAGGGAACCACAGAATGCTGGCATGCTAGGGAACCACAGAATGCTGGCATGATAGGGAACCACAGAATGCTGGCATGCTAGGGAACCACAGAATGCTGGCATGATAGGGAACCACAGAATGCTGGCATGCTAGGGACTCACAGAATGCTGGCATGATAGGGAACCACAGAATGCTGGCATGCTAGGGAACCACAGAATGCTGGCATGATAGGGAACCACAGAATGCTGGCATGCTAGGGAACCACAGAATGCTGGCATGATAGGGAACCACAGAATGCTGGCATGCTAGGGAACCACAGAATGCTGGCATGATAGGGAACCACAGAATGCTGGCATGATAGGGACTCACAGAATGCTGGCATGATAGGGAACCACAGAATGCTGGCATGATAGGGAACCACAGAATGCTGGCATGCTAGGGAACCACAGAATGCTGGCATGATAGGGAACCACAGAATGCTGGCATGCTAGGGAACCACAGAATGCTGGCATGCTAGGGAACCACAGAATGCTGGCATGATAGGGAACCACAGAATGCTGGCATGCTAGGGAACCACAGAATGCTGGCATGATAGGGAACCACAGAATGCTGGCATGCTAGGGAACCACAGAATGCTGGCATGATAGGGAACCACAGAATGCTGGCATGATAGGGAACCACAGAATGCTGGCATGCTAGGGAACCACAGAATGCTGGCATGCTAGGTAACCACAGAATGCTGGCATGCTAGGGAACCACAGAATGCTGGCATGATAGGTAACCACAGAATGCTGGCATGCTAGGGAACCACAGAATGCTGGCATGATAGGGAACCACAGAATGCTGGCATGCTAGGGAACCACAGAATGCTGGCATGCTAGGTAACCACAGAATGCTGGCATGCTAGGGAACCACAGAATGCTGGCATGATAGGGAACCACAGAATGCTGGCATGATAGGGAACCACAGAATGCTGGCATGCTAGGGAACCACAGAATGCTGGCATGCTAGGGAACCACAGAATGCTGGCATGATAGGGAACCACAGAATGCTGGCATGCTAGGGAACCACAGAATGCTAGCATGATAGGGAACCACAGAATGCTGGCATGATAGGGAACCACAGAATGCTGGCATGCTAGGGAACCACAGAATGCTGGCATGATAGGGAACCACAGAATGCTAGCATGATAGGGAACCACAGAATGCTAGCATGATAGGGAACCACAGAATGCTGGCATGATAGGGAACCACAGAATGCTGGCATGCTAGGGAACCACAGAATGCTGGCATGATAGGGAACCACAGAATGCTGGCATGATAGGGAACCACAGAATGCTGGCATGCTAGGGAACCACAGAATGCTGGCATGATAGGGAACCACAGAATGCTGGCATGATAGGGAACCACAGAATGCTGGCATGATAGGGAACCACAGAATACTGGCATGATAGGGAACCACAGAATGCTGGCATGCTAGGGAACCACAGAATGCTGGCATGATAGGGAACCACAGAATGCTGGCATGATAGGGAACCACAGAATGCTGGCATGATAGGGAACCACAGAATGCTGGCATGCTAGGGAACCACAGAATGCTAGCATGATAGGGAACCACAGAATGCTGGCATGATAGGGAACCACAGAATGCTGGCATGATAGGGAACCACAGAATGCTGGCATGATAGGGAACCACAGAATACTGGCATGATAGGGAACGTGGGTACATGTGTAAGTGTACTAAAGGAGGTGTTTAAAGGAACACACACATTTTGATTGTTATTAGTGTCTGTTTCTGGAATGATATCCAACAATTCAGTTTTGATTTAAAATAGATTTCATAGAAATACATTCTGTGGACACCCACATTTTCCATGCTGTTTCCACAAAGTTTATGGAGCCACAGCTTTTATTATTTTAGTCTTTATCAATTGAAGGAGGTTTAGAAGTTATGTGTAAAAATCAATTTAACTACGCTCCCACACAGCACTTTGATTCACACTCTGCTGTATTACCAAGTATATTTTGATATTTGACCTCGAAATCACCGTTCGTTCCTGACACTAAATTTATCGGTCGGCATGATCACGTGACTACTGAATGTATAATAGATGGGTATTTTCCAGAGTTATAACAAATCAAATATGCAAACTCGCATTTATTCAATAAGCTTTATTTACACAGTCATGTTTACTGTCCTATTTTTGGGACATCAGCAAGTCTTTACACGTGGCTCGCTGAATGGCTGTGGACACATGTCGATTTGTCTGTATAAAATTAGAAAATATCAGTCATGCGGGAGTTATAAAGCAGAGGGTGAATATGAAGGTATCGGAATAAGCGCCCGTTACTAAAGGAGAATATGTCAGGGCATGAAATGTTACCCATATCCATTTGTTCATGCAAAAAATTGGTTTCCAATCTGCAATAACTCTTTAAAGGATAGATGTATTCAACTCATATTGGGTACAATTTGAAATAGGATTATAAAATATAGGTTAAGTTTTATTTAGGTTGCTATCCACCATTTTTGGAGGAACTATAGCCCTTTTTCGACTTCAAAAATTGTTTGAAAAGGGAGTTAATCCATGTCCTATGGACACATCCAGTTTTAATTTGACACAACCTAACACTAACTGCCTAAGCTTGCAGTTGATATGGAAAGTGGTATTCCTCTCACACATTGAACCATTATACAGCAGATGTGTCATGTTGTTTTAGCCACTGCTATCTGAATGCCTGTGCAATATCTTTCATTATATAACTTGATTTTTTCTCATTTTGCTATGTTCTAATGCATGTGAATGCTTTTCATCAAAGAAAATCTTGGAATCTTTCCTTTGTAAAAATGAAAAAAGTTGCGTAAAAGTTAAGGAATTATAAATTAATTTGTAACTAATTAACAAAAATTGTATTAATTAACAATATCCCATGCTCAGAGTTAAAGAGACATATTTTACCTAAGTTCTGTCAAACGTTTGAATGACACTATAAATAACAGAAATCTCTAATATCTTTGAATACCTTTTTTTTGTTACACCCAACAATCTAAAACTATCACTGTTTTGTTTTTCTGAAGGAAATGTTTACAATGCTATGAAATATAACATTATGTTTGGAATGCTTTGTACTGCTTTGATAAATAAAACAACAATATGGTATTTGTGTCCTACTTTATAAGTAGACAAATTCGTGAGTTAAACAATTCCTGTATCAGCATTGTCAGAAAGTCTGGGATTCTCCGAAATGAGTTCTGTTGTTGTTTAATAGTGATGGATGTGTAGTGTATACTTCTGCACTTATATGGTAAAAGAGAGGCAATTTAAAATATTGAGGTGCTTTCCATATCATTATATATAGTCTGTTTAACATTAATGGTACTGGGATTGTATATACATTTCCGGATGTACAAATAATAAATGCACTCTATTTTACCTCTTTATTAATTAATATTTCGCCTATATATAAGACTTTATCAAAATCATGAATCTTTAGTAGCTATATTGTGATCCTCTTGACACAACACATGAAAACAATATGGCGTAACGTCAAAATATATGACGTCTTAGGCAAAATATTAATTAATAAAGAGTTGGAAAAAAATAAGAAGTCATATATTTTGACGTTATGCCATATTGTTTTCATGTTTTGTGTCAAGAAGATCACAATGTGATTAATATTATCAAAGTTCATCAGTTCATGAACAAAATCTCGACACTGGTACCACTTTGCAGGAGATTCCGAGGAAACTCAGTACTGTAGGAGTTGTCTCCCTTTATGTACAAAACATTCTAACTAATGTTGAGAAATGGATAAATCATCGTGAAGTTTTCATCATTGTGCAATAATATCAAATAAATTGCTTTCTTTTCCCTAGATTGTGTGAAACTAAACCAAACCACACTATTGCATGTTTTACAGAAAAAAATACGTAAATGTCATACAATCTTATTATAATGTAAAAAACGTTTGTGGAACTGACAGGTTCAACTGTTCAATTAACCACTTCAGGTCTAGTAATACATAGAATACTTTGTTAATGACCTTTCCTTATATTTTTGTTTTGAAGAGTAAGGAGGTATCTTAATCACCATGTAGTGAATGTTTTTTATGCAGATTACATCACCTTGTGCTGGGTAGATGATGTACTGATACCCTTGATTAAGTCTTACATACCCAGAGATTATCTGTGGAGCTGGTGAAATACTGTAAAGTAGAAATGTTATCTGCATTTCTTTCCATTTTAGTTACTCCAAGGATATATATTTTACAGGTTTTATTCAGATACCTGTCTTTTCGTTTGTCTCCCCCCAACGTCCCCCCCCTGATGTGCGTACATGTCAACAGCCTTGTATTCAATAATGCAAACTGTTTTCAATGTTGGGAAAATATTGTCAATACATGTATATTGCTAACAGAATGACTTTCTAACCAATGTTTGCATTTCATTAACTGCTGGGTAGTATGTAAATATAACCTTGTCGTCTATTTGGGTTGTTAGCAAGGTGAATGGTGAATATTATGCAGACCTAAATTGTTTTGACTCAATATACCTTACCGTTGAACAAGTACAGCAGTCCTCGTTTATGTTTGTTATTTCCTCCAAATTGATTGTCTTACTCGTAGTTAGGCCATCCTGAAAAGTTATTTGTTTGCAGTTACGCAACCGATTCGTGCAAAATGCTGCAACTCAATATGTATCTCAGGTTCATCAATGAAAAAGAATTTTTTCAGTCTTTCAGCCATTACAGTACTAAACCCCAAAAAACAAACAAGAAACCTACGTACCGACCCACTGTTATAATTCTGGGTCGCGTAACTGCAAACAAACAATTTTTAAGCTTGGTTGAAAAAAATATTAATACAAAATTAATAAAGAATCTATTTCTAGGAAGTCAAAGTTGTTCTATATCTGTGTACTTAAATTGTCCAGTATCAATTGTATAGTTACGTAAGTTGAGTAAACGTGGCATATTTGTTTTGCAAGTAATTTTCACCATTGCAAAACAAAACTCCAATAGAACCGTTGATCTTAGATGCTGCAAATATTACGCTACTACGCAGTGTATGTATATATTCTGCTCTATCCATTAGTTTCTATATTTATATACAAGATGCTGGTTTCTTCATCAGAAAAGCCACAACTTTACCGCCTTGCTGGATGACATTGTTCTATACTCTACTTAAGTTTGGCAAACGGTTTGTTTGTATAACTAATTAGAGATGTAGCGTTTTTATACTTCTGTATTTTGTTACGTTAAACTTTGGCTTTGTTGGTTAATGGATTATTACTGAAGTACCCGGAGACAGTCTGGTATGACTTGCTAGAAGAATCTGCGTTTATACCTGTATCACGTTAGGTATCTTGTCCTTTCCAGTCCTTATTACCTGGTAATATTGTTTGATCTGTGTGCTGTTAGATGAATAGATGATATCTTTGGTTTCTTAATTTCTGCATTATCTGATTCAGTGAGATCTAATCATAAGACAATTATATGAAAGTCAAAAATGTTTTTGTGGTCGAAGGGAAATAACTATCCATGTCAAATTCATGAATTATAACAGAGTTCCTTCCCTTGGACTATATAATTTGAATTAGTGGTTCCGTTGTATGTACTTGCTTTGATGTTTATTTTTCATATTATATTTATAATATTTCATTAAAACATCTTACTAACATTCATTTAAATATAAAAAATACGCAATTTGTTTAAAATATTATTTCATGATTATACTTTTAGAGTTTTTGATAATGAGTGAAGACAAACAAGCAGGATAACTGAAATGATTTAGATGTTTTCATGTTTCTTTGTATATTTACAGATAGAATTACTGACTCCGAAACAGAACGGGTCAGTGGACGATGACCAAGAGAAGAAGAATCCTTCCACGATACGTGGAATGTGGAAGAAAGCATTTAAAACATTGAAAAGTTCCTCGTCCGTGGAGAAACTTGTGAGTATTTCATGTAATTGTGTCTTTGTATACGAGATCACAAACGAAACATTGCCTTAACAAATAAAACCTATACTTTGGCATTTATATTGAAATTTAAAAGCTCTTTCACACTTATTTTTTGTGCAATTAATTACTAAAACTTAGTTACAGTAAAACTTCTATAAAACGACCACCCTTGGGACCCTTGAAAACTTGTATTAATATTGAGGTGCTCTTAATTGGTTGAATAAAGAGCAAAACAGTAAAAATGGACTTGAAAATTGTTCATTGAGGTGGTCTTAATATTGAGATGGTCTTAATATTGAGTTGGTCTTATTGTTGAGGTGGTCTTAACTTTGAGATGGTCTTAATATTGAGATGGTCTTAATATTGAGGTGGTCTTATTGTTGAGGTGGTCTTTAAGTGAGGTTTTACTGTATGTTCATGACTCTGTGTGCCTTCGCACTTTGTGTGTGCTCAATGCTGCTTCACCTCTTTGTTCTTATTTTCTTGGACCAAAATTTCTCTATAGAAACCAAAGTGTCATGACCACAACAGACATGGCTTGACATTACTATCATGTCCATATAAGTTTATATTTCTTTTTGGGGCATATAATGTATCAATGTTTTGACAATTGTGTGGTAGATCTTATATTCTTGTACATTCTAGATAATGCTTGAATTCTTGTCTTATTTTATTTTTGCTTTTGCTACATTTCTTGTTGCATGGTATAGGACTGTTTATTGAATAACTATAAACTGGTGGTATTGCTGGATGTCAATCTTAGTCTCCTTAGCCTCTGGCTTTCTGAAACCTTATGTGTACCGCACAACCTCTAGAGTGGCCATCTCTTTAACAACAGTAATATATTTTCCTGAACGATGTAAGAATATATATTAATTTTAACTTTCTACAGCAACAACCTTTCAACATCAGCCAAAATGAGCTTTTCCCAAAGGATATCACTCTTGTAAGGTTGTCCTGTCTTTGATTGCATGGTATGATAAATATATCAAATGAGCTGTGCCACGAACCTGTATTAGTTACCAAAATTTCAGGGTACGTTTTGGTTTACATGGACGGTGATATATATTCATGTAAGGTGTTTAAAATGAGCATCATGACCTATATAATAGATTCCCCTTACAATGTTATGCTTCTGTGATTTGGTTAAGTCAATATGTGTATTTATTGATAATGTGCATCACTAAAGCTGACCAGTATAAAAACCAATGACAAAAACAATTTTGTAATTTTTATACCAAAACCAAATTAACCGGTGGAAAATTTGCAAGTTATTCAATATGGCGTGGTCCAGGTATGACATTGGAATAACGTCAAATGGCCATTGGAATGTTCAATCGACCATTAGTTGTCTGAAGACTCGATATCAGTTGACAGGAGGCACCAAGGATAGGCGATCTTCAGACAGACCACGTAATACAACTCAGTTTGAACACCGCTATATTGTAGTGATGTCAAGACGTAACAGATTTATGTTGAGTCACATGTTGGCTATCCATGTCAGGAATGCAACTCGCACAAGAGTTTGTGAAGGAACAGTTTGTAACTGACTGTGTTGCTGGACTTCCTTGACATCGTCATTACGTTGGCATACCATTAACTCAACGTCATCATCAGGATTGGCTTGCTTGGTCAAGAATTCATCACAGATGGACTTGTAGGCAGTGAAATGATGTTCTTTTACGGACAAATCTAGATTTAACCTTTAGTTTGCTGGTGGATGGCTTTGTGTATGGAGAAGAAAGGGCAAACAATTTGATCCTGAGTACGTCATTCAACGTGTCCTGGTAATTTTTCTGCAGTGGAATATTGTGACGAGATAGTAGAGCTTGTGGTTGTACCATTTTTTTGACCCCCTTCGAGGAAGAGAGGGCATATTGGTTTGCACATGTTGGTCGGTTGGTCCGTCCATAATCTTTTCATTTCCGATCAATAACTCAAGAAATCCTTCACCTGTCATCCTCAAACATGATCCACACATTCATCTTGGGTAGCAGAGAAAGTCTATTGATTTTGGGGTGACGGGGCCAAAGGTCAAGGTCACAGCGGGGCATAATATTATACAAACATCTCTTGTTATTGCAACATGCGCAGTTTTTTCAACAGGATTACACCTGTTTACAGACTCCTGAAGCAGCACATGTTCTCAGGCATAATAATATTGCTGTACTCCTTGGCCATCAAAATAAACGGCTCTTTCACCCATTGAACACAATGTGGGACGATCTTTGACATAAGATTAGAGAACGTAATGACATCGTACAACATCTTACGTGACCTTATACAAGGGTTGACATAGAATGGTGCAGAATTCCCATACAAGTTGCTAGGAGCTTTATTCACAGCATAAAACGAAGATGTGCTGCTGTAATTGTTCGTAACGGTGGACATAATAGATATTGACATGTTAATGATTTTCAATTCGACAACTAGCATATTCGTTGCGATGGATTTCAGATGAGATAAAGTTTTCTATTCGTTAAAATGCTTGAATTTCAAATGGAATTAAACAATTTATGATGGGAATACCTTTGTTTCTGTTTAAAAACGAATTATACCAACTTGCTAAACTCACTTCTCCGTAAACATTCCATCTACTCTATATCTCTTCACAATGCATTCATTGACTGTGACGTCAGACAAGGTAGGCATGTTTTTTAGCTCTCCTGAGCACAAAGTGCTCCAGGTGAGCTATTGGGAATGCCCTGTGTTCGACGTCCGTCGTCAACAATTTAGATTGTTTACACTCTAGAGGTAACATCTTTACCTGATCTGCATGAAACTTGGTCAGAATGTTTGCTTCAATACAATCTAGGCCAAGTTCGCAACAGGGTCATGTGGAGTCAAAAGCTAGGTCACTCAGAGTCCAATTGTAGTAAAACTTTGTTCACACTCCAGAGGACACATTTTTACTTGATTTATATGAATCATGGTCTGAATGTTTGCCATTATAAAATCTAGGCCAAGATTGAAACTGGGTCATCTGAGGTCAAAAACTATGTCACATGATCAAATGATTGAAAATCCTTGTGAATTATCGGGAGGCTGCATTTTCTACTGGAACTACATAAATCTTGATCAGAATGTTTGTCTTAATAAAATGCAAGTCCAGTGTGGTACTGGGTCATGTGAGGGTGAGCGATTTAGGGCCACCATGGCCCTCTTGTTTCAAAAAGCTGTTAATTGCATAATGTTAGTGTTATATTCATTTAACATGCCATTAAAATGCCAATTTATTTTTGCAATCACTTTCCCTATTCAGAACATTATTCCCCCATGTAATATAGTCAGATGTTATCTACAGTATGAAAGATGACCACACAACTGTCGCGGTTGTCAGTCTCAACCTGAGGAACACTTTTGAAATCTTTGTAATAAAATGAAAATGATTGCTTACCATATTTAGAAACAGTCTGGCTATATTACATTCTTCCTTATATGGAAGTGTATATGTTTCCACATTTGTTGTGATTTGTCATACCAGACCACATTCTCATTGAGTTCGTGACTTATGTTTTCATAACTCAGGTTCTATATCTTTACCAGGGAAAATATCAATTAGCTTGGAATATATGCATAACAGTTAGTAAACCAATTCAGAATTCAGAATGTAATTTGCTATTCTGTTACCATAGTTACTGGGTTTCATTAATTCAGCTACTTATTTGGTGTATCGTTAGTTCTGAAATGTATTGCTGATTCTGGAGCACCAAATGTTCAATATTGTTGTAAATCATAACAATAGTTTAACCTTATATGTTTTGTTCATGAAGCTTAAGTAAAGTGCAAACATTTGGTTTTGACTCAGAAATCGTGCCACATTGCAAAAGTATCATGTCGCTGCCCTTGCACAACCTGCTGGAAATTCTGTGTTGCCATTTGTATCGAGATATTTGACTCTATTGTCACATGATATGTGAGTTTTTATTTCCAAGTTTATTAAAAAGAAAGACTTATTCTTGAATCGCCATTGTACACATAAAGCCAGTCAGACACGCACTGTATTCATATATAGAGATTTTATTACATTACTGTCAATGCTACAGGGTGTAACCATTCTCAAAATCAATGTTGAATTTTTATTTAAATAAATCATTTTACATAAAAAATATTTTATAAAATTCTTAGGGGCTTACTAGCCATCTTATTGACAAATGAAATACTGATATTATATTGACTCATGTATCCAAATGATCTGTGTAAGAACTTTTTAGGACTTTTAAATGTGTTTCAAGGGTCATATTTAATAGTTTGCATTATTGTGAATAGCTAGAACATTCTTGGTACTTTCATTCCGAATCTATTAAAATCAGCAAGCTAAGTTTAAAGGTTCATGTTAAGTGGATTTTGCATATTACAATTCACTGATTTTTTAAGTAAAATAACAATGCAATATGGATTATTATATATCTAAATGTTCGTCTGAATGAGCAGATACGGATAGATTATTTTTTATTGACAAATAATTTAATTTAAAAACAAAAATACTTAAACACTATTCTAGGTGATAGAGACAACAGAAAGTCTAAAACACTTTGATTAACTCTTTAATGTCAACAAACAAAAATGGCGGCGCTCAGTGACAACATTTGAACAATTTGACATCAAATTTCTACTTTGTTGATAAAATCTAGAATAAATAAGTTCTCGTACCATCTTACTATGATAATGGATAATAATGTTGGTATGATATTAAACTTAATATGTTTTCGGATAACAAGTTGGATACATTTTTAGTGAAGGACCCTTTTTTACCTGAAATGTCACATAGATTGGCCTTTACAGCTATGGTAGTGCACAAAGGCATATATTAAACACCCAATTTATTCTTGTTACTCTTATCATTTATATTATGCAACTGATTTGAGTTAGAATGTATTGAATTCCCAGAAATTTGTGTTGCATTATTTGTAGCATTTGCAATGCTAATCCACTTGACATGAACCTTAAACTGTCAAAAAATTAAGTTCTAATTAATTAAATTTTATTAAAATACTGAATTTTGGATTCCAAGTAATGGAATTATTCTGTCATTTTATGATTAGATCTTACAATGGAGTCGCAATATAATCTGCCTTGTTGTGGACTATCTCTCCTTTCAATTTATTCATTTGATATTGGAATCAGATTTATAGATTTTACACACCCTATGAGGTGTGTCAGCTATTTGTATCTGTCAAGTACAGTATGTGAGGTATTGCGGCAAACACTATATTGGGAAACAACACACATTTACATAACTGTTCCTTTGTTTTTGAGGAAAACATGTGTTTATATATCACACATTGGCACACATATATATACATATGTCACCAGTGTAAGATTGTGACTTAGGAATTAGAAATGCTCTGGGGTAGTACAGCAAACTCGTAGAATATGTGATTGACAGTGACAACTTTATGAGATTTACTCTCTGCAAGGAGATGGTAATTGGAATTGGAATGTTACAACAAAAAACGGATATAAATTGTCTTCATGACAGTGGAAACAAATTGGATTAATTTATGATTGTAGACGTGTGAACAGTATGTATATGGTTCAGAAGTTGTGAATAGTATGTTTCATTGCTTTAATTTGATAATCTATTTTAACATTTTACCTTTTTTCTGTCTTTCATTTAAATGTAAATATTCACATGCAGTTAAGACAAATGTCTCATAGGCTTGTGAAATTTCTTTTTGACTTGATTTATTGAAGTTATTTGATATAAAAAAGGACAATAAAAATGTGTGAGACAGGCAAAAACATGTTTTACCTTGGGGATACCCAGGAAAGTGATGTGCACATGGAGTTTGACACTGAAAAAGTAAGGGCCAACATTTCAAAAGTGAATTCAGACTCATATAAAAGGTTCTTAGCTGTTGACGACAACTTTGATGAAGTTCTGACTGAAGATATGGCTGAAAGTTGCTATAGTAACCAGCAAATGGATGGAGGAGAAGAATTTAAACTTTGTATTCGAAAGTCTGCTAGTAGCTCTGCATGCATGTATAAAAAGCTATCACCAATCATTGAAAGAAAAACTGACAGGTTTGCTGAGAATGTTTGTAACTTAGAAGTAGCAAATAAAGATAAAGTTGAAGGTCATGATACTGGACACAAAATCAGATTTCCACCTCGGAAATATTCTGATGACGATGTGTTTAGTGATGAGGTTGACAATAAAAACGTCATCAGTCCAAATATTGAAAAAATGATGAAAGTCCTTTTATTTAGATCTATGGTAGATGACAAAGAATTTGATGCTATTGATCCATTAGATATAGAGAGGAAAATTAGTTGCGATCCTAAAAGAATATTAGGAAAGAATCCTAGTAGATCACAGTCATACAGTAACTCATTCTGCCGAAAGAGATATACTCACTTAAGTGCCTCAGACTATGTTGAAGATGACCCAAATGATAAATCTGGTGGTAGACGAGCATTTAGTGACAGTACTAATGCAGAACTTGTTGCACAATTCAGTATAGATTTCTCTAAAGATGTTGAAAATGATACCGAATGTTTCTGGGATAGTGCTGATTTGACACCAAAACTGGACAGTTATGAGAAAGCTAGAGCAAGGGATTACAGAAGAAATAGCTCTCCTGAAGCATTTCCAAAGAACATAAAAAGTAGCTTTATGTCAGTATTTGATTTATTTAAAGAAAAGAAGGACAAGGACAGGCAGCATGATGTAAGAAATCTGAGAAGAGAAAGAAGTTTTCCCTCAATATTTGGAGGTCGAAAGGCTTCATATAAATCTACTGGAAGCTCATGCAAAGCTCCTTCAACGTTACCAAAGAAATGTAGCCATAAACTAAGTAGAGAAGGAAGCTTGCAGTCTCCATCCATGTCTGGAAGATGCACTCCAATAACAAGTAGAGAGGATGGTCTTGTGTCACCTATGGGCTCTAAAAAGGGTACTCCCAAGTTAAGTAGGGACAGTAGCTTTGTGTCACCTATGGGCTCAAAAAAGGGTACTCCCAAGTTAAGTAGGGACAGTAGCTTTGCATCCTTGTTTGGATCTAAAAGGGGTACACCTAAATTGAGCCGAGAGAGCAGTGCTGCCTCTCCTGCATCTAGGAGGGGAACCCCATTGCTCAGTAGACAGAGCAGTGGTGCTTCTTGCGGCACACCTTTGTTGAGTGGCAATGGAAGCCCCTCCTTGGCATCTCCATTAACAGCAAGTCATGGGAAAAAATGTAGAAAACAAGCTCAATCTAGTAGTGTTTCCCCACCAAGAAATTCACGGATGGTTAGTCCTGGTAAAAATGTGGGTTCCAATGGAAATAGTAAGAAGAAAAAAGCTGGAAGTGTACCTGGTTTAGAGGGCCCAAATGGCAAAAAGCGGTCACCAAAACTGGAAAGAAGGAGAAGTGCTCCAAAATTTAAAGTGCAAAGACAATGTGAAGTTAAACTTAAGAAAGAAAAGAGTGATCCCTCTCTTTACAGTAAAAGGAATGAATATGTTGATCAAGATTTGCAGGGAATTTACAAAGCAAGTGAAAAATTAGAAAATCTAAAACTTGGAAGAAAAATGTCTAAACAGAGAGATTCATCTGCTAAAAGTAAGAGACAAGGAAAAAGAAAACCAGAGAAACATAGAAGTTCTAGTGAGCACTGGCAGACCCCTAAAATTTCCAGGAAAAAAAGGGGTGATGAAAATGTACCACTACGACATAGTAGACTTGATAGTCATCAACTTTCATTGGATGACAAGATCGAGAATTGGTTGGAAAATGTTTCTGTAGGTTTAGTATTTTTCCATTGATGAGTGTTGTTGTTTAATGTCTGTTGTTCCAGGTGTTGTGTTGTAGTTTGAGAATAATACTGTTATAGGACCCTTAATAGGACCTAACAAGTTTTACAGTGAGTACTCTAGTCAGTTTGAGTTTAGTATAATTTATCTCCTTGTCTGTACTAGACTGATCTGCTGCTGCTGTGTTACTTACTACTATAGATACATTTGAAATGTCATATGAATATTGATGATAATGAAAATAAATAGGATAGCAATTAGTTATGTCTTAATTCAATGTTCAATTGTTTGCTTGATGTTTCATTGTGTTTAAAGGTAGGGGAACCTAACAGTAAAGAAACGCAACCTCGCGTTCATTTCAATCCATTTGTGACTATAGAAGTAGATGATTATGATGCTGACAACAATGATGTGAAGAAAAAATGGAGAAGAACATTTTATGTATTGCGAGCAGTTAGCAGTTTAAAAGTAGTTATCGAATGCACTCAATGTAATTGCATATGCACTAGTTGCCAAGGTGATGGTCACTTAAAATTTTATGGATAGGCATCAGTATGTCTGTCCAAAACTGTTTAAAATTATGATAGCTGTGTAGCTGGAAAATGCATGTATTCACTTGTAAACCAAGTCATATTCACCTTCCAATATAAAGTCATAAAGTGGTGATGGTCAAATGTATGTCTGACAGAATTGCAAAGTACTTCCTTTCCAACAACCGTCGGCAATTTTTATGTCATCTTTGGATCAGATAGATGTTGTGTATGTCCAATGCATGTGTAAATGCATCCTTGGTACCCAGGCTATTCATAACATATATGAGTTTGCCCAGCGAAACTTTGTAATGCATGAATATTCATTAGCATTTCTCGACCAATGAAATGGACTATAACAAAAAAAGAAGAGCTATCAGCAAATTTGACAAAATGGCAGCCTTACATGATTAAAAAGCCCCAATCTCATTGGATCGCTCAGGCCCACGATTTCATCCATAGCAATTTCCTTATCACAAAAGGTGTGTGTCATGTGGCCAATCAAGCGGCTGGATTTCACCTCATTAATTATTCATGAGTAAGAGATTTTTAGCTCACCTGAGCACGAGGTGCTCATGGTGAGCTTTTAGGATCCATGATTGTCCGCCGTCCGTCGTCATGAATCGTGAATAGTGAATCGTGCATCAGCATTTTCTTTAAACGTTACATCTCCTCCTAAACCAGTGAATGGATTTTGTTCAAATTTCACAGGAATGATCCTTGGGTGGGCCTCTTTCAAAGTTGAATAAATCGTTCCAGTCTGCTGAATAACTAGATTTTAAAAGTGTAAACTTTGAAATTTTTCTTGTCCAAAACCTTAAGGTCTTGAGCTTTGATATTTGGTTTGTAGCATTGTCTAATGGTCCTCTTACAAGCATACATGTGAACCTTTTCTGAAGGCAAATCGGGAGATTGCACCTCAAAAAGCGGGAGATTGAGCCTTAAAACAGGAGTTTTTTTTGTGTGGCTGAAATTTTGTCAATATTATGACTTCATCCGTATCATAAGCTGTTAATAGCAATATGCTGCGAATTAACTCGTAATCTGGGGTTCATCCCTTCAATCGAGTTGCCAATTAACAATTTTATTGCTAATTGTCATATCAGAATACAATAGAAACAAGTGAAACTTGAATAAACAACATGAAAAGCGAGGGTCGCATCGTATTTTGATCATTGTCACCAAGCGCTTGATTCCATGGTTTAGAGACTATTTAGACGGTTTAGAGAGTATTTCTGACTGGTATCCCGATTTTACACTTTACTTTGAAAATCGGGAGATCGCGGCTCCCGGCCGGGAGAGCGGGAGTTGGCTGTCAAAACCGGGAGTCTCCCGTGTAAATCGGGAGACTTCACATGTATGTACAAGATTGCATAAATTTTTAAGTTCCGTCAAAAATGATGGCCCCAGGGGCTGAGGCCTTGTTCCCTATATGTATATAGTGGAAACTATAAATGACATTTCCTCCTAAACCACTTGATAAATTTTGATCAAAGTTTGCAGAAATGATCCTTAGGTGGTCCTCCTCTCGTTACAGTCAGTCATATATGTTTGGAGTAGCCTGGATACCGAGGATGGTGTAAATGTGTTGACCGTTGTTTCAGATGCACTTGTAAGTTGATGCTTGATGTTTTGATTATAAAGGTGTCGTACTTGAATGTTCACATATACTCTGAGAGTATAACAATACAATGTATGTATCTAATACACAGTTTGGTCAAACTGTTCTTTCAAAGTGTTAAGTATGTGCCCATGAAAATTGTGATAGTCTTCGGCAAGTATTCTGCAATACAAATCAGAGTATGCAATGCAGTATAATTATATAAAGCCTTTCTCACTGTGTTCATGTCTGTGTTTGCAAAATGGTTTTATAAAACATAATTCTCTCTGTAAGATCTGGTGACTGTTGTTTATTGACAATGTTGTTTATTGACAACAGCTCTTGATCAAAATTTATTTGTCATGAAGCAAGCAAGCAACATGTCTTAATTTGCTCTTTATTAGCCACAAGTTTGGGCATAAAGTCAAATAAACTTGTTTAGTAGAACTTGATAGATTCAATATAATCCCTATGTCTCAAATTATGACATGTTTATATGTCTGCATGGTGCACCATGTGGTCTCCAGTGTGGTGGTGGTGTATGTCTGCATGGTGCACCATGTGGTCTCCAGTGTGGTGGTGGTGTATGTCTGCATGGTGCACCATGTGGTCTCCAGTGTGGTGGTGGTGTATGTCTGCATGGTGCACCATGTGGTCTCCAGTGTGGTGGTGGTGTATGTCTGCATGGTGCACCATGTGGTCTCCAGTGTGGTGGTGGTGTATGTCTGCATGGTGCACCATGTGGTCTCCAGTGTGGTGGTGGTGTATGTCTGCATGGTGCACCATGTGGTCTCCAGTGTGGTGGTGGTGTATGTCTGCATGGTGCACCATGTGGTCTCCAGTGTGGTGGTGGTGTATGTCTGCATGGTGCACCATGTGGTCTCCAGTGTGGTGGTGGTGTATGTCAGCATGGTGCACCATGTGGTCTCCAGTGTGGTGGTGGTGTATGTCAGCATGGTGCACCATGTGGTCTCCAGTGTGGTGGTGGTGTATGTCTGCATGGTGCACCATGTGGTCTCCAGTGTGGTGGTGGTGTATGTCAGCATGGTGCACCATGTGGTCTCCAGTGTGGTGGTGGTGTATGTCTGCATGGTGCACCATGTGGTCTCCAGTGTGGTGGTGGTGTATGTATGCATGGTGCACCATGTGGTCTCCAGTGTGGTGATGGTGTATGTATGCATGGTGCACCATGTGGTCTCCAGTGTGGTGATGGTGTATGTCTGCATGGTGCACCATGTGGTCTCCAGTGTGGTGATGGTGTATGTCAGCATTGTGTATTATTGTATTGTCACTATATTATTGCCTTGCTTGTTTAAATATTGCATGTGTATATTCAATATGACATTTCTGTATATACTAGCTGGAAGAATGATTTTATTTCCTCAAAATTGTTTAAATGTAGATGCTAAATATTATGCTAATGCTTAACCCCAATGAATTGTAAGAATTTAAATTTCTATTAAAAAAGTTATTCTAAATGGATATTGTGGTTTTTAAAGGCCTTTTTTCAAGAAAAAAAAACACTATTTCTCACAATTTTCAAATAAAGATATTTGTCTTATTGAAAAATAGCATTTTAAGCCTAATTGATTTAGAGTGAAATTTTGATTGAAATGTGTATATTCTGATTTCTCTTTACATTGCTGGGTCCAATTTCTGATATCATTGTCTAGTAAAAACGTTCATTTTTTTCCCCAAACAGGTAAGTTTAGTTAGTTTTGCTATGTTCCTAAAAACAGCAATGTAGGTATCATAGTAAAATCTTACTGATGGTAGGATGGTAAATGCAATGAAATGAATCCATCTAAGGTGGATTCAATTAGTCGAGAATATCATAATCGTATACACTATTTCTATTGGTCAATATTCTCCAAAACATATTTTCATTGGTTGACTATAAGGGTAAATTTTATGATTTGATATTCTGAGAGCTGAATGCCAGTATACTGGGCACTGGACAATCACAAAACCTGTTAAGTTGTTTTTTTAAGTTTACATGAAATGGACATGTCCTATTGTTTGAACAGTTAAATTACCTCCCTGTTGGACAATCACCATCTGTTATAAAATTTCTCATTTTATGTCAATATTGCTTCTTACACTGCGTCTGCCATACTTTTCCTTAGTGGTTTCATAGCAACCATAATAATGTTGTCTTTTTACTGTAATGGAACCCGTTTAGCATGTTTGTTTTTATTTCTTTCCAGTATAGTTTTCAATTAATCTACTTTGTGCAGTTTTATTTCTTTTAGCTAAGTTCTTTTGGCATTTATCAACACAAAAATTTGTGACGTTTAAAAATCTCATTTTTTGTTATTTTCAGTCCAAGAAAAGCAGTTTCAGTAAAAAGAAACAAAGTTCGAAAGAAGCAGATGATGAAGTGGAACAAGTAAACGGTAGGTGTTGCCTAGCAAGCAACAAGTTTTTAATATTTAAAAATAAATATGTATTAATACTGGTCAAAGTACTGGCCAGTACTATTTCACATAGTTTCAAAAAAGCTACCAAATACAGCTGTTGATTTTTTATTGCAGTAAGCTATATCATTTATGACTCAAATGGCTAGAAATATCAAAAAGTTTATGTAAACATGTCAAATTCACATTAAGGAACCTATAAATAAAGCTCCAGTAGATTGCATTCTGTTGTTGATAATGCAACATTGGTATTATTCAAACAATACTTACATAAGCACCCTGCGGGGGACTTGATTGCTGTTTATAAAAATAAATACTTTTTTCCCCATATTTTTGTTTACATATTAACATGTTTACATTCTGAAATGCCAAATAACATGCAATTAGAACTATATATAATACAGTACAATGTATTTATTTAATATAATGTGTCAAAAATATCCTAACATACTGGTAAGTATTTGTTTGTGACATCTAGTACGTACTGACTTTTCATACGTAGTTCTTGACATTTCATGAACTCAAACATCAAGTTTTTGTATAGTGCTGTTAGATTGACTGCGAACAGGCGTATGAACTTTAAGGACTCAGGTCCATGTCAATTTAGGTGTAAAGCTATAACTGCTGTTTGGAGTACTTTACTATCAAAACAAAACCACAGCTTTTTCTCCATCAAGCTTACGGACACACAAGCATGTCAATAAACCAATTTTGAAATGTTATGGTCCAGATAATATATTCATAGGTTTGCGGTTAATAAAACTGCACTATACTCAGTATCAGACAGGCAAAATGTAAACAAAGCCTATAATTAGACACTCTGCCGGGGTGACTAAACTTGTATAATCTATGTGTAATACCTCAGCCTTGCAGTATTAAGTTCACTAATTGTGTTATTACTAGCAAGAACAGAACTTGGTCAGCAGTTGTATTTGTGAGATTATTCGGAGTCTGTTGTTGTTAAGTTATGCTGTATCTTTGACTGATGTATAACACTTCCATCTAGATTGTAGTATGTATGAAGGTTCAGTGATCTTAGATTGTGTCTGTGTGCGTGTGTGATCTTAGATTGTGTCTGTGTGCGTGTGTGATCTTAAATAGATCGTGTGTGTGTGATCAGTGATCTAAGACCATGTGTGTATGGTTGAGTGTGTGATCAGTGATCTTAGATTGTGTCTGTGTGCGTGTGTGATCTTAGATTGTGTCTGTGTGCGTGTGTGATCTTAAATAGATCGTGTGTGTGTGATCAGTGATCTAAGACCATGTGTGTATGGTTGAGTGTGTGATCAGTGATCTTAGATTGTGTCTGTGTGCGTGTGTGATCTTAGATTGTGTCTGTGTGCGTGTGTGATCTTAAATAGATCGTGCGTGTGTGATCAGTGATCTAAGACCATGTGTGTATGGTTGAGTGTGTGATCAGTGATCTTAGATTGTGTCTGTGTGCGTGTGTGATCTTAGATTGTGTCTGTGTGCGTGTGTGATCTTAGATAGATCGTGCGTGTGTGATCAGTGATCTAAGACCATGTGTGTATGGTTGAGTGTGTGATCAGTGATCTTAGATTGTGTCTGTGTGCGTGTGTGATCTTAGATTGTGTCTGTGTGTGTGTGTGATCTTAAATAGATCGTGTGTGTGTGATCAGTGATCTAAGACCATGTGTGTATGGTTGAGTGTGTGATCAGTGATCTTAATTTGTGTGTGTGTGATCAGTGATCTTAGAGCGTGTGTGGGTGCGTGTATGAACAGTGATCTAAGACCATGTATGTGTGATCAGTGATCTTAGATCATGCGTGTGTGATCAGTGATCTTTGATCGTGCGTGTGTGATCAGTGATCTTTGATCGTGCGTGTGTGATCAGTGATCTTTGATCGTGCGTGTGTGATCAGTGATCTTAGACCATGTATGTGTGATCAGTGATCTTAGATCATGCGTGTGTGATCAGTGATCTTTGATTGTGCGTGTGTGATCAGTGATCTTAGATCATGCGTGTGTGATCAGTGATCTTTGATCGTGCGTGTGTGATCAGTGATCTTTGATCGTGCGTGTATGAACAGTGATCTAAGACCATGTATGTGTGATCAGTGATCTTAGATCATGCGTGTGTGATCAGTGATCTTTGATCGTGCGTGTGTGATCAGTGATCTTTGATCGTGCGTGTGTGATCAGTGATCTTTGATCGTGCGTGTGTGATAAATACATGTACACGAGAGTCCTGATCATTCCCATTCAGCCTAACTGATGAGGTTCCAAGGGGTAACTAAGACTACAAGTACCTATAAGGAGATCAGGACCTAGGATAAATGTTTTATGATACTCACCTGTAACTCAGATCTAACCCTGTATACAACCTTCAAAATTTACTTTGCTCAGTTTGACTATGGAGATTTGTGAGTCTAATGAGAATAACACTTCTTACTGGTTGCTTAGTTACATTGCTTTGAGATTTGAGTGTGAATATGGGGATTTGAGTGTAAAAAGTGTAATGATAACCATAATACTTAGCACTCATTACTATCACCTTACACTCAATTTAAGATTCACACTCAAATCTCTGACTAATTTACTGATTAGATAAATCATGGTGTTTTCTTAACAAAATCAGAACAATGTGCAGTACTTTGTTTATGTGAACTTTGCCTGTATGATCTAAACATGCTATTTTGACACTTGTTGATTTACAATAAATGTTTATATTTTGGTAACAAACTAAAATAGTGCTTGTACGTATTACAGTTTGTCACTCTTTTTAGATTGTACTGTTAATAACCTGCCATGACGTTCCGGACAAACATTTTTGACTTGAGTTAAGGATCCACAAGCAACAGCTGAAATTTTTAACAATTTTTTTACAAACATATTCAAAATGGCCCCAAGTGACTGCTCAAACCTAACATTGACAGACAAAAATGCACTCCAAGAATTTGTCAACAGTCATAAAAACCCTTCTACATTATTTCATATTCCCTGCATCACTGAGGAGTTTGTCACTAAACAACTACAGTCACTCGACACAAGTAAAGCAACTGGGCTAGATGGCTTAGGAGCTAAATTTCTAAAAATAAGTGCAAACATAATATCTAAGCCTTTAACATATATTTTTAACCAAAGTATTTCCAAATCTAGTTTTCCATCACTTTTCAAGAAAGCAAAAGTGGTCCCAATCTTTAAGAAAGGATCTAAATCTGATACAAACAATTATCGGCCCATTTCTATTCTTCCAGTGTTATCAAAAATCCTAGAAAAACATGTTAGTGATCATTTAAAATTATACCTAGAAAATCACTCTCTCATTCATAAAACTCAATCTGGCTTTCGTTCTAATCACTCCTGTGAAACTGCTTTAACTTCTGTTGTTGACACATGGATTGATGCCATTAATGATAATAACATTGTTGGAACAGTCTTTTTGGATCTAACGAAGGCATTTGATTTGATAAATCATTCACTTTTGTTTGATAAAATGGCAGAATACAATATATCCCCTAAGTCTCTGTCATGGTTTAAATCATACTTGTCAGAACGGTGCCAACAAGTGTCTGTTCAAGGCAAGCTGTCAACAGCTCTTGAAATTACATCAGGAGTACCCCAAGGATCTGTCCTTGGACCTATACTCTTTATCCTTTACATTAATGATCTACCTCTACATATACAAAATTGTTCGACTGATATGTTTGCAGATGATACCACTATAACTGCACTTGGGTCATCCATAAATACTGTCTGTCAAACACTACAAACTAGCCTCAATACTATCCATGAATGGTGCCAGAGACATTCGATGATACCAAACCCTCAAAAGACAAAAGCAATGATTATCTCACCATCAAACAATATTCACAAGACACTTTGTACAAGTGATGATTATAAACTGCTTCTACATAATCAAAACATTGATTTTACTGAAGTTGAAAAGTTATTAGGTATATATGTTGACCACAAGTTAAACTGGAACACCCAAGTGGAACACATTCTTAAAAAATGTAATTCTTTACTGTATCTGCTTTTGAGAATAAAACAATTCCTTTCAATACATATGAGAAAAGTATTCTTCAATGCTTATATTTTGCCACACCTCGATTATTGCTGCACTATCTGGGGCAACTGCAGTGATGAACTGTCAAATAAATTATATAAATTCCAGAAAAGGGCAGCTCGAATAATTCTTGACCAGACTTATGATGCACCAACACAAACCTTATTTAAAGAACTGAAATGGATGAAGATGCAAGACCGTATTCTCTACAAAAAAGCTGTTTTTGTGTATAAATCAATAAATAATATATTTCCTAAATACATGTGTAACTTGTTTAATGAAACAAATAACACATCTTTAAGATCACACTCAAGCAACACTCTATACATTCCAAAACCCAGACTTGAATTTTGTAGAAAATCTCTTGCATATTCTGGACCAAAAATCTGGAACAAAATACCACAAAATATTCGCCAGTCAAATACACTAAATACTTTCAAAAGATCATACCTCACATGGTTTTACTCTGGTGGGCCACATAGTGTTACATTGTAAATAGTGTCATGTCTATTGTTATATTGTTATATATTTATGTATAATCTCATACATTGTTTTTTGTTGTTGCTTTTTTTCAGGTAAAATTTTAATTGTTTGTGTATCTATACCTGCCTGTAGCATTATGTTGTAAACATGTATATTTCATAGAGGCTCACAGGGAAGACTGGGCTTGCCCAACTGTGTTGCCTCTTTAAATAAAGTCGTTATTATTATTATTATTATTATTATTATTATTACTTGCATTGAACATATTGTGTAGATGAGTGAACATAATCTTGACAATGAATTATTATTGCTGATGAAGTTGATCAAAATCTGTAGCTGTTAATAAAACCGCATACATGTCAATACTGTATTGATTCGACCATTTCCGCACTATTTATGTATGTATGGCAGTTTGGAAATTGAAATTTAATTGCATTGAAATTCATGTCATTTTGTTCCAGAACTAAAATTATAACACCAAATCAGGGAGGTGAATTTTTAAATACCTTTCCAATCATTGTGAAATAGAACAAGTCACTGTAGGTTTTCATAGATAGAAAGATTGACTTCAATGCCTGTTTTGAATAAGTATATTAAGCTGACAACACCAACAATATTTTTGCTGTTATATAAATGAGTAATTGCGATAAAAAGCAATGATGCTCTTCATCATCAAAGTCAATAATAACAAGATGATAATCTATAAATTTATAATATAAATAGTATGGAATTCATTAATCGTTTCTTCAAAATGACTCGAAGGGAGAGTTGAGTGGAGTTCATGGCGGAATAAATTAACGTTAACCATCCAGCACCATATATCGCAATGTACTGCGATTTCAACAAACTCTTAAATTCACCCTGGCTAAAATATGAGTACATTCATGGCTTACATTAATATCTAATTCATGCTGGCTAGAACATGAGTGCATTCATGGCATACTTGCTACCAATTTCAATGATCATTTGGACATTGTCCGAAATTTTGACCACATGACTTTCGGAACTATTTTTAGATATGACCACATCAAGATTTAGTGATACCTCTAATTCATACAAGCGCCATCAGGGACCATGGCATCATTGTATGAATGCTTTAAAACATCCCCTACAATATACTTGTATAAAGTTCGAATACTCACTAAATTTGAAGAAACACATAAATAAAAGAAAAAATCAAATTATAGAAAGTTCAGTTAATCGAGTTTATAGAATGGTTTGGGTTGAATGGAAAAGTACATCTTGGGCCTAGAAATGAAATTTACCATTTTTGGATTGTCTATTTTTAGGATTACTATTTGTTGTATTTCAGCTGGTCCAGTCGACCCTGTATATATAATATATTTGTTGTATTTCAGCTGGTCCAGTCGACCCTGTATATATAATATATTTGTTGTATTTCAGCTGGTCCAGTCGACCCTGTATATATAATATATTTGTTGTATTTCAGCTGGTCCAGTCGACCCTGTATATATAATATATTTGTTGTATTTCAGCTGGTCCAGTCGACCCTGTATGTATAATATATTTGTTGTATTTCAGCTGGTCCAGTCGACCCTGTATGTATAATATATTTGTTGTATTTCAGCTGGTCCAGTCGACCCTGTATGTATAATATATTTGTTGTATTTCAGCTGGTCCAGTCGACCCTGTATATATAATATATTTGTTGTATTTCAGCTGGTCCAGTCGACCCTGTATATATAATATATTTGTTGTATTTCAGCTGGTCCAGTCGACCCTGTATATATAATATATTTGTTGTATTTCAGCTGGTCCAGTCGACTCTGTATATATAATATATTTGTTGTATTTCAGCTGGTCCAGTCGACTCTGTATATATAATATATTTGTTGTATTTCAGCTGGTCCAGTCGACCCTGTATGTATAATATATTTGTTGTATTTCAGCTGGTCCAGTCGACCCTGTATATATAATATATTTGTTGTATTTCAGCTGGTCCAGTCGACCCTGTATGTATAATATATTTGTTGTATTTCAGCTGGTCCAGTCGACTCTGTATATATAATATATTTGTTGTATTTCAGCTGGTCCAGTCGACTCTGTATGTATAATATATTTGTTGTATTTCAGCTGGTCCAGTCGACCCTGTATGTATAATATATTTGTTGTATTTCAGCTGGTCCAGTCGACCCTGTATGTATAATATATTTGTTGTATTTCAGCTGGTCCAGTCGACCCTGTATGTATAATATATTTGTTGTATTTCAGCTGGTCCAGTCGACTCTGTATATATAATATATTTGTTGTATTTCAGCTGGTCCAGTCGACCCTGTATATATAATATATTTGTTGTATTTCAGCTGGTCCAGTCGACCCTGTATATATAATATATTTGTTGTATTTCAGCTGGTCCAGTCGACCCTGTATATATAATATATTTGTTGTATTTCAGCTGGTCCAGTCGACCCTGTATATATAATATATTTGTTGTATTTCAGCTGGTCCAGTCGACCCTGTATATATAATATATTTTTTGTATTTCAGCTGGTCCAGTCGACCCTGTATATAGTCTACTAAAATGTGCTGCAGACTTGCCAAGATCAGGTGGAAAGTCTCCATGTTTAATGCACTCACACTGCAGTGGACAACATACTCCCGGGTACTCTAGGTATCCTAGTGGCGGAGATAGCAGTGGAAATACATCTAAAACATCAAGTCCTTCATCGTCTGGTAAGTTGTATTTTAAAACTTGCTATAATCAACTGTGCCTCATTCTCTAGTCCTATGTCCGGTGTGTTCCATTGCTCTGGTCATACCACTGCTTTCCTTTTCCACATTTTTGGTTTTTACGTCACAGTGAGTTCTATAGCCACATTCAATATGTGCCCTTTTTTGCACCATCTGATAGAGATTTGGCACATGTCTCTTTGTCTGATTTTCTCTGCTTCCTTCCTTATCCTCTGTACTATATGACAAACCATAATCATTTCCAATACATTGTTTTCATGAATATGTAAATTGTTGACAATTTATTTTTAAAAAAACACAAGTTAAATGCACAGAAAAATAAATGGTTGTCATTTTCTTCGACAGTCTGTTCTGCAATGTTCAATTACTGCGATACGTGACCAAGCACCATCAAGTGTTGTGCGTGCATAAATATCCATTACTGAATATTCACGAAATAATCAAATAAAATCTAAACTTTATAATGAATTGCTAGGGAAATGATTTCCTAACAGTATTGTCTCGAGCCGTAATTGTGATATTATTGTAGAATCCATAGATTTTATTTGCAGAAATTGATTTAACAAAAAAACATCAAACAGTGGTTTGCGTACTGATATTTTAATGCAATGCAATGAATTCTGCTAATTGTACATTTCTATTACGCACATACATTCTTGCCTTGGTTTTTTCACTTTTAACTGTGGACGTATGCCCCATATGAAATCAGCCTTGCTTTTTTTCATCTAGATTGCCGACATGGTATAAACACATTGCCTTAAACTAACTCCACAACATTAAGCCATGTTTACATTAACTTTACCACACCAACCTATATTAATAAGCAAATACTTTGTCACTCAGAAGTTCTGACACAATTCTGCTTGCCAGTTTTTTTTTTGAATATTCACAGCAAATACATGTATACCTTTGTAAGTTCACCTTTAAGTTCATAGGACAGTTAATACTCATCTGTAAAAACAATATCACTGTGTAAAATGATATATTGTTGATGTTGAAATATTTTGTTGTTGTTTTGTCTTCTTTCTTTGGTTATTGTGTCTGTATACACCCAGTGTCTCAGATGTTGTTGTTCTCACTTGTGTTCACTTGTATACAGTTTCATTTGTATTCTATTGTTTTGAGTATCAGTGTACCCATTGCCTCTGGTTCTAGAAATACTTAGAGATTGCTTTATGAAATTTCTAATGCTGGTATGTTGGTAGATTTTAGCACTAAATATGTCTAGACTTGTTGCACACCAATTTAAAAAAATGTCATTTTTTGTAGAGCACAAAATTCAGCTGGTAGCAGGTAGTTATTTTCTGCTATTTAATTTTATAGACACCTCGTTATTTGTAGAATATTTTTCTTAATTTGTTTTTCACCATCTAAGAAAGCCTTTCATTTTCAGCTGTTTGCTCCAGTATTTTTAGTGGATCAACCAATGAAAATGCGCCAAGCAGTTCTAGTCCTGCCTACTTGCCTTTAGACCACGCCTATTTTCCTGATGAGCACACCCCTTCGACCAATCAGAATGCAACAGGAGCATGCAGTCATGCTTCAAAAAATTGCAACCACTCCCATGTTGATTTTGAAATCAATAAAATGTACAGCAAAATACAGATAAAATCATCTCCAACATATTTAGAGGGCTCCGAAAACGGCGAAGTTCCCTCATTCAAAGGTTTTATAAGAAGTGAATGTACTCTACCTCAGGAAGACAAAGTCTAAGGTTGATTGGTTGGTGTTTCTGATTTGTTCTTCATGTAAACACTTCTGGATGTGATACATTTTTTCATTGTTTTTTTCCATGCCTTTGGTGGGATATTGGTCATTTTGAACAACCCATTTGATTCAGGTTCTTTTCACACAATCATTCACATACATTTTTCTTCGCATACACTTACTTTCTCCATTTTTTCTTCAAAGAATGTTTTTCAGATTTGCAGTTTGTGTTTGACTTCCTGAATACAACATTTTAATATATGTCCAAATAAATCCCGGTGAATGTTTCAATAACAATTTTATGGGTTGAACAGCTATTTGTTAGGCATGTCATGTGTTTAAATGGTTCAACTAAATCAATAATATTCCTAAAACAAGGTTTGCTTCGTTTGTGTTTCTTGTGGTAATACACATGTTTTGTCAATATGTCTCTTCGTGACAATTTTGAAGGCCAACATCACTTGACCAATCACATTTTTGCTTCTCATCAGTCCCATCCCCCTGTTCAGCTTGACCCCTCCCAGTTTTTGATCCATCCAACCAGCACAGCTAAGACAGACTAGAGTAAACCAATGGGTTTATGTTTCACATTCCAAGCTTTACTTATTATTTTTACAGTTTTACTTTCATTGCATTTTGAATTTTAGATGTTGCAGCTAGCATGGATACCGAGAATCTTGCCACCGACTTCAAGAGCCTCTACAAATTAACAAGCCCTGCCAAGAAAAAAACCTCCGCATTTGACCCCATGTTACCTCTTTAACTAAGAGCATCGCTTAATTTTGATTGGCCAAGTTGCCAATTAAACCAAGTTGAATTGTTTTCACAAATTTTGTATTATTTTTTTACCCAATGATAGATATTTTATTATGATTATTAGGAGATTATAATGGCTGCGTTTTTTCTCCAATTTTTGTTGTCGTTTTTTTATAGGAAAATTTATTGTTAAGATATGATTTGCCTGCCTTGACTTATTGCTTGTTTATTGTTGTATGTTTTAGAGATAACTTATTGTTTGGCAGCTAGTGTATGCTACGTGTAAACTTGGCATGATGTTCTGCTTCACTGACATATTTATTTAATAATACAAAATGAACAGTGTAGAATATATATATTTCCTGTGAAAAAAATGGATTTCCACGTCGGAGATGTTACACACATTTTTCATTTTGTTCAGCTTTTGATGTGTAGACACCATGCATGTCTGTAACTTCATGTAATGTAAAATATTTAGTTAATACGAAATACAAAATGTACATAGTACTCTTAATATGACATAGAACCTCATTCGTATGTTGTTTACAAATTTCAACATCCGAATGATGAATTAATAGAGAAGCATTATTCAGCAGTGTGGCTTGTTTTTTCAACATTTAGTTGATAAATCTCTGATGTTATTCATCTTCACGATTCCATGGAAACTAAAATTGTATAATTAATTGTCAGAAAACCAAAAAACGACTACGGTTGTTCTATCAATTAAAATTCTCCTCCATATGTTTTCTATTATGTTTTGTTGGAAAAAATGGTAAATGTGTAACTGAAATTTATGCCAGAAGGATTCTAACCATTTCTTATATCTATCAATGGTGATGCCTGTTTCATCTACAGCACAGTGAATACAAATTTGGTAATCAGTTAAATCTCATGACAAAAACGTGACCAATAATTTTATGTTGCCATAGTAAAAATATTGATTTCAGTCTCAGAAGCAATATTTTTTTTAAATATTGTTTTTGTAAATGGCTGTTAGTTCTGGGTTTCCATATAATGTTCTGATGGTAGTTAAGGATAATTGTTCAACAAAGTTCCATAAAATCTGCTTATTTTTTGTTTTTCTATTCTACGCGTATTTAATAATTACCTTGCGCTGCTGAAATCTGTATAGCTTTTATTGTAATACTGAAATAAGAAAGTTTGCCTCCTCGAAATTAAAGATGTAGGAAATAATTATCTTTGATACATATTAAATTGGTTGTATTCGGAGACAGGCATGAACAAAAGTCATTATTACTATCTTTCTTATACCAATCTTAACTAATCTAGGAAGTAATTTTGTTCTCTAAATAGAGACATATTGATTCACTGATGAATATACCAGTTATAAGTACAAACAAATATTATAAATGTGTCATATTACTTTGGATGCCTTGGCAGTTTTTTTGCAAAAGTTGCAGTTTGGAGACATAGCAATGATGTTTATTTAGGCAAATAGATATTTGTCAAACTGTTGTTTTGTAATTTGATTTGAAATACATCATCGTTCAGCCTATTAATTAATCAGTGAGGATGATGCATTCGCTGTCAACCAGTTCATTCTGTTCACATGTCTGACACATTACTGTCATTTGGTGTTAGACCAACCAGTATCCATTAGAGCTTTTCCAGGAAAACCTTCCTGGGGGTATAGTAGGAATTATATACTTTGATCCCCCATTATACTGAACAAAGCTTGAGCCAATATTGATGAAACTTGGTCAAAAGTCATGTTGGTCAAGTTTGTAACATAGGGTCAAAACTATGTCAGCAGGTCAAATCATAGTAAACATTGTTTATGCTGTAGAGGTCACATTATTAAGGTGGCTTACATGAAACATGGTCAAAATGTTTGTCTTTATGACAACTAGGTCAAGTTCAAATATGGGTCACCTGGGTTCAGGAACTAGGTCACCAGGTGAAATTGTAGAAACATTTTGTTTATGCTCTAGAGTTCATATTTTCTACACAATCTTCATGAAACTTGGTTACAATGTATTTCTCTATAAAATCAGGTTTGAAACTCTAATCTAGTTCACTGGGTCAAATCATCCACTATTGAGGCCACATGTTCAACCTGACGGCAGGATTTTCATGTTTTTTTGGGTGGCCCTCTTCTGAATTCCTTCCAGGCTTCTTGATTGTTTTAAGACCATGACAGCCAGAGGGCGTGATCTAAGGTGAGCGATATAGGGCCATCATGGCCCTGTTGTTCAAAATTTCATAATTATTTCTCAAGAAAAGTAAACACGGACCTATAATGTTTTATGGTCAGGGTGTCTGTCTGTCCATCACAAAATTGTATCTGCTCAGTAGCTTTTACCCTACTGGCAGATTTTCATTCTAATGGGCAAAAATGTTTACCATAATGAAAATCTGGTTTGTCTTGGTTTTATGAGCATTAAACGTGTTTACATTCATAATTTTTAGTTAACAATCATTTTCAAGTAAATAAAAGTATAAGTTAAATCATTTTAGTAGACATACTTTTATGTGGACAACTAATGATAATTGTTATCATGTCATAGCCCATTAGTCATTGACATAGCCCAAGGTTAGTAGACCAAGATTTCAGTATCCTCAAAACTCCTTGACCATATTTGTACTGTTAATTAATTGTATGGTGCTAAAAGTGGATTCAGAATTACTTGAGAATATTTTGTGTACTTGATGTCTATTGGTTAATATCTTGTGTACTCAATGTCTATAGGTTAATATTTTGTGAACTCCATGTCTATTGGTTAATATCTTGTAAAACATGTTTTTATTGGCTCTGGTGACCACCTCACAAATTGTTTACAACCATTCTCACGACTACTTAATTTAAAATAAAGGGAAGATTTGTCAATAAGGTTATTATCTTGTTACTTAATTTAACTTCAACATAAAGAATATGTTTAGAGAATAGGGACAAAACTCAAAATGTTTATAAATGTTCAGGAACAATCTTGAAACCAGTTTGGATGACTTAGGCTTAACAAATTGTTTGTATGTTCCTTTATGTTTGATCACTGTCCAGTTCTTGTGTTTGTATTGTACAATGTTTCTTGCATGTTGTGTAAAGGAGGCTTAGACTTTCCATGTTCTGTTTGTAGCGAATGACTTCATTTCAGTTGAACACCGTAGTCATTTACTGCCCAGTATTGTCCACGATGTACAGCTTTGTATTTGCCAAATCCTTGACAATAAAATGTCTCCATTTTCAACGAAGTCATTTCTATAACAGTTGTATATTTGTGTTTCTTCTCATCCACCAGCTCTTGCTCTGTTTCCAGACTTCAGTGTTCAGTTTCATCTCTCATACAAAGGTCTCTCTATCTTTGTTGCCTTTATAAGATAGTCTTTGTCTTCTATGGTCCATTCAATGATTTACTCTTCTTTACCCAAGCCATCTGTTACTGTCTATGTCAGTACTACCTACATCTGTATTCTGTAACAAAGGTCCCTTTCTTGAGACTAACTTTTGTCAGGAAAACCTTTGTTTCTTTTAGGGCCTGTCGTACAATCGGAAGTCAAACCAGAGAAAGAATCGAAGAAAACCAAGAATAAATCTAGCAAATAACAGACATTAGGCTCATTTCCTGTATATGTTACTTAGTTACCATTTTTTATGTATTCTTACTGGTTTTTTTTGTATATTGTTAAGCGTTAAAGTCAGCAATAATGTGTGTGTGTGTTTTCATACACTTTAAAATTATATTATACTTAACAACAGATTGAAAATAGTAACTGTAGACTCTCATCGAGAACTGAGTAGGCCCTAAATTGCATTGTTTATGTCTCGGGCCTTTTTCAAGAACTTGAATGTTATAACATTCACATAATGATTGCATGCACTATCGTTGTCAGTGACTGAAACTCTTGTATCTACTTATCTGTCGTTGGATGTTTTTATGTTGTACATTTAATACTTAGTTTCTGTACAATTACTGCTACTGATTTTAGCTTAGATTTCTAATCTGGGATGTACTTTGTTGCAATGCGCATCTATGGTATGACTTGATGTACCAAAATCTTTGTATTTCGGTTATAGTTTAAAGTTATGAATATGTTATATTTAAAATACTGGTGCAAATAACATTTTTAGTTTATAAATATGGTAATATTCTACAACTGTTTGTTTTTTGTATAATGAAATTAGAACTTTTTACGGTATCGGTATTGTCAGCCATATGACCTATAATATAAGTGGCAGTACTTTGTCGTAATTTTTTTTTATGTACTTCATCGTTCACCAGAAACTTGTATCAAGATTTGATAGGCTTCCCCTTCTACCCAGGAGAAAGTCATAGATTTTTTTTTGTTCCATCCGGCTGGCGTCGACAATATGCAGAGACTTATAACGATGGATGTATAACATTATTTTTTGGGCTTTTTCATACTTCAATCTGTTACAGAGACATTTCTTTGCAAATTTCCGTTAGCTTTTTTTATTTTTTTCTCTCCTCTTTTTGCTTCATTGTAAGGGGACAAAATATCTGTTCGGACATATCATGCAGTAACAATGTTCTGTCACATTGAAGAGGCTGGTTTATACACACAAATGGAGCACTCCTATTTTAACAAACATTTTGACATTCTGGTTCCGATAGAGATAGGAGCATGCAATGTTTACTGATATATCTGCTTGATCGTAGCTGTCATGTGGCCATATTATAATTTTTGACCATGTTGAATGTGTAGTCTGCACAAACTATAAGTTGTTTGTCTGTCTGTATACAGACTATAGTGTACCCTACATCATAAACGCATGATAATCTCAAACACTGACCCCTCTCATTCCTCTCCTCCAGTCCCGCCCATACATCATGCTCATTAAAGGAAATATGCCATAAAGATGTTGGGTGTGAATTTTAACAGTTTATTCTCTATACAAATTTTATTAATTATTGCTCAAGTAATTGATATAATTGTTTTTAAAAGGAGAAACAATCCGTGTCCGTCGTATGTTGGAGAATATCTGCATAGACGCCTGAAATTAAGCTACCTATATATTGCTATGGATGTCTAGTTTGCATGCCAGAGATAACAATAGATATAGATAAATATCGTAGAATTTCAAAAGACATAAAGCATTCATGGCAATTTGGTTGCAACACAAAAAGCTAATAAATTGGTATAATTTTTCTGAATTAATTCAGTCAGTGTTCCTTTTATACAGTTATCTTGACTATAGAAATATAGGATATATTTGTTGAAAAAATCTCACATGCATTTATTTTTACTGTATTTCATTGTACATGTATTGTATAAGCAAAGGCATTGTAATTTTTTCAGACATTTTTATTTTGTCTACATGGAATATTATTGTCTTCAAAGTTTTTGTTTATGTTAGTTATATTCGGCCTGGTTTTATGACAAAGTCAATGATCTCATAACATTACATTAGACTTTGTTGTTGATAAATGGGAATTTATTTTCATCTAGTTTATACTCAGCTTCTGTATCTGAATCAATAAAATTAGCTTCATTGAAGAACAATATTTACATGGCACCAACTATACAATGATTTAATAGTTCACTTTCCTTGACAGTCGACTAATCAACTCAGATAGTATGGTTGAGAAATAACATGTGACTTTCCCGTCAGTGTATCTTACACTATGCATGCTGCAGTTAAAATTGTATCCATTTATTTAATGACTCAAAACCTTTAGTACTGATCAACGTTCCGGCTGTAGTCTACTTACACGTTAACGTCCATTTCATAACAATCCAAAATCAAAGCACTGAAAGAATTGTAGTTGTTTGGTATTGAATACTGGTTTTGTATTCAGAACTTGAAGATTTACAGAAAGTAAGAATCATTGTTGTCCATTGTCGAACCACAGAATTTAATTGCGCAGTAAAGATTACTACCAGTATTGAGTATCTTATACAGGTAACGCTCAGATGTTTAACTATTTTTGAACAGATTGACTTACCTGTTATTTTTGCACCACTTCATGCAAAAAGTAGTTTTCGAAATAAAATTTCTGACCCAATGAATTTGAATGAACGAGGTCCAACTGTATATGGTTATTATTGCTCATTTATTATCTTATTTATTTCCAAAACACAGCTCTTGCTGCAAATTTTTGGCCTTGTGGCCATTATTTAAGAATAAAGTAATTGAACATTTTTTTGTAAGTTCGCTGAACGTTGGCAAAAATACTGTCACAAGGCTTATATCAATTAGGCTCCTTTTTGTGGTATAACTTCCAGATATTTAACGTAAAACTATTAAGTTCTTACTGTATGTTTTATTTTCTTTCAAACACTCAATTTCCTGTATTTATGTTAAAAAAATGCAGAAATATGCTGCTTGTTTGAAGGTTAACAACAGGATTAGATTATCATTCCAGCCATATATTTGGTGCTATTTTAATGTTATGTGATGAGATTTGCCCTAAAAATTGCCATCTCAGTGCTAGTTTTAAACTTTATAATATTCTCTAACAATCTTGAACCTAACTTGTTTATGCTGCTCTATAGAGCATAATAGCCGCTACCTCGTCTGCATGTGTGTCCGGGCAAAAATTTTAGGGTTTACAGGTTACTGACATTAGGGTTAAGGGTTTTTTTTGTTCTGTTTTCTATAAGAAAACCACATAAAATCACCTGCTTAGGGGCTATTTTTTAAAATGGAAAAAAACACCTAAACCATAAATGTTAGTATGTCCGTGCTGCTTCTGTGCGTGTGGCTGTCTGACATTTGTGTAGGCGCTGTTTCTCAGCAACCACTGACTGGAATTCAATGAAAACTTAATGGGGAGCTTATCTTCCAAGAGAACAGAGGCGTATTGTCAGCATGTTCTGGTGTGATGATTAATCATGTACATGCTTTCAGGAGCATCCATAGGTTCTATTGATAATTTCTTGTATAAAGCAAATAGTAGGACAGATACTTAGTTAGTACTATTCAGATTGGTTACTTATCATGTTCATTTTACATTGAACTGCATGGCTAAAACATTCTGACATTATTTCCAGGCCTATCACCTGCTTAAGGGATGAATTTGCTTATTAACTAAAGTTAAGTAAATCGTACATCACATTTGTTTGGTAGTGCATTGTACATACATTATCTCCGAATTCAGTCTCTGTAATGTTAGCGTCACTACAATTTCATGATGGTCAGTTTAACTAGTGCAGGTAATTTTATTTTCAAAATAACACACTGAGCATTTTTTTTTTTTAATTCAGGTCTCAATTAGTTTGATTTCTTAGAAAGGTTACCAAGGATACACTGGGGGAATTACCTTTTTAATGAGCTGAAGTTGGTAATTTGTCCATTTTTATAAGGCATCAGGCCTGGTATTCACAAACAAATCTCATTTTTGGGTTTTTCTCAAACTCTAAAGTGTATCTCAGTTGAGATTTTACTTAAGTCTGTGTTGACAAAACACAAATATTCAGGTGGAATCTCACCGTTTCAGTTGAAGGGTCTCTATTTAACATTTGAGGAAAAACTTAGATAATGTGAGTGAAAACTCAAATTGGAGTATGGACTTAATATTTGTGGATATGCCAGGCCTGACTCTAAATAATTTTTGAGTAGTGTTTATGTAACTGCTGCCTTATTGTCAATATTTTGGGCCTTGATAGCAGATATGTTTTATGTTTAAGAGTTGTATGTTTGTATAAATGTCTCAATATTATGTCTATAGGGCTAGATTATGTCCATATTTGGTGTAATTTTTATTATGGTATGTTTATCTCAGTATTTGCGTATAGTGTGAGTATTGGTTTAATATACAAAATTATTGTATGGCCTAGTTAAAAAAGTCTTTGTCTGGTGTCTCCCAATAATGCTTTGCGAGATTGGATAAAAAAATTGTTTGTTTGCGGTTAATTACGCGACCCGGAATTTAACAGTGGGTAGGGCAGTTTGGGTTTTTTTTTTATGAAAACATCACTTGTTTTTATTGGTAATTCTCTAGACTCAGTCTATTCTACTATGGGCAAATAAAAAAAATTTGCACATCACTTTTGGCTGGTAGGTATGGGAGACGGCCAACGAACAGTGTTATAATTTTGTCTTAATGGAAAAGTGTTTGTCTTTGTTGTTATATATGGTTTCTGTGATAGATTTAAATAGTGCTGTTGATTTACAAGTGTATTTGTATATATGATACACCATGTCAGTTTTGGGTATTTTATGTTATGATATATTGGTTTGAAATCAAGATTATTTTAAAAGGTAAAACTTTGGTTATGCCTTATGTATTGCTGAAGATTCTTGCCGACTTTGACTGTAATAGCCTCATTTATGTTATCTGGTAACAAAAGACATGTTTACGTTTTAAAAAAAAAAATTCAAGCCTGAGATATAGCAATTTTTTGCTTAATGTACGATGTATTGTTGTTTTGTTTTTTGTTGTTTTTTTGTATAATTTGTTTTCGATGTTGTTCTGATAGCAAATCTAATAGTGATGTAAATATTTGTTTTGTAAAATATTTACAGTAAAAATGATAAATCAACTAAATGAGAAGATATGAGAATATAATTGTTCTTGTTGCCTCCAGGTAAATTGCTGCTTGTTTCTGTCATATCAATGTTTCCATGGAAACCAATTTGTCTGATAGTTTCATTTTTTCCCCGTCAACTGCAACGCTGATTTTATTATAACCAATCAACTAGTACATATAAATGTCTGATAGAAATCATCGGGGAATATCTTATATGGACAATTTACTCATATTGTTGTCATTTTACACCAATATTATTACAGTGAAGAAGAAGAAAGAAATATTCACACATACAATTGGTTTGTTCAGAATTTTGTGACAAATACAGGGATAGATTTTGTCTTCTAAGTTATCTACAGTATGGTTCATTACTTAAATCTATTTGTAATGTGTACCTAGAAATTTGTAAAATTTTCGTACTTGTCCAATTTAGTGTGATAAAGTAATGTTTTAGTACGTTTTGGAGAGAGCCCCATTTGCATAGTATGTTTCATTGCATCATTTTGCATCCTACCTGTGAATGTTCTATTCTAAATTTTTGAATGTATTCAATTTTGAAATTGATTCACCCCCATTGCAAACTTCTTAACTGTATTTATGTTTACACTGTCATTGTTCTTTTTTAAAATTAAAAAAAAAAATTCATTAAAAAAAACTATTTTTGTATATCTTCTGATCCATGTGTTAATTCAAGCTACGAATACACTTTGAATTTTTCACATTTTTTAATGAATTAAAGTAACGTTTTGTTGTTTAAATATCCCAGAAAAGCGGAGCACTATAACGCTTGGTGTAAAAATCCACTCGATCCCAATATTTCGACCTAAGTTTGCCATTTTTCAAGAGCAAAGAAGACAATATTACACAATACATAATAATTATACAATATCAATATACAATTATAGGCTTGTAAGAGTATTCATCAATATTGATATTGTGCAATATTAAGTTCTTTGCTCTTGAAAAAAGGGCCAACTTTGACCAAACATTTTGACATTGAGTGGATTTTTACACCAAAGTCAACATTGTTCCAGTAATTGATGGTGACTTAGTTTCATCTGAATCAATTCTACCCCTCCAAATTTTGTATTTTAGGTATTTTTTATTGTCTACATTGTGTAATACAGTAAAACCTCAATAATAAGACCGTCTTTGGGACTCTTGAAAACTGGTCTTATTATTGAGGTTGAATAAGGAGCAAAACGGTGAAACTTGAGGTGGTCTTATTATTGAGGTGGTCTTGACGTGTATATTCTTGACCTTCTGTCTTATAAAACTACTATATCTTGTCACATTTTTTTCACTGTCTATAATGTTTATGATAGAATTGTTTCCACCATGTTGCAATTCTGATATTGTTGAGTTTGTTGTTAAGTTACATGAAAAACTAACATTATGTAAATATAATGGTCTGCATCATATGTATTTTATTCCAAGTAATAAATTGTTATTACAAATAAATGTATTGTATCATCAACATGATTTTTTATGTTGTTATAATTATGTTACTTGTTTCCATAGAAACTCGATATTTCATGTTGTTCTCATCTTTGTCTAGAAAACCATTTGTATATAATAATCATGTTGTTTTACCATTGAAATACATTGCTCTCATAGATTCAAATTTATTTGTAACCACAGACAGTTTTGTGTATCAGTACCAATGTAACTTTATTATAGATACGCCCTTTAATACAAAGAAATATTTTGGGAAACAATTTTGACAACTAGTTATAAGTACAAAATGTATACATCAAAAATTTAATCATTTTCTATTTCATCCAATTAAAATCTAATTAACCAGGTGTATCTACACAACTATTTTTTTCAGTATTATGAAGCATTCACCTTTAATGTTGTTTTATAAAACAGTTGCTATGGTAATTCTTTTTTTAAATTCCAAGTATTCTACAAAGTACATGTAAAATCTTGGGTATTTTTAAAATCAGGAGGAATTATGTAAGGTTACATGGATAATGGTAAATAAAGATATGTGGTATGTATATCATGTTAAAGGTATCCCCAATCTATTCCTGATATTATACATTGTGATATTATTATTAGCTTGTTATTTTTGTACCTTTAGATACAGTTTTGTACTCATGTTGCGTGTGACTGTACCTTTGATGTAGTCATTTATTGTTTCAAAATATTTTATCTGTACAGCAGAAATTTTAGCCTCCCTTATATTCATGCAGAGTGATAATATTTCAATCACAGAAATGTCATAGTGTTGATGATGTGTCACATCCAATTTTCAAAACTATTAAATCAATTTTTTTATTTTTTTTGAAGATCAAACCTGGGATAAAAATTTAGTGACTGAAACAGTTCTGACAAGTTTCATAGAGTTATGGCCCTTGAATAATGAGAAATATTAATGACTTAACTGCTGGTAATACGAAACTTGCAGTTTGTTTCTTTTGTTGGTACAGATATAATGATTATTATTTTTATATATATGTGAAAATCTACATTATAGACATTTTTTTTCTAAATTCATAATTTAAGCAAAATTTTATATTGTTCTTTACTGATTCAACTAGAGAATTTTGTGAGAATATTGCACTGCTGCATGTTGTAATAGATCATTATTCACCAGGGTTCGATTTATCAACGCTTTAACCTTTATAGTGATTGGATTACTCAATATCACTCTTTATAACTCCTTTCTGAGTTTTATGTTAAACATTATTCTACTACATTTGTATTTTATTTCACTTTGTATCTATTAAATGTGTGCTTTGTCCTTGACATGAAAACTATCAATAAATTTGGGAAAAAAATGAATATTGGTGTTGTTTCTATGTTTTGTACCAATTGTTGTCTTGGATGTTGTTCTATACGAGTTTAAATGGACATAATGTCGGAAGACATATTTTCTGAAAATATGATATTGACTTTTTGATTATTTCCATTTTAGAAATTATATTCTTGGTTCAATTATATAACAGAAAGCTCAGCTTCTGTCTGATATATGGTCGTCAGGGAAATTTCCGATATTATTTATCAAATTATTTAATTTTAGTTCACCTGAGCGCAAGATGCTCAAAGTTAGCTATTGTGATCACCCTGCATTTGTTGTTATCAATTTAGAGTCCTCGACAGTTTTACTCCTAGCATAGTGGAGACCTCATTTCTTGAGCATTCTTCATGAAACTTATGTACAGGGATTTCCCTTACGTAGAAATCTTGAGTCCCTGACTCCCTTTTCTCACTAGGGACTCCCATTTTCCACTTACTGTGCATCCCACGAACCCTTAAAATAAACTTATGTCCAGTATAAACTGCTTATCTAGGACCCAACAAATTTACTAAGGACCCCCAAAACCCTGCTTACATAGAATGGAAACGACTTAAAAGTCTCAGTCAAGTGATAGTTATCCGGCAATATTAAAGTTATGGCCCTTGTATTAGTCAAAATTACCTTATCTGGCATTGTTAACACATGCAGCAACATTTCTTGAGCAATCTTTATGAAATTTACTCATCAATTTTCACACTCCCACATTCTGAGGTGAGTGATAAAGGGCTGGTTTAAAGCCCCTTTTATATGGTGATGCTTGCATTCATTTATGAAATCATAAAGGCTTAAGTAACCGAATATTACTGATAAAGCAAATGACAAATCAAAGTTTAGTCTAATGATTATTATCACATTATCTGCATTGAGCAATGAAAAAACCTCTTTGGAAATATATGACGGCTTCTTGTAACATTTTTCTACAACAATGGACATTTCTAAACACTTTCTTGCGCTGAAATCAGTGTTTTGCATTAAAATGAAGTAAATGCTAAAGTCACTTCTATTTCTTTCTGTGACGTACTACATACATAATGTGTTCTCCTTTTCACCTGTTACGTGATCTCGAAAACTTTCATGACGCGAGCTTGCATCGCACTTTCGTATCAGTGACATAATGAGGACAAATATCTATAAATAGTTGCGATAAATCAGATACATATGACAAGTTACCACGCTACTACGTCATTGTCTCGGTCTCACAGTAGCGTACAACGTGTAGATTCCGTATGATAATTTTCTTACAACATAAATGACAATTTTCTGACGTATTCAGAACTAGATGTATAAAACCTGATTGGACATATATTTGTCTCTGGTACATGCAACAACCTTTGTGTTATTGGTGGCTGGTAATATTTGCATGATTTTATCTCTTCTCCACACCTTTCTTTTACTGCATGATTGTTGTAACCTTTCTACAATAATTAACTATAACATAAAGATATTACGCAGCCAATTTTTCAGTTCAGATTGGAGGTGTTTGGTTTTTGGGACCCGAGGTGCTAAAGTAGTATTTATGAATGTCTCTGCATGAGTTAAATGAATTCAAAATGTACATGCAATCTTCACACTTCACAATCATGTAGACATTTCTTTGTAGTAGCAATGCTGCGAACTAATGTTAGGCCTTCCTTAAAACATTGTTTGCGGTTTCTCGACTCGGAATTTTAACAGTGGGTAGGAAGGTAGGTTTCTTTTAGTTTAGCACTGTAATGGCTAAAAGACAGGAATCTTTTTTTCATGTATGAAGCTAAAAAAATTAATTGAGTCGATCGCGGCATTTTTCATGAGTTGTCCGAAAATGCAAACAAATAATTTTTAAGGATGGCCTAATTTAAATTTTGTGTTGAAGGGAAAAAGTATTTAATTTTTTTGGAATGTTGTTATATATATGTGTCCATGTTCTACATTAGGTAACTACAGGTGGCACATTTTATGGTATAATGTATATATGGTGAAATCTATAATTCGCAGCTCTGAATAGAAGTGTGAATTTGCTGCTTTTGTGATTTTATTAACAGACATACAGGAGTGATACTGTAGAATAGAAGTAGACAAAAATTAATCAATGTGATATGATTTTCCCCCACTAACAGTTCAGCATATTTTGTAGTGATTTCCCGGGTTTTTTTGCTTGTACATGTATAAGCAAATTCTATTATTGTTAGAGTTTACATCCCTTACTTTGTGGTTGCTTATAGATGATGTTTGTCTCGTTGCTAGGCAATTAGAGAGTTTATTTAAAATAGGATTACAAATGACTTAGTTAATAACTGTATATTAAGTTATTAGTAGTGACTGTTTAGTTATATATTAGATATGTAAATATTTGTTTTGAATTGTGTAAAAAATAAGTAATTTTATAATGACAGCGTTGTAATTAAAAAAAAAGAATATGGAGCTCGCCAGACTGGTTCACAACCAATCATTTTAATCAACTCGTTTAAAATGTTCAGTTCAAATACCATTCTCATTTGATATCCTAAAATCAGGTTTTTAATCTGAATTTTTCTTTGTAAGATATTACATTTTATCGCTTTACCTAGGTAACGCATGGTCTGTGATTTCTGAGTCTACTGCTTTTACAGAAGTGACCCTGTAGTGTTTGCTTAAAGGATTTTATATGTTTTTAATCAGTTTGGTTTGCTTTGGACTGGGTTTGCGTATAATTTGTACTTGGCATTTGCTTGTATCTATTTGAACAGTATCACACAGTCCAAAGACGAGACGCAAGAAGCTCAATGCACGTATGAAAAGTTTTTCATTGGATACGCCAGAACCTCCGAAACAGCTTCTTGGTATTGACGAGACTACTAAGAAGAAATCAAGTTCTTTTACTAACACATGCTTTGGAGGTAACAATTGGCTTTCCGTTCCCTAATAAAACATTTTTTTATTCAATTTAGTAAAGAAAGACAATATTAACCAGTGATATTCATTGTTGGTTTTTTGGAATTGTATTTTTAGTATCATTCAAAAAACACAGGGTCAGCTTCCATCAAAAATCTCAAAAGTACAATATAAAAAAAGAATGTTAATTTCTTTTCAATAATTTGATATTTTAATGCATTTTATTTTCTGTACCTGCACAGGGCTCTAAGTATTTGTTTTCAAAGACACTTGTCCTTATTGGAAATGTAAAATTCGACATGTCTGACATAAGAAGCTTGATGTCCGAGAATATCAGCAAATTTAGTAACAAATAAACATACACAATGATTATAGCTCCAAAATCTAAAATTTATAATCACATGTATGTGTCTGTGGGATTCTAAGCTTTGACTTACAACTGAACAATTGCTGAAAAACAGACTTGTCCGCAATTAACTTCAACTCAAGTGGTAGAAGCCCGATTGAGCCAAGGACGTGGGGCTAGTGGAATTGTAGAGCCCTGTTGCAAAATGGAACTTCTTGTGTTGTACAGAATAAAATTGCAAATGAAATCAAAATGTTCATTTCTATAAATCAAACAAGATGACAATGCATCACAATTGAATTCTACTGTTTCATTTTGAGATATACAATTTCAATCACTCCACTATGGTATTGAATATCAATTTACATACACAATGCTGATACATACACGACATGTTTGTAGATGCCAGATTACTCGCATGTTTATGCATACATTGCATTCAGAGATTTGGCAATTTTGGTTTGAAGTTGAATTTTTTTCTCGTGTTGTTTCTTTTAAAATGCATGTCCATTATTGTAGAGGAAATAGAGACAAGTCATACCTGTCATTTAGAATTATTATTTATTTGTACTAAAAAGAAAAAAAGTTTGTTTCTGGTTACAAACTGAAACAATGATAAGTTTGTAGGTTGTTTTGTCTTGTCTGATACTAGTTAATAATTAATTACAGTAAAATCTCACTTAAAGACCATCTCATTAATAAGACCCACTCAAAATTAAGAACACAATTTTCGAGTCCATTTTTACTATTTGCATAACATTCAACCTCAGTATTCAGACTACCTCAATAATTAGACCAGTTTTCAAGGGTCCCAAGGGTGGTCAGGCATTATTGAGGTTTTACGATATACTTCTTATGCAGCTGATCTTAACTAATGTAACACTCTCCGAGGTTTATTTCCTAATTTTCATACAAAAGTATTTGTATATACATTTTGTGATACCATAAACAATATTGGGATCACCGGATAACCAGAAGCAAACCGGTCATTTTTTGGCATTATGATTTCTTGAATTTAACATTGCTTGCACGAAGCTGAGTTGCATATTTCATTTAACAAATCAAAATCAATGACAGGTTTGACTTAGCTTGACGTTGAAATGTAGCATTAAAACCATTAAACAGTAAAACCCGTTAAAAAGTTAAAAGGTAGATAGTCTTATTTTTTTAACAAAATATCCTAAAGTCATAAAGACGAGAAAATCGGTGGTAATTGCCTTCATACAGATGCACTCTACAACACTGTATTGTCACTATTCTTACATACTTCCCTAAACCACAGATACAAGTGGCCGATACCGGTATTTTCTGTCCTGACCTACGCGTCGAGGTAGCGCTACCATAAGAAATAATTGTATCAGACTCGTGTTTTGCAATTCCTGGAAACTTTTAAGAAAAGTTATGATGTGGTATTTTAGATTACGTCCGTATGATGGCATTCACATGCCAATTTCTAGATATTATCACTTGACATATTTTGATTGAAAATAAGACTATGTACATTTAACTATGTGGAATTACTTGTCCAGTCATTGGATGGCAATGACTTCGTGACTACTGAATATTCTCAAGGTATGTATACTTCCTCTAATTACAAATTGTTCTTTGAATTATGACTTACTTATAGCCAAATACTGATAATATTGAATGCTGTTGAGGCCCTCCTTAAAAAAGTGTTTGTAAGCAGTTACGCATCCCGAATGTTTTTAGTGGGTCGGTCGGTATGGTTTTTTGTCGAGCCCGCTTGCGGTGAGCTCAACATAGTCGCCATAATGGCGGTCCAGTGTATGTGAATGCGTGCACGCGTCCGGATTTTCTTTGTTCACTATGATGAGATGGAATGTTGCGTGCAAGACCCGTGTTTGAAGCTCAAGGTCTGAAGGTCACACTTAGAGGTCAAATGTCAAAAATGTAGTATTGCACTGTCATTTATTGTGGGATTTTCTACTGATTAGGCACAAATGTTCACCATGATGAGACGGCGTGTTGCGCACAAGACCCATTACCGTTGCTCAAAGGTCAAGGTCACGCATAGTGGTCAAATGTCAAAAATGGGTCTAGATTTCTTGTCCGGACCATTACTCTGGTATTAATTGGGGGATTTTCAAATGACTTGACAAAATGTTCACCATGATGAGACTGCATGTCGGGCGCAAGACCCATGTCTGTAGTTTAAAGGTCACACTTGGAGGTAAAAAAAACATATTTTCCGGAATATTACACTGCCATCAGTATTGGGGGATTTTCAAATTACTTGGAAAAAATGTTCACCATGGTAGCCTCCTATGTTTTGCAAGACCCGTACCCCAAAGTACCAGTACATAGCTCAAAGGTCAAAATCACACTTAGAAATCAAATGTAAAAAATGAGGATATTAGATATGCACTGTACAGCATTATATAAACGTAATCTCTTAATCTTTTGACAATTGGCGGGCTCGACATGTTGCCCTTGGGCATCTAGTCTTTAGTTTAGAACTGTTATAGTTTAAAGACCAAAACAGAATTTCATCAATTGCGGCATTTTTCATGAGTCGGTCGCTATTCTGCAAACAAACAATATTTTGAGGATGGCCTCATGATATAATGCCTTATGATCAATGGTTATACCTTTTGTGGTATAACGATATACCTTCCTCTGTCCTTCTGTCTAGTTGTTTTGCTCATATCTCAAGAAGTATAATTATGACCTTGAGTAATGAAATGAAATTGCCCACCTCTTTTAATGGATTCATTCAGTAAAATCAGATTAATTGCCCCTTTACTTACAAAAAATAGCTAGTTGAAACACTATACGATTGTGTCGCTTATACTCAAAAGGCATATGACCAAGAGGAATGAAACTTTAAACAGTAAATGTGGGACATATTAGGTCAAGGTCACTATTATAAGTATAGGAAGAACAGTTTCTTGCTTGAATGTCGTACTGAACATGGATACAGCTATGATGTATTACATGTGTCGGGGAACCCACGTCAGTCTCCACAAATCATGAAGGTCAAAACCTGGGTATACTTGAACTGAGGGAGAACATCATGTGATATTTGTGCAAAAAGGTTGTTATATATATGTATATATCTTACACATCTAGCCGCTGGTGCGCCAAGTCCAGATGATAAACTGAATGTTTTGACAGCCTCCAGTTTACGGAAGAAGTTTGCCTTGGCTCGTGCTAGCTCTTTAGAAATTGATGAAAAAAAGAATCGTAGTTATTCCCCATCTCCGAAAGGCTCACCAGTAAGTAGACAGTACATTATGTGCATCATGTCTGATTTTAAAATAAACTTAATCAAGTTAGTACAACTTACACTATCACTCTCGATGTATATTGTCACTCTCGATGTATACTGTCTCTCTTGATGTATACTGTCACTATCAATGTATACTGTCACTCTCGATGTATACTGTCACTCTTGAAGTATACTGTCACTCTCGATGTATACTTTCACTATCAATGTATACTATCACTCTCGATGTATACTGTCACTCTCGATGTATACTGTCACTCTTGATGTATACTATCACTCTCGATGTATACTGTCACTCTTGATGTATACTATCACTATCAATGTATACTGTCACTCTCGATGTATACTATCACTATCAATGTATACTATCACTCTCGATGTATACTATCACTCTCGATGTATACTGTCACTCTGGATGTATACTATCACTATCAATGTATACTATCACTCTCGATGTATACTGTCACTCTTGATGTATACTATCACTCTCGATGTATACTATCACTCTCGATGTATACTGTCACTCTTGATGTATACTATCACTCTCGATGTATACTGTCACTATCAATGTATACTGTCACTCTCGATGTATACTGTCACTCTTGATGTATACTGTCACTCTCGATGTATACTGTCACTCTTGATGTATACTATTACTATCAATGTATACTGTCACTCTCGATGTATACTGTCACTCTTGATGTATACTGTCACTCTCGATGTATACTATCACTCTCGATGTATACTATCACTCTTGATGTATACTATCACTCTTGATGTATACTATCACTCTTGATGTATACTATCACTCTTGATGTATACTATCACTCTTGATGTATACTGTCACTCTCGATGTATACTATCACTCTTGATGTATACTATCACTCTTGATGTATACTATCACTCTTGATGTATACTATCACTCTCGATGTATACTATCACTCTTGATGTATACTATCACTCTTGATGTATACTATCACTCTTGATGTATACTATCACTCTTGATGTATACTATCACTCTCGATGTATACTATAACTCTTGATGTATACTGTCACTCTTGATGTATACTGTCACTCTCGATGTATACTGTCACTCTTGCTGTATACTGTCACTCTTGATGTATACTGTCACTCTTGATGTATACTGTCACTCTTGATGTATACTGTCACTCTCGATGTATACTGTCACTCTTGATGTATACTGTCACTCTTGATGTATACTGTCACTCTTGATGTATACTATCAATCTTGATGTATACTGTCACTCTTGATGTATACTGTCACTCTTGATGTATACTGTCACTCTCGATGTTTACTATCACTCTCGATGTATACTATCACTCTTGATGTATACTGTCACTCTCGATGTATACTATCACTCTCGATGTATACTATCACTTTTGATGTATACTATCACTCTTGATGTATACTGTCACTCTTGATGTATACTATCACTCTCGATGTATACTGTCACTCTCGATGTATACTATCACTCTCGATGTATACTGTCACTCTTGATGTATACTATCACTCTCGATGTATACTGTCACTCTTGATGTATACTATCACTCTCGATGTATACTATCACTCTCGATGTATACTGTCACTCTTGATGTATACTATTACTATCAGTGTATACTGTCACTCTTGATGTATACTGTCACTCTCGATGTATACTGTCACTCTTGATGTATACTATCACTCTTGATGTATACTGTCACTCTCGATGTATACTATTACTATCAATGTATACTGTCACTCTTGATGTATACTGTCACTCTCGATGTATACTGTCACTCTCGATGTATACTATCACTCTCGATGTACACTATCACTCTTGATGTATACTGTCACTCTTGATGTATACTGTCACTCTCGATGTATACTATCACTCTCGATGTATACTATCACTCTTGATGTATACTATTACTATCAGTGTATACTGTCACTCTTGATGTATACTATTACTATCAGTGTATACTGTCACTCTTGATGTATACTATTACTATCAGTGTATACTGTCACTCTTGATGTATACTATTACTATCAATGCATACTGTCACTCTTGATGTATACTATTACTATCAGTGTATACTGTCACTCTTGATGTATACTGTCACTCTCGATGTATACTATTACTATCAATGTATACTGTCACTCTTGATGTATACTGTCACTCTCGATGTATACTATTACTATCAATGTATACTGTCACTCTTGATGTATACTGTCACTATCAATGTATACTGTCACTCTTGATGTATACTGTCACTATCAATGTATACTGTCACTCTTGATGTATACTGTCACTATCAATGTATACTGTCACTCTTGATGTATACTGTCACTATCAATGTATACTGTCACTCTCAATGTATACTATCACTCTCAATGTATACTATCACTCAATATGTATGATGTCTCTCTCAATGTGTACTTTCACTCTCCATGTATACTATCACTCAATATGTATACTATCACTCTCAATGTATAATTTCACTCTCAATGTATACTATCACTCAATATGTATACTGTCACTCTCAATGTATACAATCACTTGAAATGTATTCTATAACTTGAGATGTATACTATCACTTGAGATGTATACTGTCACTTTCAATGTGTACTGTCACTTTCAATGTATACTTACCCTCTCAATGTATACTAGCACCCTCGATGTATACTAGCACCCTCGATGTATACTATCACTTTCAATGTATACTATCACTTTGATGTATACTATCACTTTCAATGTATACTATCACTCTCAATGTATAATAGCACCTTCGATGTATACTATCACTCTCAATGTATACTATCACTCTCAATGTATAATAGCACCTTCGATGTATACTATCACTCTCAATGTATACTATCACTCTCAATGTATATTAGCACCTTCGATGTATACTGTCACTCTCAATGTATATTAGCACCTTCGATGTATACTGTCACTCTCAATGTATATTAGCACCTTCGATGTATACTGTCACTCTCAATGTATATTAGCACCTTCGATGTATACTATCACTCTCAATGTATACTATCACTCTCAATGTATAATAGCACCTTCGATGTATACTGTCACTCTCGATGTATATACTATCACTCTCAATGTATACTATCACTCTCAATGTATATTAGCACCCTCAATGTATACTTAAGCACCCTCAGATTTTTTTTACCTGACCGTAACTCTGTCACTTATTAGAAGCTTTTCAAATGACTTGGCACAAATGTTTCCCATGATGAGACGGAGTGTCACGTGCAAGACCTATGTCCGTAGCTCAAAGGTCAAGGTCACACTTAGAGATCAAACCTCAAAAATGGGTCTAAAACATCTTGTCCGGAGTATTGCACTGTCATTTATTGTGGGATTTTCAAATGACCTGGCATTAATGTTCACCATGATGAGATCTCTGTGTTGTGCAAGACCTGTACCCTACCAGTACTTAGCCCAAAGGTCAAAATCACTTTTAGAATTTAGAGTAAAAAATGGGTATAATAGATATGCACTGTATAGCATTATATAACCGTATTCTCTTAATCTCTCGACAAATGGCAGGCTCGACATGTTGCCCTTGGGCATCTATTTGTACCTGTGATATGTTTTTTTAAATGTCATTTTAATAGTGTCTTTTAAAACTCATTTTGATATGAAAGTACCCGTTAATTAAAAGATAATTTAGCTTTCATCATTGCGTGTAATGAAATGAAATCATGTTAAGTTGTTATCTTGCATCCCTAGGTAAGTTCATGAAATTTGAGAAATCTTACATTTTGCATTTGTAAATATACTGAATATAGATCAAAGACATGAAACGGAGAATATTCGTTATGTGAGTGCAATCTCATTGAGAAATCACACTATATGTGCTGGATTTTGTGTTTCGAATTATTTTCTTTAATTTTGGACAAATGTTCACCATATTGTGACAATGTGCCGAATGCATTTTTGAGTCTTGCTGTCTCAAGTTCATGGTGAAATATTTAATCCTGGGATTCCATGTTCGCCCCGTATCACTAGTAAGCCTCTGGAAAGATTTTCAAGAAAATTTGGACAAAATTAATGTCTAACTTGTAGAAACTTGGTTGAATGTTTTATTGAATGATGCACTATCCATGTACACATATTATATAGATTTTTTTTCAGAAATCTCAACGAAAAGATATAAAGAATTTATATGTGGCTTTGTATAACTTCAAACCAAAGGAGAAAGATGACATTGACTTGAGGTTTGTATTGGTCTTAATCTTAAATAGTGTTCACTGCTTGTTTTGAGATCCCTGACGTTTGACCGATTATCTCTTAAATACATGTATGTAGTCGGTCTTTATTCAGGGTATGCACAGGCCTGGGCCCGTATTTACGAACGTTTTAAGACTGAATCTCAGACTTAGACTTTAAAATGGTAAATTTTCATTTTGTTCCTACGTTATTGTTACACAATATATTTTGATAAAACATGGCAAAAGTGTAGAGTGAGTAACAAGAAATATTAAGGCCAAAAATGTATCCGTTTAAATATAGTGAAAACGAAATGCTTGTAAATTTATTTTTTGCAATTTTAAAGTCTAAGTCGGAGATTCAGTCTTAAAACGTTTAATACAGGCCCTGTACTAAGTCCTGGCATTTGATACTAGTTTTGAAAACTCCTTAAAACTGGTTCAAACACTAAAAAACATGGAAAAGTGCTCGAGTTTTATAAAAAAAATACTTGAAAAACATTCTGTCTGTAACTTTGCATTGTGGGAAGAGTAATGTTTTAAAATCTATAGAAAAATAAAAAAGCAAATTAAGCATGAGACGTTTGGTCACATATTGATGTTTTCTGTCATGGTAGCAAATGTTATCAAGATATACAGAGTTCCGTGTCTACTGAAACACGTTTGTTTTGTGCATTGCCTTTTTTTAAAACTGGTAATGCAAAGTTATCCTTGAAATTTGAAAAAAAGTCCTTGAAAAGTCTTTAAATTTTGTCTATGGAAATCAGAAAATGGAGAATTTGAATTAGATGCATGTAACAGAAAATGAGACACTCAGCAAATTTAAGTGGTATAATTTGTCTGGTGTTTCCACCAGTGAAGTGTTTTAAAATTGATGTAAATTGGAATTTTCAGATGTCTCGGGAACAAATTGGTGGAATTTGTCATATTTGAATTACATGTATATATGTAAACATTTTATGTACAGTCTTATCATCTTGATAATGACATATATGTATATGTTGTCATGTTGACTTTCATGTGGTACTTATATATATTTCATTGATCGTGAGATAAGTTCTTACAACTTACTGCTATTCATTTGATATGATCTGGAGTTTTAGATGATCTTAAGTTTTATATGATCTCAAGTTTTAGATGATCTCAAGTTTTAGATGATCTCAAGTTTTAGATGATCTCAAGTTTTAGATGATCTCAAGTTTTATATGATCTCAAGTTTTATATGATCTCAAGTTTTAGATGATCTCAAGTTTTAGATGATCTCAAGTTTTGTATGATCTCAAGTTTTGTATGATCTCATATTTTGTAGCCTCAGATACTGGTATATGTAACACACTCTATACAAGTTAAAGAATGTATAACTGGTTTATTACCTGATGCAACTTTTCTGTTGTAATAAAAATTGTAAAAAGGACAGAAGTCTAAAACTAGTTAGACATATTCTTTATATTTATTACTACCAGACTTTTGTTTAAGCTAAATCTAAATGTTGTGTATATTTTTTAGAGCTGGGTGGCGTGTCAGTGTCATTGAAAGTTCAAAGAAAGATTGGTGGAAGGTAAAATATTGGCTTCTATTTCTTCCTTTGTCACATTTACTGTATAAGCAGATATGTTTCAGTGAAAATGTTTGTGAATCAGCAATTTTAGACTTTTTCGCAATTAGATATAGTTGTGAATTGCAGTAAAGAGCACCTGTTCCCTGTAAAAAGTCTAGCATATAAATCTGTACTTTTGTGATTGTGGAAATTTACGTTGGCTGGCATTTTAGCCAATTTCTTGAATTCACTAAGTTCACAAATATTTCTGCATCACAAAATTTACATCTTATACATAGTACTTGTACATAAAACCCAGATGTTATTTAAATTAATTGTGAGTTGATGACAAGTCCTAATTGCTGATATAACAAATTTTTTAAATAACTCAAATTAAGCAACATTAGGTATCATGTGTATATCATTAGTTGTATATCATAGCACCCACTCCCAGCAACTCTCTTGAGTGATAATATTATAACAATCAGTTAATTATACTATCAACTCTTCATATAGTAAGAATTTACTTAATCACTTTAAAGATAATATACCTGTATTTTCATGACAGTAATAAATAAAACAAATTGCCACTACTATAGACGGTACCTGAGCGGGTACCAGAGCAGTATCGTCCTAAAAGAGCATTGAAATAGAACACATACATGATTAAGCATGGTTAGTGGAAGAATTAGCGGTGGAAAGCCTTGACTTAAAACACTATGCTTTTTTTTATTCCATTGTATTTAACGATCTGTACATTCTATAAGTTCTTCATAGTTTGTGTTCTTAAATTGTATTTAATCGAACAATGTGTACTAAAATTATGATTAGAAATAATTGTGCTGACTTTGTTGAGATGCCTGGGTCTATTATCTTTAAAGGTAGAATGACTTAATTCCTTTCAGAATATGCTAAGTTATAATTTTGAGAAAATGGCATGTTAATGCCTTCATACATGTTTATGTACTGACATACTCTTAATCATTGCATTGTAACTTTTTTATAAGTTTCCAGGAAATGCAAAACACAAGTCCGAAACAGGTATTTTCTATGCTAGCACTAACTTGGCGCGTAGGTTGGGATAGAAAATATCCGTATCATACACTTATATTTGAGGTTTTGGGAAGCAAGTAAGAAAAGTGACGATGCTGTGTTATAGAGTATGCCAGTATGAAAGCAATTACCACTGATTTTCTTATATTTTTTACAAATGATTTTTTGTCAAAAAGTTAAGCCTTAATAAATTGTACCTTTAACCTGTCTAGAACAACAACCTCTCAACTACAGTCAAACTCATCATCTCCCCAAGGTTGTTGGTCTGGAGAGGTTGTGTACTGTCAATCATACATCTATACATATATGTTACAGGGAAAAAGTCATGGGAGGACCGGGTATTTTCCAGCTACCTATGTGATACCCCTACAATATGATCAACGAGTGTTTCAAGTGCTTCAGCCTCTCAATCTGTCAGATGGCAGTTATTCAATTAAATTCCACAAAGATCAGGTATTATACTCAATTAAACTTGATATATATGTATATTTTTCTGCTTTAAAAATACTATTGAGGTTACAAGTCATCTAGATCATCTGATTTGAAACTCAATATTGTTTTTTAAGCCCCCCCCCCCCACCCGAAGGGACATAAAGTGTTACCCCTGTGAGTCCGATCAATAACTCGAAGGAATGGGTGTATTCAGTTCATATTGGGCACAAAGCATAGGATAGTAAAGTACAGGTCAAGTTTGATTTCCAACACAAGCCACCAATATTTGCAGGAGTTATTGCCCGTTTTCAACTTTATAAATTTCATTCCGATTAATAATTCTCAAAAGGATGGATGGGTTACATTCATACTGAGCACATACACATAGGATAACGATATACAGGTCAAGTTCGATTTCAATTACAATCCACCAATTTTGGCCCTTTTTCAACTTAAATATTGGTTTCATATTGGTTTAACATTATATAGCCTTTACAAACAAAATATTTTCATTCTACTGAAAAGCCCGTAGCGGGGCACCCAGGTCCTACTGATCCATCTAGTTTCATTCTAGATTTGGCTACATTTGACCTGCTCAGAAAACTAGGGGCCTTATTCACAAACACTTTAAGACTGAAACTGGAACTTAGACTTTAAAATCTTAAATGTTCATTTTGCTCCTATGTTGTAATAACAGAATATATTTTATAAAACTTAAGTGTACTGTAGAGTGGCTAACAATTATTCAGACAAAACTGGGCTGCGTTTCATCAAAAATCCTAAGTATAAAAAGATAGGAGTGAAACTTTCTGGAAGGAATAAGTCATGTTTGCTCAATATGTTTAAGTCACTTTGAAGTGTAAATATCTTTAATATTTCATATTCTTTAAGATTAAACTAGAATTTGGTTGAATCTTGGTTTTTAAATTCATGTAACAAAACATGCTTAAATTGGCTTAGGTGCGAAAAGTGTACTTAGGAGTGAAAAGTGCACCTAGGATTTTGATGAAATGGACTCCTGGTAAGGTCCCAGCCCAATGTTCTGATATGGAAACTGTTTGCAAATGTTTTGTAATGTTTGTAACTGTATATATCCTGTATGCAGCCCATCAACACTTTCAGTGCAATACAAGTATTACTGTTTCGTCCAATTTGTTGTTAGCGAGGTGAACGCAATCCAAACAAGAAAATGTTCAATTATAGTGATGTGTAGAACAAAACATGTAATCTCAGCAAAACACGAAATATCTACCACTTCACTTTGCTAATCCTGTAAGTAAGTAGATTGACTGATGCAAAATCGTATTCCACTGGGCACTTATTTCTTCGTTAAATTACTTCCTGTAATACACGAGATTATAGATAATGTGTCCTTCAACTAAATGTCTAGACAGTGGCTAATGGTATTATTGTGTCTATCTTGGCAAGTAGTATTTTGTAAAACTTGTCTTATTGAAATGGAGTGTTAACTATTCTTGGCAATATTTGTTTGTTTGTTTGTTTGTAACCAACATTTTGTCATTTTATTCCTGTCGAAACATGGCACTCTGTTATTTGATAGACTTTGCTGTCTCAGCAATACCTTTTAAATGACTGCAATCAATCTTTGTACAAAACTAGACTAACACTAGTGTTCACCAACTAACATTTAGCTATTTATCAAAATTGTCAATTTTATAACACAATAACGTCAGTTTATCAAATTACTTACATATTTATCAAATATGGCCGCCAAATTGTTTCAAACACGAGAGTCACAGCTGTTCCTCAAGGTCACGTCATCCGTCAAGGTCATTCTATTTTTTTGGCATTTGTTTTTTGTTCCTGTTTTCTCTTGTTGAAGGTGATTTTGAGGACAGTTCAGAATGGATGAATTATTGAGTTATGTTAATATTCCATTTAAATGAAGGAGAGTCAAGATTGAGAAGTAGTTATGGTGAATTAGAAATACACAGGTCTTGCATTTGACTCTTTGCATACACTTTCTTCTCAGAATTTTAGATGCCAACACATGTAGAGCTGCATGCAACTTTATGATCTTTGAACATGTAATGAGTTTACACAGACTGTCCAGTAAAAACTCAATTCAAGACCACCTCAAAATTAAGACCGTCTCATTTGCAAAACCATAGTTCCATGGATCAGTTTTTTCTTTTTCTTGCATATCTTCACTTGATAATCACATCATAACTAAAGACTAAATTTCTTCAGAATTAATGATGGTATTATTATTGAGATTTTACTGTAATTATATCAGGTATTATATATTGATTTTTCTACTATTTCACAGATCGTGTTGCAAATCGGAGAGGAAGTGGATGGTATGATACTGGTACGCGCTGCAAACAATCGTCAAGCATTATGTCCCCTTATATACCTGCAAGAATTGTGATACAAGTTCATATTAAGAAGATTTTTGTTTGTTTTATTGTTTAATAGCTAAATAGTGTGGAGAATAAGACTGAGACTTTGGGTGAAGTTTTGTTTTAATGATGAAAAGTGCTCACGTTATCAGTGGGTGGGGTATTGCTGTATTCTCCTCAGAGTCAAGAAGTACAGGGTATGATTTGTACTTTTATTGTTAACGAATTATTGGTATCTTGATACACGATGCCTTCAATGTTTGGCATGGATGTGAAGTCTGTAGTGTATATGGCAGGTTTCTCAAAACATCTCTATTGAGATCCAAGGCAGACTGATTATTGTAAAAGTGAATATTTTCAGGAGTCAAAAAGTTTGCTACATGTATTCAACTACAGTCGGACTTCATTCAATCAAAGTCTTATTCTGAATAATACATAGTTTCAAATAGCCCATTTCAATTTGACATGCTTAAGAAGATGCATTAGGACCTGATATTTGTTTCGGATGATACCAAGCATTCCATAGAAGGTTGTAGACTAAACCATGTTCTACTGTATATTTCAAATGTTTCGCGAACAGAAATGTTTGTGAATCGCCAAAAAGAGTATAAGTATTGTTTCATAGTTTACTATTTATAAATTTACTTCTGTTAAAGATGTATCTGGCTCATCAGAACATAACATTTTCTAATGGGCTTCATCCAGTATTGTTGTTACATAGTCTAAAACATCATTTATAAGAACCATTGCCATGTATAACTATTTAAATTAATCTTGTTTAATCATATTACTAATAGGCAAAACTAGTAAAAATACCTGCTTGTTAAAAAAATGTAAGTTTTTTAATTTTATGATATACAAAAAAAAAATTTCGTCATATACAGAGAAATACGTTATAAATGTATTCTGTGATAATGCATATTTATTGAAGTTTTAACAAGATAAAGTAGATTTTTCTTGATTGTTTAGATAAATAATGTACAAAAAAATGAGCATTAATATATCTTTAACAGGGAAAATTAAACTGGCTGATATTTTTGCAACACCCTCGAATTCTTGAAATTTGCTAGCATATGTCGCAAACTTGACCACTTATACCGGTAAATACAGTATAATGTTGCTTAAGTGCTTTTATAAAAGTTAATCTTTACTGAGAGATATTGTTGATAAAATAGGATATTTATTCAAGATTGACATCAATCTAAGATTTTCTAAGATCAAGGGATGATTTTGGAGAGAATTATGTCTATATGACAGTAGTTGTTTTGTTGTTGTGTATTTTATTGTTCTGTAGGTTCTAGAACATAAGAGACTGAAAGCTTTTTATCTTGCCAGTCTTCTCTAAGTAGACTTCTGTTCATTTTCTCTGCAACTTTTATCATTTTACTGTTTAGAGAGGGAAATTGTTTGCTGTGCAAATATTTGTAATGTTTTGTATGATATTTATAGTCAGCCTGAACAAACCTTATATTATGATCGTAGTAACATACACTGTGTCACGGTCAAGCCTTATATAATGCACCTTATTCAGAGCAACACCCTTTTAGGGATGCAAATTTTGGCAGTTGTTGAGAGGTTGTTGCCTTTGAGAGGTTAAATTGACAGGAAGTCTTACTATCAGAATTATTGATGCTGTTGTTGAAGAGAGGCTGTTTCTGAAGTGAGGGCGGCCAGGGACGTAGCTAGCGATAGGCACATACGCATTTGTGTAACATCAGTTACAATTAATATGTCACAAATGGTAAAAAAGGGGTTAGCTTTAAAGGTTTAAATTTTATAAAACAGCTAAACTTTGTACTTTTAAATATCTTTTTGATGAAATATATTTTAAAATGTCTCAGGATGCTGCTGCGATAATCCCCCGGACCCCCCTCCCAAAAAAAGGTGTGCATACACTTGAATATGGCTCAGCTACGCCCCCTGGTGGCTATGCATGGAGTGGTTTGTTTCACTAAACTACATGAGCATACAGAAGTAAAATAATAATAAATTTTCTCTGCATTACAGATGAAGACTATAATTATATATTATGTTATACAGTTTTGCAACTGTCTGTCTTTTGATGTCATTTAATGCAAAGTTGTTATGTTTTGTAGAAATTTCATTATTTATATCAAGATGTATTTTTGTTGTTCACATTGCACTAGATTTTACTGAAGTTTTGTGTGATGATTAGTTACATTTTGTTTTAGGGAATAATAGTCTGCAAGAGCCTCAATGATTGTCTGTTGTGAAATTTGTCTTTGCAAATCATTCCTAAAATCATTCCTATATATATCTACTCATCTGATCTATTCTACAAAGTGCCCTGATGACATTGTTGAACAAGTTACTGTATACATGTATTAGCAATACAAGAATCATAGCTTGTTACTTGACGGGTAAATGTAGAAATATGTTTTTTTTATTGTTTTTTTTTAAATGGATCGTAAGTTTTAGGGTTGCCATCGATGGAGAGGGTATCAATACATTATTGATTCAAATGAGTTGATCCAATATTGATACATGTACAATCAAATATATTGTGTTTGTTTACCAAATGATAGTTACCAGAAATTTAAGCCTAATTTTGTTTCTATGCAGTGAGCATACATTCGTGTTTTAGTAATCATATACTCCACGCCATTAAAAACGCAACTGAAAATAGTCTGCTTTAGCACGGCGACATTATAAAGAAATAATTATATTTTAATTCTCAAACGTAATTTCCTAAACTTACTAATGTTTGATTTCTTTTTGATGAATGATTAAATATTTGTTATAAATGCTTGGAACAAACTGAAGGCTAAGTGAAATGGTTGCATTTTTAATGGCGTTAAGTATAGTTATGTATAAAAGCAAATGGTTCCGCCCTTTGTTTCGAGGGTCCTTGTGATTCGTATATTGCATAATGGTTTCATTTTTTTCCGTGCATGTAAAAATGACTAGCTGGTAGGAACACATTTTTGTATCATGTAAGTAATTAGACCATCTTTATCTCATATAACTGATGACAATCGAACCATTTTGTAAAGTAAACTCACAGATATCAGATTTTTTATATCATTGTCATAGTAAATGTTGCCTTGACATAATTTCCACTTGCCAAACATTCTTCATCGTTTTCTGTTAATTAAATTAGGGATTTATCCTTTAACTGGTCCAAAATTAGGGATTTTTTTGCCAACTGGAAACGAGATCCACAGCATAAAATAGGGAAATTTAAGGGGATACTAAGTCACAGTGGCACAATCCTACCCCTGACCAAAAGTTTCCGCCCAGAAATTTCAGATAATCACAGACCTGATTTTTTTTTAAAATTCATTTTAATGTCATTATGTAACATTGAACCCTATTATGCTCACAATTGGTAGCAAGCTGCAAGAATGTCTCTGGAATGAGATATTGTTCTCTTGAATTTTCATCATTAGAATCATATTTACAGGCTGTCATGTGGGCCTTACTGTTCCTACTTTTCCCCTACTTTTTTACTTGCTCCCTACTTTTTCCCTAATTTTTCTTGAAAGAGCCCTACTTTTTTCAAATCGTAGGGGTTAAAATATTTATTTTACCTGCATGAAATGCAGAGGTCAAACCATGGAGAATGTACAGTACTATGAATGTTTAACATTTTTGACATTCCAAAGGTAAGAATTCATCCCTTTAAGGCAATGAAATCCCTACTTTTGCCATACTTTTTTATAAAAATAGCCCTACTTTGTCCATTCATTTTCACAAGAGGTGAGTTGACAGCCTGTATTTACAATACCCCATGTATATATTCAGCCGTTTTGTTATTTCGGACAACTTGGAAATGACAAAATTTGCTTAAGTTTAAGTTGGCATTCAAGTCATTTGTTTACCTGATCTGCCGTTCTCATGGTAACACATTTCTGTAGTCATCTGTCTCCATGTTGGTTTCTTTAATATCATGTTTTGATAAATTCATTCACAATTCAATATGTTATGTATCAAGTTTTGTGAGTGTACATTTTATGCTTCAATATTGCGTCGCAAAACTCAGTGTGCTTTATTCATTTTTACTCCTTGTAAATTTCTATGTTTCTGTTTGTTGAGTCGTTGACCAAGTATTGAACAAATCGGGTAATGTTCATTGTCACCATTGATCACATCTCAAGAGGTTAGATGCCAAATTATTGTAACAGATACCAAAATAGAGGTACACAAGTAGTTAAATTGCCAGACATTGGGAAAAATACAACAACACTGTATCCGAGTTTTCGCGACTGATTTAAATCAATATAAACATCCTAATTAACGCATTTTCCAATGTTCTAGAAATAATATGAATAAAGAGTCAGTGTTGATGGGACCGACGTGCATACTCGAATTTCCCCATCATTTCAAGATTTTTAATTGCAAATTATCGCAATTGACAGTATATCATGTTTTTCTAACTGAAATAGTGTAGGAGTGGATATTTTTCTCTAGTCAAAGATTGAGAATTTGTGACTGTAGATTCGACTTCCCGAGTGGGAATGTTTGCCGATCCTAGTTAAGAGTATTGTTACAGTTTAAAGAGTAGGATGTAAATATGTACAGTTCCACATCACATTACAAACTTCACCAAGTATTAGAATCCACTACATTGTAACTGGTATTCATCGACTTTACATATTTACTACCAGTGAACTGGTTATCATTTCATTATTACAATCATACACTTTTCACAAAATTCAATTAAATCAAACCTCATTAAAGCATGTTTACTAATATAGTTTAATTAATATGTATTTTCTAATGTTTTACAACAGGGTTAATGTGTTAGGTAAGTCTAACCTTACAGTATGATTCAGTCATTTCTGTCAGTCCAGTGTTTTGTGGTCATTGGTTGATCAAACATAAACAACTCTGTTAATGATGGACAACTGAATCATGCAAGAAGATAATGTTTGTAATGATTTTGAAAAAAAACAACAGAAGTGTGATTTTTAACCAGGTTTTTGAAAAAAACCAGGTTATTAGAATGGTGTATGTCGTTGGGCGGGCGGGCGGGCGGGCGGGCGGGCGTCAAACTGGGTGGTTTCCGGCGAATAACTTGAGTTCTGTTAATCGTATTGTAACCAAACTTGGTGTACAGTAAGAACATATGGAAAGCTCGCTTGGGATTGCTTTTGGGTTCGGTCCGACAAAGGTCAAGGTCACCGTTACTAAAAATAGAAATTTGGTTTCCGGCGAATAACTTGAGTTACATTGATCACATTGACATCAAACTTGGTGTATAGTAAGAACATGTGGAGAGCTCGCTTGGGATTGCTTTTGGGTTCTGTCCGACAAAGGTCAAGGTCACCGTTACTAAAAATAGAAATTTGGTTTCCGGCGAATAACTTGAGTTACATTGATCACATTGACATCAAACTTGGTGTATAGTAAGAACATGTGGAGAGCTCGCTTGGGATTGCTTTTGGGTTCGGTCCGACAAAGGTCAAGGTCACCATTACGAAAAATAGAAATTTGGTTTCCGGCGAATAACTTGAGTTACATTGATCATATTGACATCAAACTTGGTGTATAGTAAGAACATGTGGAGAGCTCGCTTGGGATTGCTTTTGGGTTCGGTCTGACAAAGGTCAAGGTCACCGTTACGAAAAATAGAAATTTGGTTTCCGGCGAATAACTTGAGTTACATTGATCATATTGACTTCAAACTTGGTGTATAGTAAGAACATGTGGAGAGCTCGCTTGGGATTGCTTTTGGGTTCGGTCCGACAAAGGTCAAGGTCACCATTACGAAAAATAGAAATTTGGTTTCCGGGGAATAACTTGAGTTACATTGATCATATTGACATCAAACTTGGTGTATAGTAAGAACATGTGGAGAGCTCGCTTGGGATTGCTTTTGGGTTCTGTCTGACAAAGGTCAAGGTCACCGTTACGAAAAATAGAAATTTGGTTTCCGGCGAATAACTTGAGTTACATTGATCATATTGACTTCAAACTTGGTGTATAGTAAGAACATGTGGAGAGCTCAATTGGGATTACTTTTGGGATCGGTCCAACGAAGGTCAAGGTCACCATTACTAAAACTAGCAATTTGGTTTCCGGCAAATAACTTGAGTTTCGTTAATCCTATTGACATCAAACTTGGTGTACAGTAAGAACATGTGGAGAGCTTGCTTGGGATTGCTTTTTGACCCATTCTGACGAAGGTCAAGGTCACCATTACTAAAAATAGCAGTTTGGTTTCCGGCGAAAAACTGGAGTTTCGTTGAACATATTGCCATCAAACTTGGTGTACAGAAAGAACATGTGGAGAGCTCGCTTGGAGTTACTTTTGGGTTTGGTCCATCAAAGGTCAAGGTCACCATGACTAAAAATAGAAATTTGTTTCCGTCCAATAACTTTTGTTTTGTTGATCATATTGACATCAAACTTGGTGTATAGTAAGAAAATGTGGAGAGCTTGCTTGGGGTTGCTTTTGGACTCGTTCCGCCTAAGGTCAAGGTCACCATTACTTAAAGTAGCAATTTGGTTTCCGGCGAATAACTTTAGATTTGTTGGTCATATTGACATCAAACTTGGTGTATAGTAAGAACATGTGGAGAGCTCGCTTGGGATTGCTTTTGGAATCGTTTCGTCAAAGGTCAAGGTCACCTTTACTAAAAATTGCAATTTGCTCTCCGGCTAATAACTTTAGATTTGTTGGTCATATTGACATCAGACTTGGTGTATAGTAAGAACATGTGAAGATCTCGCTTGGAATTGCTTTTGGGTTCGTTCCGTCAGTAAAAATCAGTTTCCACTTAATATCTTTGCTATTCGTGGGTGTATTGACATCAAAGTGTGAGTGTTTGTATGCATGTATCACCTCTGGCACCTTTGCAGCATTGATGATCATCATGTATTCATTATACAAATAGAGCCTTGGTTACAAATAATTAGGTTTAAAACCTGGTTTGTGGGCATTGCCCATTTCTTGTTATTTGTTAGGGAAGTAAGCGAGAAAAGTTAGGTGAGATAGAAAAGGTAGATGCCAAAAAACGCTTGGAACGTTTTGCTAGCTACCAAATGGCGGCCACCAGACCAGACGACATTGTTCCATCTGGACACCATTTTGTTAAGCAAACCTAGCACTGTATGATCATGCTACCTATCTAAACATAGTGACTACCTTTCCTACATTTAAGAAATGGCATCGCTACTTTCCCTACATAGCGCTAGGTAGAATTCGAATTTTCCTACCTCTAAAAAATGCGCCTCAGATATGATTTGTGCTTGGTACAAGGGAGGTAACTCAGTATCAGCTGTTCATAAATTTGGTGTTGTTGTCCGCTAATTCCTCACAGCCCTTATGTCCCCTAACCATACATACTGTCACGTGATGGTAGATACTTTAATTTGTTCTTATGTTATATTGTCAATTACAAATATATAATGATTTAACGAGAAAAATCTATAGTATAAAAAACTGTTGAATAATGATTTTGAAGGGCGATGTTTCGGTATATTGTTTGCTGCTTTTTTCGCGTTACCCGTTTTTGCAGTATTTTGGTTTCTTGACAACAACGCATACAATATGGCATTATAGGAAAAATATGGAAAATGAAATTATATCGTTAGCATTAATTAACTGTGAAAGATTGGAAAGAAGAAACTGAACACAAAAGAAAATCAAAGGTTTTAATTCTTCCAGTACATTTTTTTGTAAGTACCGCGAAAATACAAGCAAACAGCCCTGCATTCAGTGTCAGCTAACAGTTGTGAACGTTACAAAACTATTTTGTTGTGTATCCCTAATGCCCACCATATAGCATTCACTGCACATGGGCATGTTAGCCTGCATTCAGTACAAGTATTTGAGGCTATCGTTTCGCAATTTGGTTCCCCATGGTTCACCTAACGTTCCCAACTGTTAGCTGTAACTGAACGCAGGCCAGGGCAGTATACTACATAAAGGGAGACCACTGTGGAGGATAATGGCTGTACTGAATGTTGCATAATAACTTTATTTTATATTTTTCAAAGCCACGCCAAATAAATATGTATACATGACAGTGGGTGGGGTTTTCACAGGAATAACACTATAATGGTTAACTCTAGAAATGATTCTGTGATACGAAAATTGAGCTTAGTGTATAAATGGCAAAATATGCGATAATAAAATTAATTAAAAAAAAAAATTATTATTAGACTAAATATTGCTTTAAAAATGTGTTGCTTTAAGATTGGTGACTTATTAGTTAACATTTTTTGATACTTTGGAAAATTGTGAATTTGGTGTGGCTGTAATACTCTAGGTTTGGTATCCTGTGATGATTCTGTGTGATCTCAAACATGTTGTATTACTGTTAATGTTGCTAATTTCTATTAAGTTATAGCTAGTGAGAAATTGTTAAGTTTTATAATGTTATAATTAGGCCATCCTTAAAAAAAAATTTGTTTTGCGGTTATGTGACCTGGAATTTTAACAGCGGGTAGGTATGTAGGTTTTTTTGGTTTAGTTTAGTACTGTATTGGCTAAAAGACCAGAAAAAAATAATTTTCGTCATTGAACCTACAATAATAAATTTTGTCGGGGCATTTTTCATGAGTCGGTCGCGTAACTGCAAACAAACAATTTTTTAAGGATGGTCTCACATGTGATACATTGGTTTATATTTTGTTTTAACTTGTGATGTATTTTTTAACAAAATTGATTAGTTTTATATCCCTGGGTTGTGTAATGACTTTTACTTTTCTGTGACTGATTGGTGATTGAATATTGATGATCACATATTGAAACTTTGACTTTCACATTAGTTAGTTTATTCATTTATTAAAGTTCCATCTTTGTACAAGCATAAAATATACATAGACACTAAAGAACATAAAAAATATTGCACAAAATCATTCTAATACGAATTATAAGAGACTATACAAGCATATGCACCATACATAATAATATATACATAAATGTATACATATAACATACTTGACGCCATTAAAATCGCTACTATTTGAACTAGGCGTCACATTGTAGTACCAACTGTCAGAAGCGTATTATAGTTATATATGTATTAATTCTTGTTCAAAACTTCATTAAACTCTTGACCAATTATTGTTCATTTCATTATTATTGATTAATTTTAGTAAATAATGTTTGAGAAATAAAGAATACATGTATTGTTGCCTTTGTAGTGTCACTTTATCTGTATGCACAATTTTTGGTTGCGTTTTTAATGGCGTCAAGTTTATTTTATTAAGACTATAATAGTAATCACCTAAAATCATAAGAATGAATATCTATTAGGTTTTTTTTTAAAGTTGATAGACTATTGTTATATATTAAAATTTAATAATAAATTATCTATTACTAACATTAGTTATATTGAATATTACATTAATTGTCACACTTCATTTTAAATGAATATTCAATCAAAATATGTCTGTTATCAATAACATTACATTTATGTATTAGTATTTTTAAATAATTATAATCAAATGCCACACAGCAAAGGAGACATTGAGTGTGTTGTTGGATGTTGTTTTATCAAATTTTATTTTAAAATGTTGGATAATTATATTGTGTAGGAATGACCATTGATAACTAAAATATACACTTAGCATTGCTGTACCATGTACATTTATGCATCTTGTACTCTGATTTTTCCTACCTAATGACTCATTTTTCTCATTATTCATATTTGCAATTTGTTACATGAAATGGGTAAATACATTTGCATCTCACTTAGAGACCACCTCATTGATAAAACCACCTCAAAATGAAGAACACAAATTTCAAGTCCATTTTCAGTGTTTTGTTCTTTGTTGTACCTCAATATTCAGGTCATCTCAATAGTAAGACCAGTTTTCAAGGGGCCCAAATGGGATCTTATTATTGAAGTTTTACTGTAAATAGCATTTCAATTATCTAAAAACTCTCCTAGGATTATAAGCTCTCTTAAGAATTATGGAAATTTAGCTTAAAAAAGGGGATCCAAAGGTAAGGAAAAGCATCACTTCATTTTAGATTGTCTTTTTTGAAAAAGCAAGGAGAAATTGCCATAAATTCATTGTCATCACGTGCATCTGTCTCTGCGTCCACAAATATGTTACAGATTGTGTTCAACTCAGCTTTGAGAAAGTAAACATCCCAATGTAACTGTAAGCTGCGGACGAGTGTCTGCTTGCCGTGCTCTTGTTGCGTGCACTTCTGGTACATGAAATGTCATCACAAAATGGTCGGAGATGGCGTGGTTAGGTTCTATTTCACAGTAAACATTATATTCTGTCATCCCCAGGATATGAACACATGTCGGGTCCATAAACCCCTTGATTTGTATAATCTCTTTACAAGAGAATCATGTTGTACGATGTATGCACTGTTATACTTCATTTTGTCATATATATCATCACTATGTCTCAGTTTTACAACACACACATACACATTGTGACCAATTTTCACTGTGCCAATAAACAATCTGTTGTTCTTGGAGAAAGTCTTGTGTTGTCTTTTACCCCACCTTGGCACTTAGTCAGGAGAAGTCGTAGTTACAAACTTATTTCATGGCTCTAGAAATCCACTTGCCCGACGTCCCTGACTAGTCTAATGCTGAATCGGGCTATAAACAGTTGAGTTCAAGTTAGTCCCGTTTTTGAAGCTAACTAACATCAGCATTGTTCAGTTGTAAGTCAAACCTTAGAATCCCAAAACACATACATGTGATTATTAATTCTAGATTGTGGAGCTATCATTGTGTATGTTTATTTGTTACTAAATTGACTGAGATTCTCTGACAACTAGCTTCCTATGTCAGACAAGTCAAACTTTACATTTCCATTAGCCCAGGACAAGTGTCTTTGATACGTTTACCAGCATTTTGTTTTCTTTGAATCTTAACGAATGATGCTTTGTCTGAATAATTATTGTTGCCAATATATATAATTATGTCTAAATGTTGTAACAACATACATGTAGTAGCAACAAGCAATATCTTTTAAACAAGATAACCGGTGCAATTTGAATGAAGCACATTTGTTGCAATATGAAGGTTAAGATTTGTTGTGCAACATAAATGAAATCAAGACAAAATAGTTGATTTATGAAAATTATTGGGGCTGAACATTTTCTGCTTTCAAGGGAGATAATCATGTCAATACTCGAATAGCTCTGTATTCTTTTACTTCCCCTGAACCAAAACTGGTTGCACAATAACTAAAAATTCAATGCAGTACTAAGTCTTGACTTTATTTGAAAATGAAGAAAAATTTAATTGTTACATTTTGATTTGTTCAATGTCACATCAAAATAGATATACAATAAAAATGTCCATGATGTCTATTTTCACTTCGAATCATACTCTGACTTCCATTCAGAGACAAAGATATTCATCTTTTTCTATGGTGCCATATTTCTGCCACCAGTTAACTACTTAATTCACTAGATAATTATGTGGTTATCACGTTAAAGAAACTAGATAACTACTTAATTAACTAGAAAATAATGTGGTTATCATGTTAAAGAAACTAGATAACTACTTAATTAACTAGAAAATAATGTGGTTATCATGTTAAAGAAACTAGATAACTACTTAATTAACTAGAAAATAATGTGGTTATCATGTTAAAGAAACTAGATAACTACTTAATTAACTAGAAAATAATGTGGTTATCACATTAAAGAAACTAGATAACTACTTAATTAACTAGAAAATAATGTGGTTATCACATTAAAGAAACTAGATAACTACTTAATTAACTAGAAAATAATGTGGTTATCATGTTAAAGAAACTAGACAACTACTTAATTAACTACACTGAACACATTTTCTAAACATCCATGTAAAAAAATACAAATTTAAGAAAACGGGTTTACATGCTGACTTGAAATTTGGTATTCTGGTATTATACATAATTCCCTTACAACTCGACCACCTCCGATAAGCAAGACATAAAACAACATACATTTCAAATTACTGTTTAATTTGTTATTTATTGGGTAGCACTTGGGCAACCGACTACATCGGAGTGACCGTATATTAACGAACGTAACAAATTACAACTTAGTTATCAACATAATACATGAACACGTACGACTGTTTAAAAGTCGTAATATATGATTGCATGAACAAAAATTCATAATTAACTTTAAAGAAAAAACAGGTATTAATGTGTCGGCTGCCCAAAGATGAATGACTTTCAAATCTAAACTCTTTCATGAAAATCTCGTGCTCAAGCACCTGCTAGCGTCACCTATCGGAGATATTCCACATTAATAAGGGAAATCAACTAACTCCTAATTCATTATATCCAAACGGAGAAAAATCACATTATACTCTATCGGCTTTCACAAAGAAAGTACCTATTTATCGTCATGGTTGACTACGCGTGACGGTGAGTATGGTTTCAACTTTTGACACGAGGAGCACGAGCACTATGTAGTAAGCGGCGAACTTCATTTCAATGCAATCCACGTTGTATGTCCAACACGAAAAACAGAAAAGATGCCTACAAAGACCACTAAAGAATGCGCCAGGGCCGTCGGTATGATTGATGCTGGTACTCTGATTCGATAGGTATGACTAACTTTATAAATTAATTAATCAATTCAAATACAATTTATTGACCAATTATATTAATCTTACAACTGTTGGTTATTGCACATTTTTCTAGTTTGATGATCATGTGTACGCAACAGTGTATTTTGCGTACAGGTAGCTACGTGCCTGGAAGGTACAAGAACCAATTCAATCACAATTGTTTATTATGGTGGCATATTTCTGCCCCCAGTTAACTACAGAAATATGCCACCATAGTTTATAAAACAACGTAGTGAGTAATAATGTTTAATGTCAAAATGATGCGTACGATCATAGATAGAAATGTATTTTTTTATTAATTGTTGTCTAAGTTCAGAGCAGGGTTCGGAACCTACGAAATGTTCCGTTTGTATTCAAGCACATTTCCTCAAAATATTGGGTCTAGGGTAATTGTATTTTGTGTAAATTATTTTTATATTTTTTAACTCGCACAAAGGCCTGATTGCTGTAGAAAACTTTTGATCTTATGTGCATTGTATTTGCATTCAAAAGTCAGTGACATTTCTTCCAAAGAAAATGATGATTTTGTCCTTGGTTTTATTTATAACAATTGAATGAATATGCCCATTTCTTACACAGTGAAATTACATGTTTAATATTTACAAAATTCTGTTATGTTATTATGTCACTTTCGTTTTATTTTCTCGACAAATTCCTTTGAAATATTTTTCAATAAATATTTTGCTACACTTTTTTTTCCGGCGACATTGATGCTTTGCATCATTTTTCTCTTGTTTTTATTGAAATGATAGGCATTCTTGACTAAGCGTTGAGATATACCCAGTACAAGCAACCGAAATTTGAACGCTCTTACTGTCGTGAATTTAGTCAGTAATGGCATATGGATTCTTCAATCATTTGGAAACGACAAATCCAGCCAGATTATAATCGAACTGTTCGAATTTCTCGAAAGTTTCAAGACGCTTTAGTGCTGACTATTCTCGCCGTGACTACATCATTGCTAACTTAAAGTGCAGTAAAACCTCACTTAAAGACCATCTCAATAGTAAGACTACCTCAAAACTAAGAACACAATTTTCAAGTCCATTTTCACTGTTTTGCTCTTTATTCACCTTAATATTAATACCACCTCAATAAAAAGACCAGTTTTCAATGGTCCAAAGGATGGTCGTATTATTGAGGTTTTACTGTATTCATGTTTTCAACAGAAACGAAACTGTTTCTTTCCACACTCCATTGATTCTATAATATTGACTGTAGACGATCTATAGACTGGTGGTGATGACGTAACATTACATTTCTATGCACGAGGGTTTCCACTAAACAAAATTTCTGTATTATATCGTGAACAATAGAAACGAGGCAGGTAATTAAAATATTACCAACCACAAAATGGTTACTTGTGATTAATTGACCTCTTCTAAACAAAATATCAGGCAGGTAAATTCATACTTAAATTAATCCTAACTTGAGTTCTGTTAATCGTATTGTAACCAAACTTGGTGTACAGTAAGAACATATGGAAAGCTCGCTTGGGATTGCTTTTGGGTTCGGTCCGACAAAGGTCAAGGTCACCGTTACTAAAAATAGAAATTTGGTTTCCGGCGAATAACTTGAGTTACATTGATCACATTGACATCAAACTTGGTGTATAGTAAGAACATGTGGAGAGCTCGCTTGGGATTGCTTTTGGGTTCTGTCCGACAAAGGTCAAGGTCACCGTTACTAAAAATAGAAATTTGGTTTCCGGCGAATAACTTGAGTTACATTGATCACATTGACATCAAACTTGGTGTATAGTAAGAACATGTGGAGAGCTCGCTTGGGATTGCTTTTGGGTTCGGTCCGACAAAGGTCAAGGTCACCATTACGAAAAATAGAAATTTGGTTTCCGGCGAATAACTTGAGTTACATTGATCATATTGACATCAAACTTGGTGTATAGTAAGAACATGTGGAGAGCTCGCTTGGGATTGCTTTTGGGTTCGGTCTGACAAAGGTCAAGGTCACCGTTACGAAAAATAGAAATTTGGTTTCCGGCGAATAACTTGAGTTACATTGATCATATTGACTTCAAACTTGGTGTATAGTAAGAACATGTGGAGAGCTCGCTTGGGATTGCTTTTGGGTTCGGTCCGACAAAGGTCAAGGTCACCATTACGAAAAATAGAAATTTGGTTTCCGGGGAATAACTTGAGTTACATTGATCATATTGACATCAAACTTGGTGTATAGTAAGAACATGTGGAGAGCTCGCTTGGGATTGCTTTTGGGTTCTGTCTGACAAAGGTCAAGGTCACCGTTACGAAAAATAGAAATTTGGTTTCCGGCGAATAACTTGAGTTACATTGATCATATTGACTTCAAACTTGGTGTATAGTAAGAACATGTGGAGAGCTCAATTGGGATTACTTTTGGGATCGGTCCAACGAAGGTCAAGGTCACCATTACTAAAACTAGCAATTTGGTTTCCGGCAAATAACTTGAGTTTCGTTAATCCTATTGACATCAAACTTGGTGTACAGTAAGAACATGTGGAGAGCTTGCTTGGGATTGCTTTTTGACCCATTCTGACGAAGGTCAAGGTCACCATTACTAAAAATAGCAGTTTGGTTTCCGGCGAAAAACTGGAGTTTCGTTGAACATATTGCCATCAAACTTGGTGTACAGAAAGAACATGTGGAGAGCTCGCTTGGAGTTACTTTTGGGTTTGGTCCATCAAAGGTCAAGGTCACCATGACTAAAAATAGAAATTTGTTTCCGTCCAATAACTTTTGTTTTGTTGATCATATTGACATCAAACTTGGTGTATAGTAAGAAAATGTGGAGAGCTTGCTTGGGGTTGCTTTTGGACTCGTTCCGCCTAAGGTCAAGGTCACCATTACTTAAAGTAGCAATTTGGTTTCCGGCGAATAACTTTAGATTTGTTGGTCATATTGACATCAAACTTGGTGTATAGTAAGAACATGTGGAGAGCTCGCTTGGGATTGCTTTTGGAATCGTTTCGTCAAAGGTCAAGGTCACCTTTACTAAAAATTGCAATTTGCTCTCCGGCTAATAACTTTAGATTTGTTGGTCATATTGACATCAGACTTGGTGTATAGTAAGAACATGTGAAGATCTCGCTTGGAATTGCTTTTGGGTTCGTTCCGTCAGTAAAAATCAGTTTCCACTTAATATCTTTGCTATTCGTGGGTGTATTGACATCAAAGTGTGAGTGTTTGTATGCATGTATCACCTCTGGCACCTTTGCAGCATTGATGATCATCATGTATTCATTATACAAATAGAGCCTTGGTTACAAATAATTAGGTTTAAAACCTGGTTTGTGGGCATTGCCCATTTCTTGTTATTTGTTAGGGAAGTAAGCGAGAAAAGTTAGGTGAGATAGAAAAGGTAGATGCCAAAAAACGCTTGGAACGTTTTGCTAGCTACCAAATGGCGGCCACCAGACCAGACGACATTGTTCCATCTGGACACCATTTTGTTAAGCAAACCTAGCACTGTATGATCATGCTACCTATCTAAACATAGTGACTACCTTTCCTACATTTAAGAAATGGCATCGCTACTTTCCCTACATAGCGCTAGGTAGAATTCGAATTTTCCTACCTCTAAAAAATGCGCCTCAGATATGATTTGTGCTTGGTACAAGGGAGGTAACTCAGTATCAGCTGTTCATAAATTTGGTGTTGTTGTCCGCTAATTCCTCACAGCCCTTATGTCCCCTAACCATACATACTGTCACGTGATGGTAGATACTTTAATTTGTTCTTATGTTATATTGTCAATTACAAATATATAATGATTTAACGAGAAAAATCTATAGTATAAAAAACTGTTGAATAATGATTTTGAAGGGCGATGTTTCGGTATATTGTTTGCTGCTTTTTTCGCGTTACCCGTTTTTGCAGTATTTTGGTTTCTTGACAACAACGCATACAATATGGCATTATAGGAAAAATATGGAAAATGAAATTATATCGTTAGCATTAATTAACTGTGAAAGATTGGAAAGAAGAAACTGAACACAAAAGAAAATCAAAGGTTTTAATTCTTCCAGTACATTTTTTTGTAAGTACCGCGAAAATACAAGCAAACAGCCCTGCATTCAGTGTCAGCTAACAGTTGTGAACGTTACAAAACTATTTTGTTGTGTATCCCTAATGCCCACCATATAGCATTCACTGCACATGGGCATGTTAGCCTGCATTCAGTACAAGTATTTGAGGCTATCGTTTCGCAATTTGGTTCCCCATGGTTCACCTAACGTTCCCAACTGTTAGCTGTAACTGAACGCAGGCCAGGGCAGTATACTACATAAAGGGAGACCACTGTGGAGGATAATGGCTGTACTGAATGTTGCATAATAACTTTATTTTATATTTTTCAAAGCCACGCCAAATAAATATGTATACATGACAGTGGGTGGGGTTTTCACAGGAATAACACTATAATGGTTAACTCTAGAAATGATTCTGTGATACGAAAATTGAGCTTAGTGTATAAATGGCAAAATATGCGATAATAAAATTAATTAAAAAAAAAAATTATTATTAGACTAAATATTGCTTTAAAAATGTGTTGCTTTAAGATTGGTGACTTATTAGTTAACATTTTTTGATACTTTGGAAAATTGTGAATTTGGTGTGGCTGTAATACTCTAGGTTTGGTATCCTGTGATGATTCTGTGTGATCTCAAACATGTTGTATTACTGTTAATGTTGCTAATTTCTATTAAGTTATAGCTAGTGAGAAATTGTTAAGTTTTATAATGTTATAATTAGGCCATCCTTAAAAAAAAATTTGTTTTGCGGTTATGTGACCTGGAATTTTAACAGCGGGTAGGTATGTAGGTTTTTTTGGTTTAGTTTAGTACTGTATTGGCTAAAAGACCAGAAAAAAATAATTTTCGTCATTGAACCTACAATAATAAATTTTGTCGGGGCATTTTTCATGAGTCGGTCGCGTAACTGCAAACAAACAATTTTTTAAGGATGGTCTCACATGTGATACATTGGTTTATATTTTGTTTTAACTTGTGATGTATTTTTTAACAAAATTGATTAGTTTTATATCCCTGGGTTGTGTAATGACTTTTACTTTTCTGTGACTGATTGGTGATTGAATATTGATGATCACATATTGAAACTTTGACTTTCACATTAGTTAGTTTATTCATTTATTAAAGTTCCATCTTTGTACAAGCATAAAATATACATAGACACTAAAGAACATAAAAAATATTGCACAAAATCATTCTAATACGAATTATAAGAGACTATACAAGCATATGCACCATACATAATAATATATACATAAATGTATACATATAACATACTTGACGCCATTAAAATCGCTACTATTTGAACTAGGCGTCACATTGTAGTACCAACTGTCAGAAGCGTATTATAGTTATATATGTATTAATTCTTGTTCAAAACTTCATTAAACTCTTGACCAATTATTGTTCATTTCATTATTATTGATTAATTTTAGTAAATAATGTTTGAGAAATAAAGAATACATGTATTGTTGCCTTTGTAGTGTCACTTTATCTGTATGCACAATTTTTGGTTGCGTTTTTAATGGCGTCAAGTTTATTTTATTAAGACTATAATAGTAATCACCTAAAATCATAAGAATGAATATCTATTAGGTTTTTTTTTAAAGTTGATAGACTATTGTTATATATTAAAATTTAATAATAAATTATCTATTACTAACATTAGTTATATTGAATATTACATTAATTGTCACACTTCATTTTAAATGAATATTCAATCAAAATATGTCTGTTATCAATAACATTACATTTATGTATTAGTATTTTTAAATAATTATAATCAAATGCCACACAGCAAAGGAGACATTGAGTGTGTTGTTGGATGTTGTTTTATCAAATTTTATTTTAAAATGTTGGATAATTATATTGTGTAGGAATGACCATTGATAACTAAAATATACACTTAGCATTGCTGTACCATGTACATTTATGCATCTTGTACTCTGATTTTTCCTACCTAATGACTCATTTTTCTCATTATTCATATTTGCAATTTGTTACATGAAATGGGTAAATACATTTGCATCTCACTTAGAGACCACCTCATTGATAAAACCACCTCAAAATGAAGAACACAAATTTCAAGTCCATTTTCAGTGTTTTGTTCTTTGTTGTACCTCAATATTCAGGTCATCTCAATAGTAAGACCAGTTTTCAAGGGGCCCAAATGGGATCTTATTATTGAAGTTTTACTGTAAATAGCATTTCAATTATCTAAAAACTCTCCTAGGATTATAAGCTCTCTTAAGAATTATGGAAATTTAGCTTAAAAAAGGGGATCCAAAGGTAAGGAAAAGCATCACTTCATTTTAGATTGTCTTTTTTGAAAAAGCAAGGAGAAATTGCCATAAATTCATTGTCATCACGTGCATCTGTCTCTGCGTCCACAAATATGTTACAGATTGTGTTCAACTCAGCTTTGAGAAAGTAAACATCCCAATGTAACTGTAAGCTGCGGACGAGTGTCTGCTTGCCGTGCTCTTGTTGCGTGCACTTCTGGTACATGAAATGTCATCACAAAATGGTCGGAGATGGCGTGGTTAGGTTCTATTTCACAGTAAACATTATATTCTGTCATCCCCAGGATATCACATGTCGGTCCATAAACCCCTTGATTTGTATAATCTCTTTACAAGAGAATCATGTTGTACGATGTATGCACTGTTATACTTCATTTTGTCATATATATCATCACTATGTCTCAGTTTTACAACACACACATACACATTGTGACCAATTTTCACTGTGCCAATAAACAATCTGTTGTTCTTGGAGAAAGTCTTGTGTTGTCTTTTACCCCACCTTGGCACTTAGTCAGGAGAAGTCGTAGTTACAAACTTATTTCATGGCTCTAGAAATCCACTTGCCCGACGTCCCTGACTAGTCTAATGCTGAATCGGGCTATAAACAGTTGAGTTCAAGTTAGTCCCGTTTTTGAAGCTAACTAACATCAGCATTGTTCAGTTGTAAGTCAAACCTTAGAATCCCAAAACACATACATGTGATTATTAATTCTAGATTGTGGAGCTATCATTGTGTATGTTTATTTGTTACTAAATTGACTGAGATTCTCTGACAACTAGCTTCCTATGTCAGACAAGTCAAACTTTACATTTCCATTAGCCCAGGACAAGTGTCTTTGATACGTTTACCAGCATTTTGTTTTCTTTGAATCTTAACGAATGATGCTTTGTCTGAATAATTATTGTTGCCAATATATATAATTATGTCTAAATGTTGTAACAACATACATGTAGTAGCAACAAGCAATATCTTTTAAACAAGATAACCGGTGCAATTTGAATGAAGCACATTTGTTGCAATATGAAGGTTAAGATTTGTTGTGCAACATAAATGAAATCAAGACAAAATAGTTGATTTATGAAAATTATTGGGGCTGAACATTTTCTGCTTTCAAGGGAGATAATCATGTCAATACTCGAATAGCTCTGTATTCTTTTACTTCCCCTGAACCAAAACTGGTTGCACAATAACTAAAAATTCAATGCAGTACTAAGTCTTGACTTTATTTGAAAATGAAGAAAAATTTAATTGTTACATTTTGATTTGTTCAATGTCACATCAAAATAGATATACAATAAAAATGTCCATGATGTCTATTTTCACTTCGAATCATACTCTGACTTCCATTCAGAGACAAAGATATTCATCTTTTTCTATGGTGCCATATTTCTGCCACCAGTTAACTACTTAATTCACTAGATAATTATGTGGTTATCACGTTAAAGAAACTAGATAACTACTTAATTAACTAGAAAATAATGTGGTTATCATGTTAAAGAAACTAGATAACTACTTAATTAACTAGAAAATAATGTGGTTATCATGTTAAAGAAACTAGATAACTACTTAATTAACTAGAAAATAATGTGGTTATCATGTTAAAGAAACTAGATAACTACTTAATTAACTAGAAAATAATGTGGTTATCACATTAAAGAAACTAGATAACTACTTAATTAACTAGAAAATAATGTGGTTATCACATTAAAGAAACTAGATAACTACTTAATTAACTAGAAAATAATGTGGTTATCATGTTAAAGAAACTAGACAACTACTTAATTAACTACACTGAACACATTTTCTAAACATCCATGTAAAAAAATACAAATTTAAGAAAACGGGTTTACATGCTGACTTGAAATTTGGTATTCTGGTATTATACATAATTCCCTTACAACTCGACCACCTCCGATAAGCAAGACATAAAACAACATACATTTCAAATTACTGTTTAATTTGTTATTTATTGGGTAGCACTTGGGCAACCGACTACATCGGAGTGACCGTATATTAACGAACGTAACAAATTACAACTTAGTTATCAACATAATACATGAACACGTACGACTGTTTAAAAGTCGTAATATATGATTGCATGAACAAAAATTCATAATTAACTTTAAAGAAAAAACAGGTATTAATGTGTCGGCTGCCCAAAGATGAATGACTTTCAAATCTAAACTCTTTCATGAAAATCTCGTGCTCAAGCACCTGCTAGCGTCACCTATCGGAGATATTCCACATTAATAAGGGAAATCAACTAACTCCTAATTCATTATATCCAAACGGAGAAAAATCACATTATACTCTATCGGCTTTCACAAAGAAAGTACCTATTTATCGTCATGGTTGACTACGCGTGACGGTGAGTATGGTTTCAACTTTTGACACGAGGAGCACGAGCACTATGTAGTAAGCGGCGAACTTCATTTCAATGCAATCCACGTTGTATGTCCAACACGAAAAACAGAAAAGATGCCTACAAAGACCACTAAAGAATGCGCCAGGGCCGTCGGTATGATTGATGCTGGTACTCTGATTCGATAGGTATGACTAACTTTATAAATTAATTAATCAATTCAAATACAATTTATTGACCAATTATATTAATCTTACAACTGTTGGTTATTGCACATTTTTCTAGTTTGATGATCATGTGTACGCAACAGTGTATTTTGCGTACAGGTAGCTACGTGCCTGGAAGGTACAAGAACCAATTCAATCACAATTGTTTATTATGGTGGCATATTTCTGCCCCCAGTTAACTACAGAAATATGCCACCATAGTTTATAAAACAACGTAGTGAGTAATAATGTTTAATGTCAAAATGATGCGTACGATCATAGATAGAAATGTATTTTTTTATTAATTGTTGTCTAAGTTCAGAGCAGGGTTCGGAACCTACGAAATGTTCCGTTTGTATTCAAGCACATTTCCTCAAAATATTGGGTCTAGGGTAATTGTATTTTGTGTAAATTATTTTTATATTTTTTAACTCGCACAAAGGCCTGATTGCTGTAGAAAACTTTTGATCTTATGTGCATTGTATTTGCATTCAAAAGTCAGTGACATTTCTTCCAAAGAAAATGATGATTTTGTCCTTGGTTTTATTTATAACAATTGAATGAATATGCCCATTTCTTACACAGTGAAATTACATGTTTAATATTTACAAAATTCTGTTATGTTATTATGTCACTTTCGTTTTATTTTCTCGACAAATTCCTTTGAAATATTTTTCAATAAATATTTTGCTACACTTTTTTTTCCGGCGACATTGATGCTTTGCATCATTTTTCTCTTGTTTTTATTGAAATGATAGGCATTCTTGACTAAGCGTTGAGATATACCCAGTACAAGCAACCGAAATTTGAACGCTCTTACTGTCGTGAATTTAGTCAGTAATGGCATATGGATTCTTCAATCATTTGGAAACGACAAATCCAGCCAGATTATAATCGAACTGTTCGAATTTCTCGAAAGTTTCAAGACGCTTTAGTGCTGACTATTCTCGCCGTGACTACATCATTGCTAACTTAAAGTGCAGTAAAACCTCACTTAAAGACCATCTCAATAGTAAGACTACCTCAAAACTAAGAACACAATTTTCAAGTCCATTTTCACTGTTTTGCTCTTTATTCACCTTAATATTAATACCACCTCAATAAAAAGACCAGTTTTCAATGGTCCAAAGGATGGTCGTATTATTGAGGTTTTACTGTATTCATGTTTTCAACAGAAACGAAACTGTTTCTTTCCACACTCCATTGATTCTATAATATTGACTGTAGACGATCTATAGACTGGTGGTGATGACGTAACATTACATTTCTATGCACGAGGGTTTCCACTAAACAAAATTTCTGTATTATATCGTGAACAATAGAAACGAGGCAGGTAATTAAAATATTACCAACCACAAAATGGTTACTTGTGATTAATTGACCTCTTCTAAACAAAATATCAGGCAGGTAAATTCATACTTAAATTAATCCGTACTATCTTAGAAATATAGAGCAAAGGTATAGCTAAATTGTTTGACAAATAATAATAAGTCATTACAAATAGTTTGCATCTATTCTATTGTTTCAACTCGTTTCAGAGTTTCATGCTCAGCAAGCATAGGTAAATGTAGCTTGATGTCCATTCTATTGATACGGGTAATCTGACGATATAAATCAACATCTAAATAGGGGAGACCGGGGCGAAGCGTTACATTTTTCAAAGTTTTTGAATTATAGATAACATAAAATCGTTTACAACAATGTAACTAAGGTTTCTATAAAAAACAACGAAATTTTAATCTTAAAATGTATTTAATAAAACAAATAAACTATTTATTCACAATTTAGAATACATTAAAAATGTCGATTACATGTAACACTTTGCCCCTAGTTTTGGGACAAAGTGATACAGTCCTCGGGGTAAAATGTTACACTATAAATATACAGTGAGCCAAACAAGTTACGATACATGAAATCAATTGGATACAATTTTATCGTGGGTCAGTGATATAAATATGTTTTTAAGCATTTTGAAAATATGGTCTTTGATACATAATTTAAATTGCATATTATGCTTCAATTTCATTTAAACTTTTTGAAAATCAATAAGAAAATGGACTGATGAAAATGTTAAGTTCTGGAATTTGTTAATACCGGGTGTGACCTCCCTGTGCATTCATTACAGCAGTGCATCGTCTACGCATAGAATTGAAAAGTGTTGAATATCTCGCTGTGGAATGGCATTCCATTCTTGAATAAAAAAAAATCCAACTGGCTGCGCTAATGTTTTGGGATTGCGACGTCTAATCCGACGGTCCAGGGCATCCCAAAGATGTTCTATTGGGGACAAATCTGGAAAACAAGCAGGCCAATCTAGAACATTAATGTTTTGTTGGGTAAGAAAATTGCGGCATACATGTGCTGTATGGCACCTAGCATTGTCTTGCTGGAACAACGTGACGTTCACGTTAGCGTTAAGAAATGGTACGACAACTGATGTTAAAATTTCGTCTCGATAACGTTGTCCCGTTAGATTCCCACGCACAATAACCAATGGAGTGCGATTCTGGTAGGATATTCCGCCCCAAACCATGATTCTTCCACCACCGTAACGGTCCACCTCGTGCACACAGACGTCAGCATAACGTTCACCGACCCTACGGTATACTCTAGCACGTCAATATCCTCGCCTCAAACAAAAACGCGACTCATCAGTGAACATTACCGTATTCCATTGATTTCTTGTCCAATTCAAATGTCCAGTGGCCCACTGACGTCTCAAGACGCGATGACGTTGGGTAAATATAGGCCCATGATACGGACGTCTGGCTCTTATACCACGCTCGGCGAGTCTGTTTCGGACTGTTTGAGCACTGATTCTGTTGTTTGTACGACCATGTGTTACAGCAGCAGTAACAGTAGATGGAAGAAACCGGTCACGTAAGTGTGGCGTCCTTATGTGACGGTCCTGTGCAGGAGTCGTTTCACGGGGCCTACCAGAACGGGGACGGTTATTAACAGAACCAAGGGCACGATAACGGCCTAAAAGTCGGGTTATAGTCAACCTAGACACTCCAAAGTGAGCAGCGACGTCAGCGTGACGTAAGTTTTCTTGTAGCATACCAATGGCTATAAGGCGTTGATTTGCATTCAGTCTCGGCATAATTACAGCAGAGGAATATTGAATTTTGCCTATGTTTTCACAATACAGGTACAATATCTGTGCAATGCGTATATTTTTATGTCGATACATGTTCATCATCATGGGTTTCCCGTGCAGTGCGTGCAAAAATAAAAATCCCTATTGCCAGTAACACGATATTCTACAATAATCGATAATGGTCTGTGAAAACAGTCATACGTTTAAGCAATCATGTAATCACAGTACATACAACACAAGTTTAAGCTTGAAGATTTTACAAATGATCTAAGTATGTATCGTTACTTGTTTGGCTCAGTATATATTAAATTTTCAACTAAAACTACCGTAACTGCTGACAATAAATGAAACGGAGTGCATATAATTGTAGAGTTCAATGTCTCAAAAAACAAAAACATCGCCTAAGCTGTTCCAACATCACGTTAGTTGAACTTATGTGACATGAACTGTATCAACATCAGGTTAGCTGTACCAACAAGACATAGACTGTATCAACATAATGTAAGCTGTACCAACATCAGGTAAACTGTACCAACAGCACGTAAGTTGTACCAACATCAGGTACACTGTAACAACATGACATTTAATGTACCAACAGCAGGAAAGTTGTACCAATATCATTCAAGCTGTACCAACAGCACGTAAGTTGTACCAACATCGGGTAAGCTGTACCAACATCAGACAAGCTGTACCAACACCAGGTAAGGTGTACCAACGTCAGGTAAGGTGTACCAACATCAGGTAAGGTGTACCAACAGCATGTAAACTGTACCAACATCACGTAAGCTGTACCAATAGCAGGTTAGCTGTACCAACATGACAAACTGTACCACCGTCAGGTTAACTGTACCAACATGACATAACCTGTATCAACATCAGGTAAGTAGTACTGACAACACGTAAGCTGTACCAACAGCAGGTTATTGTACCAACATGACAAACTGTACCACCGCCAGGTAAGCTGTACCAACATGACAAACTGTACCACCGTCAGGTAAGCTGTACCAACATGACAAACTGTACCACCGTCAGGTAAGCTGTACCAACATGACAAACTGTACCACCGTCAGGTAAGCTGTACCAACATGACAAACTGTACCACCGTCAGGTAAGCTGTACCAACATGACAAACTGTACCACCGTCAGGTAAGCTGTACCAACATGACAAACTGTACCGCCGTCAGGTAAGTTGTACCAACATGACAAACTGTACCACAGAGAGTTTACTATTAAAGATCCTCGTAGTATGTTTAGGCATTATCTTTGATGTTGCGTGTGCCTTGTACTATAATATTTAAATTATCTCTGCCATACTTTCCACAGAGACTACATACATTCATTTTGGCAGCCATATCGGAACTACTTTCCCGCCACGTTTCTTCCGAAGTATATGTATATTAATAATAGCCAAAATGATCCGATTGTAATATCTTCAGTTTGATTAGCAGTAGCGTTGTTCGACTTCACTTGGACCACGTTATCAGCCTGATTAAATGACAGCAATAGCTTCGTAATAGTTAATTGAACTAGATGCAATTTCCGACATTTTTCTGACCAAAACATGTATATATAGCAAGTGAAATTTAACTGATCCAGACGGAGTTTTCGTGTGACACGGGCAGACAGACGGACACACAGTTCATAACTTGGTTCCAGTGTGACGATATTGCAATTCTACATTTTAAAAAGCAGGCGAGAAATGTACATTGAAAGTGGCATATGTATCGTTTTTTACCGCATAATAAGCCGTGTATAACATATTTCTCACGCCGTATGGACAGACGGACGGTTAAAGGTTTCGGCATTTCTTAGTATGAAGTAATATATATATAATCAATACCTTAAGTACTTAGTTTCATATCATTAGTATCCATTGAGTAGCATGCATTTAAAGGGACCTCGATAAGTAGCTCTTTGTTAATCTGAATTGGTAATTGGTGTATTTTGTACTATGTCTATCGCTCTGCATTTACATAATTATTGCCTTTATAAATGTATAAATGATGCAGATGCAAAGTCCTATGTTTCATGTATTTTTCTCCGTTTGAATGTAATGAATTAGGAGATAATTGATTTCCCTTAGAATATCTCCGATATGTGTCGCAAGCAGGTGCTTGTGGCACGAGATTTTCATGTAAGCGTTAGCTTTGAAAGTCATTCAGCTTTGGGCAGCCGACACATTAATACCAGTTTTTTCTTTAACGTTAATTATGAAATTTTGACAACGTTACTCGGTCACTCACAATGTAGTCGGTTGCCCAAATGCTACCCATAAATCACAAATTAAACAGTAATTTGAAATGTATGTTGTTTTATGTCTTGTTTATCGGAGGTGGTCGAGTTGAAAGGGAAACTATATATAACAAAAAGATAACCGTGATGGGTGTTGGATATTTTAAAATATGGGCGTAGTATGTGTAGAAACCGCGTAGTACACGGCTGAAACCATCCCTAATATTCTCGTAAACATCAAGGGTAGGTATAATCGGTGAAAGATTTAATATGAACAACATTACAACACAACGTGCCAAATATTATATGTCTGGCGTAATTGTACACACAGTATAACGGAGACCTTTTCATCCTTTCAGTTTAAAGAATTAATCCCTCGGGCGTGTTTTCAAACGGAAATGCACGAGAAGCTCGGTGTGTAGACAGTATGTGTAATAATTATCTTTGTCGAACACTAGCGAAAAAACTCGAACACTTTTCGTAACTTTAGATTCTAGGGTCATCATAATAAGTGACCTTAAAATCACGGATTTTTGTAGCTGACTGTTGAGTTGTGAAAACATGTGACCTATTGCATGGCGGATGGAAATTTTGCATGTGTTTTACGATGTTTACGACTGGATTAAATGGACGAAATTGGATATACTTCCCAAGTAATTATGTTTTATTTAGGATATATGTGTTTTATGTGCTCATTCGCTGTGTTATATTCTGGACGTTAATGGTCCCAGATAGTGTCTATTTTCTGCGACCGAGTCAAGAAATTTGGTGGTTTGCATATGCTGATTAGGTATAAACATAATTATGTTCTTGTGCAAATTCGTCAGGAAAGATATTGCCTGATGTTGTAGCACTTGACATAGAATATGAATATCATTTAATTTGGTGCTGTTGTAGTAGTGTGGGGTGAGACGACCGCCCAGTTAGCTCAGTCCGTAGAGTGCCGTACTAGTGTTACGGGGTCGTGGGTTCGAGCCCCACATTGGGCGCACTTTTTCCCCTTGATTTACTTCTATAGTGGCAGTGGTGTTTGACGGCCCACGGTGCTTGAGCCTCAACTGCCGGAAGGTGGAGGAGTGTAGTGGTGTGGGCTTAGACGGCGGCCCGGTAGAGCGCCTTACTAGTGTTAGGGGGTCGTAGGTTGGAGCCCCATATTGGGCACACATGGTTGAGCGTGAAATGTCGGAAGGAGGAGGTCGAGTGTAGTGGTGTGGGCTTAGACGGCCGCCCATAGCTCAGTGGGTAGAGCGCCATACTAGTGTTAGGGGGTCATGGATCCGAGCCCCACATTGGGCGCACTTTTACCCCTTGATTTACTTCACTGTTATGGTAAAACTCAGGAAAAACTAGCATGCCCCTCAGTTGGGATTGAACAGCACAATTTAATCAAGCAGAAAGAAAAATGAACATTCAAATTTTTTTGATTGGCGTTATCAATTTAAGAACTATAAAACATGTGTGTATTTCACGTTCCTTCTTCACAAGTCAGTAAATTACCAGTTATTGAGAATTTTATGTATTCCATATATTTATGTAACCAAACCGAAACTGAGAGACAACAGGCTCTGCATCATTGCAGCCCTACTACACTGGCATTGATAATATACAGTTAACTCTCATTACAATAGAATATTTGTTTAACAACACAAATCCAGGCAGTGGGATCAAATATGCACATTGATTCATTGGTCAAATTCAATATAATGACCTATTCAATACATTATAATACTGCAAATAAAAATCCAGTATTTTCAATAATTAAAGGCTCGCATATAGTATTCTATATACACAACGCTGACAGGGTATATGACGTGCAAACTAATTTCCCCTTCATGCATCTAGTGGCCATTTTTGCTGACGGCTCGGCTTGAAAACTTTTATCGCTTGATGTCCGCAAGTTACTAGAAATTGACAATTGATCTTCATACAGGAGTCAATAAATATTGAAAAGATTACATGCGTTCTTGTGTAAATATTCAAAATGATAGATTGTTTAAGGTTTGAGCTAAATTCAGCTTGATAAAGTCCATGTGATCAGATGCTTGAAAAATGAATTACAGAATCAAGCGCACGCTTATCCATGTGTATTGAGGTACCTTATGGGGTATACAATACAGGCAATATACATGCGAGTGAAATAAAAGAAATTTGATCTACAGCAAGTAATTCAAGATTTTAAAAGGAAAACATTTTAATTACTTATATGATACAACACTGTAAACAATTTTATGAACCAAAAAGAGCAAAATTACACATACAGTATCTTATCTCAAACATGACTTTATTTTAATATCAGATCTAGAGAGCTAGGCATCGCAACATTGCTTGTTTAACTAAATTCGTATGAAAACATGGATTTACAGTATTATAAATTTGTTATACAGGTTGTTGACAGGGTATATGGGGGAATATAACCAGTCAACAACCTGTATAACTAATAATATGACTAGAGTTGACTGTTTTATATCATCTACTTGTATGTTTGTTTGAATGATGTGCACAGTTTTATTCTAGAATCTATTAAATTGATGTTAATTTGTTGCCTTATAGATGACAGTGATTGAAATCCAGTATCATGGAAGTAACCTTGCAGTCATCAGAACATGGAATAGACATTACAGAATAGAACAGAATCACAAAGATAAGTGACTCTATTCACTTCCTCTTTCTAAAATTTGTCATTTGCCTATTATGTTATGTCTGTCCAGGGAAATTAGTTGGGAGAAGTCATGATGTATGCAGTACAAATCATTGCCTATTTCTTCCATGTTGTACATTAAGATGTTACCAATAGTCATTTTAAGTATAATTGTTTGTACCTGTTAATAGCATTAGTTAACAAAAAAAACATCAAAATCATCATCATCATCTAGAAGTAGAAAGAGTGATTGACTGGAGTAGTAACAGCAATAAAAATATGTAAGTTGTATTCTCTACTACAATTTTGTTTATTCATTTACATTTTGTATTTATTTTATCATCATTTGAAGTTTTCATTTATCATCATCTCATTCATTATACCCCCTTGCTAAACAAAAGCTTGGGGGTATACAGGACTCACTCTGTCGGTTGGTCGGTTGGTCTGTTAACAAAAACTTTTGGAGCGAACTACATCTACAGCTTTTGGAGAATTTTCATGAATTGACATGGACAATCTCCATGATGAGTTGTAGTGTGTGACATAATCATCATGGACTGTATATAAGCTTGATATACAGCTCTATTTTTCTGCTGGGGTATTACTCACTCCAGTGATAGTTGTAGTATCCTTAGTTGGTGTTTGTGGTGTAAGAGAGATGTTGGTTGAGTAACATGTTGAATGGTCCAGGAAGGTGATTTAGTCCCATTAATTGGTCAGTTTATAGATGTGGTTTTGTTGTTGCATTGACTGGTTTCTGTGGTAGGTAATGCATGGAAGACAGTGTGACTTACAGAAAGCAAAATCAAGGTGCTGTAATTCATTTCAAATTTTGTGTATATATACCAATGCATTTGAAAGTGGTTTAGGTAATAGACAGTTGCTCTATGCTTTGACAAAAAAGCCTCAGTCTGATTGGATGAATTTTAGAAACGTCAGAAATTGTGTGAGAGAATTATATTTGGTGAGAATAGGTATGTTTTCTGTCTGGCTTTCTTCCATCAAACTGTAGAAACATATATGAATGGAAAAGAGTTATTTTTCAATGGAATTATATAAGATATATGCTATATAATACATAATACATAATGTCATAACAATGAAATATTTATATTGAGATTGGTTTGCTAATCAGCAAGTATAGGCTTATACATGTAGTTTTGTGATTCCATATATTGAGTAAAGACCATTATAAGGCGGACTCTCTGACAGAGTGCATTGACCAAAGTCTGCTACAGTAAAGGTTACAAGTCAGCATGTCATTCAGATTATTTCAATTGTGTGAATATGGTTAGAATTTTCCATATTTTTCAGTTAGCAGAGTTAGATACTTAAATTATTTTGACTCACCTGAGCTAGTTTTTATGGCTTGTTTGAAATACTGTCCTGTGCTCTACATGGTAATATTAGCTACACAAGAATATTAGTTGTGATAAGCACGGGCATTGGCAGCGATAAGTTAAAAATTGAAAAAACAATTATGACCAAAAGTGACCCCTCCATAGAAAGTCTGAAAAATGGCCCAGCTACACCCCTGATAGGTGATTAATAATTTGAAATAATGTATAAACCGAAGATAATGCTGTTATATTGCAAGTTCATTTATACCTGGTACAGTTTAGTTACAGATTATTATGTATAATATACTCACAATACTTAATACTCTTACATGTCTTCCCACCGACAAGTGACCATTATGCAGTAGTTGTCCGTAAAACATTCTCGTTCGTAGTCCTATTATCCATCCTGTTGGGCCATTAATCCCTCTCTGAAGGCCCTGGTGGTATTGCTTGACTTTTGTTGTCATAGCTGGTGTGGATGTATAAAGTATTGAGAAAAATGTTTCCAAAATGAGATTGTGATGATCGTAATGACGTACATAACTGTGCGACAGCAAGTATATTCGGTACAGACTGTTAAATGTCTTGTTTTACTACATATATGTCTATATGTTGCATGCACAAATTATGAATGAATTTTACTTGATAAGAAAGATCCATTTTGGATTATGATAATATTAATCTTTGTACTACAAAGTGGTCTCTTAACACAGATAAATTGGAAGGCAGGGAATGGTCATTCAGTGTGCTGTTTGATATGAGTCCATAAATAGAAGAGTCTTTCCGTATCAGGAAGAATGTTCTGGTCATGACACTGGTTGTTATTTAACTGATAAGGCAGATAACCACTGTGGGGAGCTTGGTTGATGTATGTTGTATGCACATGATTAGCAAATGTATTGAAGTTTGATATTAAAACTTGATTTGGGTCATTGTAACAGAGATCTTCTTTTTTTATTAATGCATGGTTCATTACTTCAGGTATTATGATATCTGTGTATGAACTCATTTTAAAGATAAGGGCAGTGGTCCTGAAATGCTGATATATAATCAAAGTGCTGTGAGGACTGTAGGCCTGGGGCTGCTTAAAGTTGGATTGTGGGTTTGCTTGCTTGTTATAGATGTAGTGATTTGTTTGCACACAAATTATCACATAATGTATTATTTCGGGAAACTGGGACATCATCTTATATTCAAAATTGTATGACAATTTGCTTAAAATTTTGTGTTTTAATATCGGATTTTTTGTGTCTTAATTAGTCTTTGTTATACTTGCTTGTTGTATGCACTTATCAAATTGTACCATTCATGGTGAGCTTTTTGGATCCTTGGATGTCTGTTGTCATGCATCATGAATCGTGCGTCGTGCATCAACATTTTCTTGAAACAACAACTCTACCTAAACATGTACCACTAAATGGATTTTGTCCAAATTTCACAGGAATGATCCTTGGTTAGGCCTATTTCAAAGTTGCATAAGTCATTCCGGTCCGCTGCATAATTAGGTCACAGGAGCAAAAATAGATTTTAAAAGTGTAAAATTTGAAATTGTTCTTGTCCAAAACCCTAAGGTCTAGAGCTTTGATATTTGGTGTGTAGCATTGTCTAGTGGTCCTCTTACAAGATTGCATAAATTATTAAGTTCCGTCAAAAAACATGGCTGCCAGGGGGCGGGGCTTGTTCCCTATATGTATATAATGGAAACTATAAACAATATCTCCTCCTAAACCACTCTATGGATTTTGACCAAACTTCACAGGAATGATCCTTAGGTGGTCCTCCTTCGAAGTTATATGAATGGTTACGGTCTGTTGCATAAGTAGGTCACAGGAGCTAAAAATAGATTTTAAAAGTGTAAACTTTGAAAATCTTCTTGTCCCAAACCACAAGGTCTAGAGCTTGGTGTGAAGCATTGTCTAGTTGTCCTCTTACAAGACTGCATAAATTATTAAATTCTGTCATGTTCCCTATATGTATATATTGGAAACTATAATTTTTGGATTGTATGATTTATAATAATTTTGTATAATGGTATTAAGAAATCGGGAAATATAAAACACAGTGATAACAACTATTTAGAAGACTATTAATCGGAAACCTAATCTGACATTTAATATAAATTGGGCAGAGATGTTAGAAATATGTTTGTGGTGACAAATTTGGTGTATGTTACGTAAGGTGTCATTTAAGGGTATTCTGGACTTGCATAAGTGGAACAGAATGTTTTGGATTGATGTTCAGGGGAAAATAGTGATTCTGTATGTTATTGGTAAACCTCAACAATATGGTTGTCTTTTATGAATATCTATGGTTAGCATTATTTCCTCTAAATTGTCCTTGTACGAAATTTGTACTATGTGAATTACATTGACATTGACAGTCCATCCTCTTCAAGACTTCATATCTATTTGTGGTGAGACAATCTGAGTGACAGATCTGTCTGTGAATTGAATTGTCTGTCAAAGAATAAGAACCAAACATATAGCATTGGCCAAAGATCAATATTAAATGTAGACAAGAACGGAGAGCTTGATGAACACAATCTAATATATACTCAACAACAACAAGGATGAAAGACTCAACACAGATACTTTCAGAATCTTTACAATGACTATGGCAATAGACATATGACATGAAAAAATCAAAGACCAAGTCACAGCACAAAATTAAAGAATACCAAGTACAAACCTATTAAGTATTCTCAAACTGTCAACTATTTACAAGACTATTTATCAGAAATCTAATCTGACATTTTATATAAATTGGGCAGAGATGTAGTAAGTATGTTTGCGGTGACAGTTTTCTCTTGAAGATTACCCCATCCATTAGTTTGAACATCTCTTTGTTTATCCAGTAGTATTTTGCCTCTGGACTTGACAAGAACAGGGCCCCTTCCTCCGGTTCGCATTGGTTGTGCAGAAATTGGTGAAAAACTTGCAAGTTGACATCCTTCGCTTGGGACTGGTTGAGCTCTTGGGCTGTAAAACCCCAGCTACATGGGTTTCCGGTGGATGTTACTTCCGGTAGTCTCACACTGCCATTGACCATCACCGACAATTTGTTTATGGATATATCCATCGACACCTCTTGTCTATGGGTGTGACAAAACCCTTCCTTGTTTTGGACGTTTTGCTCAAGCTGTATAGTAAGTGAATCTTGTGCAGCCATTATATCCCCTTGGTTGTAGCCTTCACTGGACTCTTGGGAACAAACTGCTCCCACTGTTGTGTTATCGCTTGGCACTGTCATTAACTGCAAACTTCCACTATTAGCATAGTTCACTGCATTGTCTGCCTCCTCAATGAAACTTCTCCACTGTGCATGAGCCCGACAGCAATAATTGCATCCTCCACATGGGAAACCCTTTGGCTGTATCCCTGTCAAGTACGAGGAACAATGGGTTAATCTGTCCAGTAGTCTTGATAAGGCGTCAGTGCTCCCATGCTTGTATCCTAGTTGGTTCTTAACAACCATGTGGTATTGTGCTAGTTCTTCCATCCACAGGGCAAGCTGTCCTTGGCGGTCCCTGAACCTCAACAACCAGGTCAGACTTTAGTGATCGGTCCTTACACCGTAAACACTTTCCCCAATAAGTAATATCTGAATTGCCTTGTAAACCTTTAAATGCTCAGCAGCTCTTTACAAGTAGACAATATCTTTTTTGTTCCGGAGTGAGGGCAAAGCTGCCATAAGCGACCACTCTCTCCCTGCCATTGTGGACTTGACTAAGGATGCCTCCAATGGCCCAGTTAGAGGCATCAACATCCAGTATGAAAGGGTCTGAGGGATTTGGGATTGCTAACACCTGAGGTTCCACCACGGACTTTTCAAATGCTGTTTGTTGTTCCTCCTCCCATATAAACTTCTTTTTCCCTGTGATGGCGTACAGAGGTTGCGCTAGTTTAGCGAAATCTTTAATGAAGGCCCTGTGATCATTTACAAAACATAGGACCTTTTCAACCTCCTTGGAACAGTTCGGAACTGCCCAGTTGGTAACTGATTGTATATTTTTTCTCAGTCATGGACATCTATTCCCAATTGACCATTCTTTCCAAGAATTCCACCTCAGTCTGGAAAAATCAGCATTTCTGGGGTTTCAGCTTCAATCCATGTTCCCTGAAGCACTTAAATGCCTCTTCTAAGTTTTCCAGGTGTTCTCTAAAGGTCTTGCCCATCACCAGGATATCATACAGAAATGCCAAGACGGTCTTCCAGGTCAGTCCTCGGAGAACCAGGTTGACCACGCGAGTAAGTGGCTGGTGCATTTGTTCGACCAAACCCCATCAGTACATGTTCAAATAGACCGTACCTGGTCTTTTTCCTATCCTCTGGTTTAATGCCCACCTGCTAATATGCCGCATTGGCGTCCAGTTTAGAAAACCATATGTTCCCCGTAAGTGCATCTCATTAAATGCTGTTCATGTCTGTATAAAGGTTGAAATGCTTATATTCACATATCATGTAACTGTAAAAGGCAGTAGCCTATTATTGAGTGTCCAATTTTAAAACATTGTAAGGCATAGGGTTACTTTTCTTGCTTGGCATTATTGTTTAAGAATACATTTAGAAAATCTTTCTTGGGATGGTTAGATAGTCAACAGGGTAAATCACAAAGTATAATTCTTTTGCATACTAATTGTTCTAATAGAGCAAGCACTTGTCCATTAGTTAGAAAGTATAAGCTTTAACAGAACAGAACAGAACTAATTAATGCAAAATCAGACATTGGTTATCACATGGCAAAATCCCTTCATACAATCATGATACAATTTTGAGAAAATGGAATACTGGCATACTGAATACAATCTCAGGTTTAATACATTTATGAGCAGGTTGTCAACATATTTCTGATTTATGTTTTCATAGATCAGTGGCTTATGAGCCGTTTGTCACTTATCAATACAAGAACATAAGGGTATACTTAGATGAACAACTCAACTCTTACATAATTAAAGCAACCACTGGTTGTTGAATAAATCTATAATGTCTAAAGCAGTACATAGTTACATCTTGGTAAAAATGCACAGTGATATTCATTGACTTTACATGTACAATTCAATCAACGAACTTATAATGATTAAAAATATATAATTGCTTATATAATTTATGAAACATTTTTACTTTGAGATCTTTTTACAAAGATATTTAATAGGTGTTTTAATACTTGACATTCTCAGTTATAACACTGTTGAAGACCAAATTATTTGATGTATTGCAATAGTCTGGGAAATGTTAATGGCTAATTTTACTTTATTTCTTTAAATACCAGTGCATTTTAAGATCCTGTAATTTTCCTCATATTTTATTATTGGATAAATTGTCATGAAGTATATGACTTCTAGAAAATTAGTAATTAATTATGTATACACAATGCTTTGTAAAGATTGGTAATGTTGATTTGAGATCTCATCTTTTACAAAGAAAAGTAATACATATGGTACTATCAGACTTTAAAGTACCTTATTAATAGAAAGTGATTTAAAGGCATTCTGGTGTTAATATGTCAGCTGGTTTTGGATTGTTTAAGGGTAATTCTTGGTTGTCTTGTTGTTGCATAAATAGTTAAAATCTTGTAAATGAGAGGAATTTTTTCAGGAGTATAAATGTTAAAACAAAAGTTGATGTAGGATTAGATCACCAAGATATTTAAGGTGTATCAGAGATTTGTCATACTCCTGATTATTTACCATGCATTAGGTGGATTGTGTCAGGTTTCATTGTGATTGCCACATTATAGATGATAATGGCAAACAACTCTGCAATTGTACAAATGGTGTTTACTTAGACTGTTGTTTATTAAATGGGAACTGAAATCAGATTGAATACACAATGTACATTGACAATGAGATCAATTTATTTTGAGCTGCCTGTCAGGATGTGAGGCAATGCTGTAATGTGGCTGAACATCTACTCAAACCTAATTTCTCTGTTTGGATAGGTGAGTCCTTTATAGTATTTGTTTTTTCTATTCGAATAGGCAGCGTCTTGTTCTTGACTGGGGACTTTCAAATTTTGGCCTTTGTGTAAAATAAATTTACACCTCTCTATAGAATGTCACAAAACTGTCCTTCTCAGGACAAAAACTGTCCTTTTTAGGACAACCTCTCAATTGACAAAAAAATTGTCCTTTTTAGGACAACTTCTCGATTGACCAAAAGACTGTCCTTTTTAGGACAACTTCTCGATTGAAAAAAACTGTCCTTTTTAGGACAACTTCTCGATTGACAAAAAACTGTCCTTTTTAGGACAACTTCTCGATTGACAAAAAAGTGTCCTTTTTAGGACAACTTCTTGATTGACAAAAAAAAAGTCCAAATAGTGTTTACTTAGACTGTTGTTTATTAAATGGGAGCTGAAATCAGATTGAATACACAATGTACATTGACAATGAGATCAATTTATTTTGAGCTGCCTGTCAGGATGTGAGGCAAGGCTGTAATGTGGCTGAACATCTATTCGAACTTAATTTCTCTGTTTGGATAGGTGAGTCCTTTATAGTAATTGTTTTTTCTATTTGAATAGGCAGCATCTTGTTCTTCACTGGGGTCTTTCAAATTTTGGCCTTTGTGTAAAATAAATTTACACCTCTCTATAGAATGTCACAAAACTGTCCTTCTCAGGACAAAAACTGTCCTTTTAAGGACAACTTCTCGATTGACAAAAAACTGTCCTTTTTAGGACAACTTCTCAATTGACAAAAAAACTGTCCAAATAGTGTTTACTTAGACTGTTGTTTATTAAATGGGAGCTGAAATCAGATTGAATATACAATGTACATTGACAATGAGATCAATTTATTTTGAGCTGCCTGTCAGGATGTGAAGCAATGCTGTAATGTGGCTGAACATCTATTCGAACCTAATTTCTCTGTTTGGATAGGTGAGTCCTTTATAGTATTTGTTCTTTCTATTCGAATAGGCAGCGTCTTGTTCTTGACTGGGGACTTTCAAATTTTGGCCTTTGTGTAAAATAAATTTACACCTCTCTATAGAATGTCACAAAACTGTCCTTCTCAGGACAAAAACTGTCCTTTTAAGGACAACTTCTCGATTGACAAAAAAACTGACCTGTTTAGGACAACTTCTCGATTGACAAAAAAACTGTCCTTTTAAGGACACTACTCAATTGTCACAAAACTTTCCTTTTAAGGACACTACTCAATTGTCACAAAACTGTCCTTTTAGGGACACAACTTCATTGTCAACCAACTGTCCTTTTCAGGACACCCTCTATAGATTGGCTACATTACAAAATTATTATAAACTACAACCATTTTTGATCTCATTGATCTCGGTTTGTAGCTATCGTTGGGTTCAAAATTAGTCTAAATAATAATCATTTGTTACGAGAGCTGAGTTTTTGTTGAAATCATTTTTAATAACAAACATATCACTCTGAAATGCTTCCACATTCAGTCAATGTATGGTAAATATGTGTTCCTCAAAATAATCTTTAATATGAAAGAAGAAACAACACAAGCTCCTTGCATTGTTCTTTACAGTCACAAAATTAGCTGATTTGTTATCAACTAAATGTATAACTTCGGCTGGAGGGAGAGGCAAATCTTTACATGAGACTCAATAGAGGAGTGCCTGATAGGCAAAGAGTATAAGAATATGAAGGTTTAGAAATAAAAGGTTTAAAAAGATAGAAAAGTTATAAACAGATTTTTGTAAAAAACATACAAAAATGAGTTTTTTTTCTTGAAAGATGAAAACATGAAGCTAAGTTACTACAACTCAAAAAACTGTGTTAAAAATATATTTAAGGAACATGAACATAGAATTTTACCATTGTATAAAAGCTTTCCAGACTATAAGCTTATTTTTTTATTCAAAATTATTTGATGCTGGAAATTGTTTGGGATGTAAATATAATCTGTAATTACTTTCCAGCTTTCTTTTAACCATATTTTTGTGTTAAGTTTGAAAATAGTGTTTTCATTGCATAACTTAATATCACTTGGTAGCAGAGCTTTTTTTCAAGATGTGAAATAGTGCTGTTTTATGGGAGATGATTGCTTTATAAATCATTTATGTAAGTGCAAACTGAGTTTTGATTCTATGTATGGGGAAGTCATCAAGTAAAAAACTTGCTCCCCAAGTTCTTTAATCAGAACAACACATAAATGTACACCATTAAACTTCAAGCCATGTGATCACTGACGATCAGACAAACAGTACAGGTGAAAAGCTTTTGAAAATATTGACACTGACACACTGATAAAGCTCTCATTGGCTAATGTAGTCATACAATATTGGAACAATTATAGAGTTAAACTTTATAATTACATGCAAGGTTATCAGGAAATGGGTACATACTCAATGTACCTGGAAGAGTTGTTAAAGCTCTTTGCTGGTAAATCCATATAACACAAAAGCTTTATGATTACATAATGAACAGTGTTTCTTTGCTCTATCAGTGCAAGACTGGGGTTTACATGTTTTAAAAACATAGCTATATTTGTGAAAATTGATTACTCATCAGATTACATGTATGTTTGAAATATGTTGTGTTTAATAGAAACAGTATAATTATGACTTACATGGGTATGTATGGTTAGGGGGTGGGAAACTATTGCTTGAACAATTTCAAACTTAGATATGGTTTGCTTTTTATAACTTTACATTTAACTGACATGTTGGCGGCGTCCACATTGTTTCCGCCAAGGAGTTTTCATCCGATCTTTACCAAACTTTGTGAAAATGTTTGTGGGCATAATATCTCGGCCAAGTTTGATAACCAGCCACATCCCTCAGGCACTTCTGAATTATGGCCCTTGAATTATCCAAAATTCGTCAAATTAACTGTGTCCGCTCTCTAAGTCAAAGAGTTTTCATCCAATCTTTACCAAACTTTGTAAAAAATGTTTACGGCATAATATCTTGGCCAAGTTCGATAACCAGCCACATCGCCTCAGGCACTTCTGAATTATGGCCCTTGAATTATCCAAAATTGGCCAAATTAGCCGTGTCGGCTCTCTAAGTCAAAGAGTTTTCATCCGATCTTCACCTAACTTGGTGAAAATGTTTGTGGGCATAACATCTCGACCAAGTTCGATAACCAGCCACATCGCCCCAGGCACTTCTGAATTATGGCCCTTGAATTATCCAAATTTGGCAAAATTAGCCTTGACTGCTCTCTAAGTCAAACAGTTTTCATCCGATCTTTACCAAACTTTGTGAAAATGTTTGTGGGCATAATATCTCGACCAAGTTCGATAACCAGCCACATTGCCCCAGGCACTTCTGAATTATGGCCCTTGAATTATCCAAAATTTGCAAAATTAGCCTTGACTGCTCTCTTAGTCAAACAGTTTTCATCTGATCTTCACCTAACTAGGTGAAAATGTTTGTGGGCATAATATCTCGGCCAAGTTCGATAACCAGTCATATCGCTCATGTCACCCAGGAGTTACCAACCTTTGATTTTAGAAATTTCCTAAAATTTGTCTTGTTTTAACTCAGCTCTGACTTATGACGGGCGTATTTTGTGACAGTTTGGCACTCTTGTTCTTACAACAGATTGACCTCATATTATCAAACTGATGTCACTGTCACAACTTGTAAAAACATTACAATTGGAGAAAGAGAAGTACAAAGAATGTAACATTAATTCACAAAACAAAACTTGAAAGTTCAAACACAGTGCATTCTTTCCAGTCTGTCTTGTATAATCACAAATTGAATATCCATGAACTATTCCTTCCTAATGTTCACTGCTTTAGAGAAAACCCAAAGTGAGTCAAATTTAATGAAACCCATCAGTGTATAATGTCAGTCATGTTGGTTGATGGAATAGGTCTTACAACTTGTATGGAGGAAATGGAGTTTCTATATTTGATATTGCACATACAGCATATCAGGCTGTGTAAACCCATCTTCATATGAAGATGAAATTTTGAAAATTGCTCTATTCCTTAGAATGGTCATGTAAATATTGTTTGACAGAATGGATAAAATATCCTACTATTTAAGTAGGTACAGTAAGATAATAATTGATATTGTGCATACAGCAAGGCCAAATTCGTGAGTATAACATGACATAAATTGACATGGACATAGTGCATATAATATTGTTAGCAAGGTCAAGGTCAAATTGGTTTAGACATACAATAATCCTCATACAGTTGGGCGCATTGATAAACAAAACACAAAAATGTATCAGATATTATGTCTGATTTTTAGAACATTGTATTTTTGTAGATAAAATAGTTCTTTGCAAGTATTGCTTTGGCTCAGAGGGAACAATTAAATTTGAAATGGGAAAGTTCTTTGCAAGTATTGCTTTGGCTCAGAGGGAAAAATTAAATTTGAATTGGGAAAGTTCTTTGCAAGTATTGCTTTGGCTCAGAGGGAAAAATTAAATTTGAATTGGGAAAATATACTATTTTGGTGGGGGAATCAGGGGCTGATATTTGGCTCCAATAATGGAGAATAGAGGGTTCTGGTTAGCGCTATCATATAGAGCACTAAAGAATTATGTGGTGAAAGCTTTTTTTCCTTCACTGTCAAAATGTGTATTGTGTTAACAGTTTGGTTTTTCAGAATCTTATTTATTTCTATAGGAATATTAAAATTAAAAGTTGATATCGGGCATACAACATACTTGACCAAGTATTATGTTTTCTGGGTCATACAAATATGGACATTGTATCAATGGCAATGGTTTTGATAAGCCCTTAAGTACATTATGGCAACTTAATAATTTGTCTTAATTTTAGGTAAAACGTTCCAGGTAAAAGGTATATGGTAATTCATATGTGGAATATTTTTACCTTTGTGCCTTTAATATTACATAATGGGAATAGAATATAAGTGAAGATTTGATGTGCATGCAACATATCAGTGCAAGTGTTATGGATGTCATACTCAAGTAATCTCATTTACTGAAATTTCTCTATTCATTATTCATAGCAATATCTTGAGTAACTGTTTGAGTGGTTAAAATATACTGTTGTGTAGTATCTTGTACTTGGCATTCATTTATGAGGTCAAATGTTTGAGTCCAGAAACATGCTTAGTGGTTATCACAACTTAAATGTCACATTTAATGCTTTAACTGCAACAATGGGACCTTGTCCATACAGTATGCACAGCAATTATTGAATGGTACTGTCAGATGACATTAAGAACATAAAACAGCAGGTTCTAACATTGGTCATAACTGTTTTAAAAATGAACAACCCTATCAATTTTGCATAACATGCATTTATATGCAATTGTATAATGATGAAAAATGATACATTATAATCATTATATTCCTGTTTGGTAGGGTAAGTTGGTAGAGCACAGGACTGAGCATTCAAGTCTCAGGATAAGGGTATATTTTCCATTTTCACCTAAAATGAATCCTGTAAGTTAGTATTGATCTAGAACTATGACCCCTGTGTACTTCCATGTCCAGAGTGTATGCAAGAGCAGCTCTGGGATTCGGATTTGGGGAGCGTAAATTTTTGGTCAATTTTGGTTTTGTTCAAGCCTTATAAAACGACAATGACTGTTTTATTCTTTGTTTATAAACATCATCATTGAAGAATATATATGCTTCAATGAATCAAAATCGCTTATTTGAAAATCGCTTATTTAAAGATCTCTGTATATTTTCGTATTTATACTCATAGTTATTTGTAAGGTTGGGGAATTTTAGGGGGATGTCGGATGTGCCCCCTGGATCTGCTAGTGGTATGCACATCAGCATAAATGAATTACTGTTAGGAATTATTGCTATTCTGTAGGTCACATTGATTTCTATGTCAGTTTGTCCTTTGAAAACAGGAATCTGTTAAGTAACAACACATTATTGCATCCTCCTTCCCTGACCATTTATCATGTTGCCATCAGCATAAATCTCTTATAACCACATTTACCAATCATTTCATCCATTTTCATTTCTTCATCATCATTCAACTTTTTATGTTTGTTAGTTCTTTTACCTCTCTATCATTTATTATTTGTTTATGTACCTTAAAATTACACTATTTATATTTTCAGACTGATGAAGACAGCTCTCCTCCCTCTAGAATGGGTTCAACCGAGTCTAACTAATACTTCATGTCATTGTCCGTTCTCATTTGATTTAGTATTTTGGTCCTATTGCTTGAGGTCATTAATACTATACCTCTAATACATGCTGGGAAGTTAGTGGTTCCTTGCAGAAGAACAACAGTGGTTAGTACTGGTAGGCAACCAAGAACTTGTATGGTCAACTGACTGCTGTATTATTGAATACTGTTACATGTTCTTACCTAAATGCAACCAGTCTTCTTTGCATTGTTACTTCTTTTGGTGGAATTATTTAGAATTTGGTGTGTATATATTTTCAGGTTTTGTGTGAATGAGAAGTTTTGATGTTCAATGGTTATCATCCAATCAGAATGAACTGGCTGCCGGAATGTGATTTTCCTGGAACTTGTGAGTTTGAAGTCATTACATTTTATTTAGAAATAATGATATAAAAATGCAATTGAAAAATAAAATATTACAGTTACCATGAATAGAACTACAATTGAAACTGTTAGTTTATTTTACCTGGTATAACAAATATGCAAGGTTAAGGCAGTTCTTCAATTTTGACACAATGATATTTTATGATATTATAGTATGCTTTCTAAAATAATGATATAAAAATGCAATTGAAAAATAAAATATTACAGTTACCATGAATAGTACTACAATTGAAACTGTTAGTTTATTTTACCTGGTATAACAAATATGCAAGGTTAAGGCAGTTCTTCAATTTTGACACAATGATATTTTATGATATTATAGTATGCTTTCTAAAATACACTGAGAAGAATCTGAAGGGATTTGCGCCCCCTGCCTCCTGAGCAATAGTGAGGGAATGAAAGCGAAATCAATTGTGTATCTTACAATACAGAAAGACTGGTTTCGCTTTCACCCCTCAACATTTAGAGTTAGTATATCTGTAGATAACTGTAGTGTTAGGATTGTGTACTATTGTATTGAGTTTTAAGAACTGTTGATTGGTTTATGGTTTAGTTCTGTGGTATAGTTTTGATTTCTTTGTATTCTTAGTATTTGTTCTTTCTATTCGACTAGGCAGCATCTTGTTCTTGACTGGGGACTTTCAAATTTTGGCCTTTGTGTAAAATAAATTTACATCTCTCTATAGAATGTCACAAAACTGTCCTTCTCAGGACAAAAACTGTCCCTTTTAGGACAACCTCTCGATTGACAAAAAAACTGTCCTTTTTAAGGACAACTTCTGAATTGACAAAAAAACTGTCCTTTTTTGGACAACTTCTCAATTGACAAAAAACTGTCCTTTTTAGGACAACTTCTCTGTTGACTAAAAAACTGTCCAAATGGTGTTTACTTAGACTGTTGTTTATTAAATGGGAGCTGAAATCAGATTGAATACACAATGTACATTGACAATGAGATCAATTTATTTTGAGCTGCCTGTCCGGATGTGAGGCAATGCTGTAATGTGGCTGAACATCTATTCAAACCTAATTTCTCTGTTTGGATAGGTGAGTCCTTTATAGTATTTGTTCTTTCTATTCGAATAGGCAGCGTCTTGTTCTTGACTGGGGACTTTCAAATTTTGGCCTTTGTGTAAAATAAATTTACACCTCTCTATAGAATGTCACAAAACTGCACTTCTCAGGACAAAAACTGTCCTTTTAAGGACAACTTCTCGATTGACAAAAAAACTGTCCAAATGGTGTTTACTTAGACTGTTGTTTATTAAATGGGAGCTGAAATCAGATTGAATACACAATGTACATTGACAATGAGATCAATTTATTTTGAGCTGCCTGTCAGGATGTGAGGCAATGCTGTAATGTGGCTGAACATCTATTCAAACCTATTTTCTCTGTTTGGATAGGTGAGTCCTTTATAGTATTTGTTCTTTCTATTCGAATGGGCAGCGTCTTGTTCTTGACTGGGGACTTTCAAATTTTGGCCTTTGTGTAAAATAAATTTACACCTCTCTATAGAATGTCACAAAACTGTCCTTCTCAGGACAAAAACTGTCCTTTAAGGACAACTTCTCGATTGACAAAAAAACTGTCCTTTTAGGACAACTTCTCGATTGACAAAAAGCTGTCCAAATGGTGTTTACTTAGACTGTTGTTTATTAAATGGGAGCTGAAATCAGATTGAATACACAATGTACATTGACAATGAGATCAATTTATTTTGAGCTGCCTGTCAGGATGTGAGGCAATGCTGTAATGTGGCTGAACATCTATTCAAACCTAATTTCTCTGTTTGGATAGGTGAGTCCTTTATAGTATTTGTTCTTTCTATTCGAATAGGCAGCGTCTTGTTCTTGACTGGGGACTTTCAAATTTTGGCCTTTGTGTAAAATAAATTTACACCTCTCTATAGAATGTCACAAAACTGTCCTTCTCAGGACAAAAACTGTCCTTTTAAGGACAACTTCTCGATTGACAAAAAAACTGTCCTTTTAGGACAACTTCTCGATTGACAAAAAAACTGTCCAAATGGTGTTTACTTAGACTGTTGTTTATTAAATGGGAGCTGAAATCAGATTGAATACACAATGTACATTGACAATAAGATCAATTTATTTTGAGCTGCCTGTCAGGATGTGAGGCAATGCTGTAATGTGGCTGAACATCTATTCAAACCTATTTTCTCTGTTTGGATAGGTGAGTCCTTTATAGTATTTGTTCTTTCTATTCGAATAGGCAGCGTCTTGTTCTTGACTGGGGACTTTCAAATTTTGGCCTTTGTGTAAAATAAATTTACACCTCTCTATAGAATGTCACAAAACTGTCCTTCTCAGGACAAAAACTGTCCTTTTAAGGACAACTTCTCGATTGACAAAAAACTGTCCTTTTTAGGACAACTTCTCGATTGACAAAAAAACTGTCCAAATGGTGTTTACTTAGGCTGTTGTTTATTAAATGGGAGCTGAAATCAGATTGAATACACAATGTACATTGACAATGAGATCAATTTATTTTGAGCTGCCTGTCAGGATGTGAGGCAATGCTGTAATGTGGCTGAACATCTATTCAAACCTATTTTCTCTGTTTGGATAGGTGAGTCCTTTATAGTATTTGTTCTTTCTATTCGAATAGGCAGCGTCTTGTTCTTGACTGGGGACTTTCAAATTTTGGCCTTTGTGTAAAATAAATTTACACCTCTCTATAGAATGTCACAAAACTGTCCTTCTCAGGACAAAAACTGTCCTTTTAAGGACAACTTCTCGATTGACAAAAAAACTGTCCTTTTAGGACAACTTCTCGATTGACAAAAAAACTGTCCAAATGGTGTTTACTTAGACTGTTGTTTATTAAATGGGAGCTGAAATCAGATTGAATACACAATGTACATTGACAATAAGATCAATTTATTTTGAGCTGCCTGTCAGGATGTGAGGCAATGCTGTAATGTGGCTGAACATCTATTCAAACCTATTTTCTCTGTTTGGATAGGTGAGTCCTTTATAGTATTTGTTCTTTCTATTCGAATAGGCAGCGTCTTGTTCTTGACTGGGGACTTTCAAATTTTGGCCTTTGTGTAAAATAAATTTACACCTCTCTATAGAATGTCACAAAACTGTCCTTCTCAGGACAAAAACTGTCCTTTTAAGGACAACTTCTCGATTGACAAAAAAACTGTCCTTTTTAGTTTGAAGTCATTATATTTTATTTAGAAATAATGATATAAAAATGTAATTGAAAAATAAAATATTACAGTTACCATGAATAGTACTACAATTGAAACTGTTAGTTTATTTTACCTGGTATAACAAATATGCAAGGTTAAGGCAGTTCTTCAATTTTGACACAATGATATTTTATGATATTATAGTATGCTTTCTAAAATACACTGAGAAGAATCTGAAGGGAGTTGCGCCCCCTGCCTCCTGAGCAATAATGTGAGTGGATGAAAGCGAAATAAATCTTGTATCTTACAATACAGAAAGACTGGTTTCGCTTTCACCCCTCAACATTTAAAGTTAGTATATCTGTAGATAACTGTAGTGTTAGGATTATGTACTATTGTATTGAGTTTTAAGAACTGTTGATTGGTTTATGGTTTAGTTCTGTGGTATAGTTTTGATTTCTTTGTACATACTTTGTTTCCATTTTAATGATTCTGAATGCTTTTCAACTGAATTTTCTGTCAGTTGGTAACCTATGGTCAATGTATTGGTTTGTGTTGGTCATTGTCCCCTTTCTTAGCTACATTTAACATTGATCTTTGATCATTAGTGTATGCTCAGATCTTGTTCTTTGACAAGATTAATTCAGAGGTCTGTCTCGAAGTCTATCTCAGCATACATATAAAGAGAGAGTCTTTAATAGGATGAACTCTCAATATCTAGACTTTTCTTATTTATTGCCCCCTTTGATATACATGATTTACAATAATTTGATACAGGAACACCATTCTAGTATTTTTGCAAATTGTGCAAAATGATTGAACAGTTAAAAGCTAATTTATCAGAAACCAAACTTGTTATGTAAATTTGGCAGATATGTAGAAAGTATGTTCATGGTTTCTGTTTCCTCTTTACTGTTTAATCAATTTATTTAAACATTTTTTAGTTCAATTTATCTCAGAATTTTTGAATTTACCATAAAGTAGGTTAAGATACAAAACTTTGAGTTAGGTAATTATTTCTCTTGTGTAATTGTTTTGTTTAGGTGTCATTCAAGGGTATTCTGGATTTGCATCATATGGCAACGTTTCGGCCAGACCCTATTCCAAATTGCATTCTAAGTTGGTTAAATGAAGACATATTGAACATAGTAATGAGGTTTAAGGACCTTTTGGAATTCTGCACTTAATGCTTCAAAATTTCAAGCAGCAAATAACCTCACTTAGGATTTCAATAATATTATAACTATTTCATTAACTTATTGTTGTATTAAAAATGTCAGTTATAAGGGTTAAGATAGGTTTAGGGTACTTTTCGGAACCTAATTTTACTCAAAATTGCATATTAGGGTTCATTTAAGGAAACATGTGGAAGCTATTTTGCATCAAAATTTCAATTTAAGTGCATGGTAGGTTTAGTGGATACGTTTGAAACTATTTAATACTAAAATTTCATATAAAGGTTTAGGTTAAGGAACTTTTCGGAACTTTTTTGCATCAAAATTTCATTAAAATTATTCCAAATACTTCATCTGCATATATCTTATTCTTGCATAAAGGAGCGGTTATGGTCTGAAGCTCATAACGGCCATAATTTATCCTTTCAACTATTCAATTTAAATAAGGTCATGTTCAATACAAACTCTGTTTCCCTTAGGAAAATTGAGGGGTGGAAGCGAAACTGTTCTATCTGCTTGTTTATAAATAGGCAGTTAGACAATTCTAATTTTACACCTTGATTTTAACCTCAGATTATGAATCAACAATCAACGACTCTTCAACTTTTCATTTACTTTTCTTAAATTATTTAAGGTTCAGGGTCTTAATGTTTTAGGGATTTAGGTTTACTTTAAGGTTGTAATTAAGGGTCATATGGTCATTTCCAGTATACAAGGTTAGGCAGAGGAGTCGTAAGTCCTCTAGCCTCATTTAGGAGTTTGTATTAATATTGCATTTTTGCTGTTAATTGATATCATGAACATACTTGTATTATTCTGATGAATGATCAGATTACAAATTTACTGATTATCTTTGGTATGGTGGTAATCCCATTTCCAATTACTTATACATTTAAACAAAGGTCAATACATATCCCCTTCCCTGTATGTGTGTATCTTTCTTGACAGGAGGTTTTTCTGTTGGCCTCTGTGTTATTTGTGAACAACATTTTTTTTGTTTATTGACACAACTTCTGTCCCGTAATCCCTTCCAGTGTGCTCTCCCTTTATCCCTTCTCCATTGTGTTTTTGTATATAAAATACAGATCTCACATATCCTTGCTGTATGAACATCTTTCTTTTTTGATGTGTTGTCTATTCAACTTGTGCACATGATTCACTTGTTTATGCTGATTCAGTTTCCTCCTGTGATAATGTTACATGGTTGTAACCCAATGGTCCACTCCATATATCTTTGGACAATGACCAATACATCCCTTCTGAAAATGCTTTGTCTATAAGTTCTCTTACCAAGATGGTTCCATGTGGCTGTCAGTGTTTTGGGTTTGGTTGTGAAGCTTGTAGTGTAGATATCGATATGTTAAGTTATCAGTAGTGTAGATATAAAAACAATTGTATATAACTAATATATTAATCATTTAGATAAGAATATCATAAATATTACACCTATATATTATTTTTATTAATGTTATTCCTTATTTAGATTACGGAATGAAGCAGGCACTCACACAGTCTCTTGGTTTATATGTATTGCTTAAAACATGTTTTGGTTTATTTTGTCCATGTACTGCAACCATCTGAATATCAACAATGTGGGGTGTTTGGTGCGGAATGATGGACAAATTGTTTAGTTGTGAATCAGAGACCTAAGATAGCAGGTAAATTATTTTTTATCATATTTTCTACACTTACTTTTACTGTTGTACAATAATACTTGAAGTTGGCCAGAAAAAAAATCAGAACCTTGAGCAAATTGCAGTTTTCAAAGTGCTCAATGGTGAGCTATTTGGATCTTTGGCTGTCAGTCCATCTGTCATCTGCTATTTGATTGTTTACACTAAGCATCCACATTCCTTGAGCAATCCTAATCAAACATGGATACAATGTATATATGGGCATCAGTTCTTGGCCAGTTTCAATTATGGATCAAATCAATATATGGCCCTTATATTACAAAAATGCCATAATTATACTACCATGTCTACACTCTAGCTCTTTCATTTCTCCACAAGTCCTAATCATATTTAAACAGAATGTGCATACCTGTAAGATCTATGGGTTTGATTTGTACCACATTGGACTTGCAGGTCTAGAGAGTTATCAAAATAGATTGCCATGTTTCATTATGTTTGCACTTTTAGTCTTGTTTACTCTCTAGAGACCACATTGTTTCAATTTTATGAAACTTGGGCAAAATGTATGTTTCTGTAACATCTAGGTCCTGTTCGAAACTGGGTCACATTGGGTGAAAAACTAGGTCAACATATCAAATCATAGTAAAACATAGGTCACATTTGCAACCTGGTTTTCAAGAAATTTGATAAAAATGTCTCTATGAAATCCTTGGGTGACATTCTTCTGAATTCCTGCAGTTCGTGTTATTTGTTAAAGACCATGACTGCCAGAGGGCATGGTCTCAGGTGAGCGATACAGGTCATCATGGCCCTCTTGTTATTAATGTTGAACTTCCTTATATTAGTTGTAGAAATGGGATTGAATAAAAAGACAACTGGCTATACCCCTTATATGTAAATGACTAAATTATTTCCCCCTTGTCCACACTATAAATGCATTACTGTCAACCATATACAGACAAAGTTGTCCTAAGTCGGATCATTTAATTTGCTCTAGATGCAAAATTATGACACTAGATCACTGAGTTGAAAAGTGAATACTGATTGAATACTGATTGAATAATATTCATGGTGAAAAATGGCCAGTCAGCTGCATAAACATTATGACTGTGGTACTACAACTGAACCTTTCATCGATGGGTATAAACTAATTTAGAGGCCTTTATACGTGAACAATCTTGGTTTCAGCTTTTATTTATAATGCATAATTTTGCAACAATATTTCTGAGTTTCTTTCATTGATACACATTTTTTTGACTGAAAATCTTTCACAATTTTACAGGAATCATGAAAAACTTGATTATATAGTGGAGATTTGTGTGTTTCCTTGTAATATCGAAAGTTATTTCACAGAGTGAGTAGCAGACAGAATATTTTCACCTGTGACATAGTCACAATAAAAATTTCAGTCAGACGTTCTCGAGGTGAAATCACTCAAATCTTACACTGAAACAAACAAATGTTCTATTTATTTCATGTGTCATTTTGGTCTTTTTTATTTTTTACTTGTTAATGACTTCAAATTTACCTGTTTAATACCTCAGTATTTTACATGACGCCATTTATATGATGTCATTATCACTTTGATAATTTCACTGCTCACTAAAGTATTGTAAACATTACAGTAAAAACGCTTTACACATTTGGTGTAAAATGATGCATAATTAAAATAAGCAAGGAAAAAAATGTGTTTTGGGTCTGCCCTGCAACATTGAGCTGTGAGGATTTTAATGAAACTGATGACTGCAGATATGTAACAAAGATCCTCCTTTACTTTCAGGTCTCCATTCAATGATATGTTGGTGTATCTGCTAGTCATTGTTGAGAAAGGTTTTTATGGTGCTGAGATACTGACACACATCACATGGTAAGTTAGACTGTCAAAGAATCCATCATATAAACAGCAAATATTAATCAAAAGAGCTAACCCACCAGAATTGATGCTATTATCTTACATGGTTTGTAAAGATTAAAATGATATTCTGAGTATTTATTATAAATTATGACAGAAGTAAGAAATGACAAGGGAGGTAACAATCACTATACATTTTGCTACCAGTCCCTGTGTGTTAGTAATAAGGTTACCTTCAGAATGGTATGATATATATAATGTAAATACAAAATGGTGGGTTAGCTCTGTTAGTTAATATTAGTTGTAGAAATCCTGCTGATAATCAAATTGAGTGGTGAAAGTAAAGCAAGTCTATAAGACTCTATATGCATATACTGGGAAACCTCAATAAGACTACCATTGGTTCTGAAGAAATTTTATCAATGAGGTGGTCTGATTTTTGAGTTAAAATGTGGATGAAAAATATAAAATTGGTCCCTGAAAATATGGTAGCATTAATGAGGCGGTCTTACTTTTGTGGTGGTCTTACTTTTGAGGATTTACTGTAGATAGAGCAGCATATGAGCATCGCTGTATGATTTCCAACCTCTTTAAGTGACGTCGCCATGTACTGACGGTATGCAATATTTGCGCCATATGGCAATGAAAATGAAGTGACCCTAGAGAGTAAACATTGTTCCCTGTTTTCAAATAGTGACATCACGTATTGCGTTTTCTTGAAATGACGTCACTTACAGAAGAGGTTGTAAATCCAATAGCAGCGCTCGTATAGACTTTTCACTTCATCCCTCAAAATTGTGTCAAGAATTCTATTGATCGTTAAAATTTTGATTATGGCTTGTAGAAATAACTCTTTGCCGTACAAAGGCGCTTGGTAGTGGGCAACACCAAGCGTTAATTAAACCTAAGGTCTGTTTATTTTAAATGATAATACCTAAATTCCTGGATATCTTGGCATTAAATTTATTATAAAAATTGCAATAATAGGTTAAAATAACATATCGCTTGATACTAGATTAACATTATGTAGTTCAAAGCCTTTTCAACCGAATATACTGATAATCGATAAAGCATTCTTCAAAGAAAACTAAATACAGCATAGAACATATTCAATAAATATTTGGTAAAGCATAATTATACTGAACAAAAATATGTTTCAAAACATTCTATTTGAATGTAAACCAATAATTCGCCAATGGCTAATGATAATTGATATATTTGTTAATTATTAAAATAGAAATATTTGGAGACATAATACAATGTATATTAACATTCAGATATAAAACAGATTATACATGTACATTGTAGTTGTAAATCTGTAACAAAGCTGTATTGATGTTGGGCACATACCTTTAAGCATATGGATACCATTTCACCTTAATAAATAGAGGATATTTGTATGTTTGGGAGTAAGATCGAAAGTTATTGCACCAAGTAAGCAGCCGATGCAATATTTTCAGGAGTGGAGTAGGTGAAATATTTTCCATCTTGCACCGAAACATACATTAATTCTATTTAATTCATGCTTCATTTTGGTATCTTGTGGAATTTAATTATGCCATACCTCAATATTTGATTTGACTTTATTTGCCATTGCACGCACTTTGGCAATCAAGTAGCTAGTTCTTTTTCCATAAAAATGTGAACTCCTTACTTAATTTAATTGTGCTAAACATCATAAACTTTGCTATAGGTCTTAACCATTCTAAACATCATATACTCTGCTATATGTCTTAACCATTCTAAAAATCTTAAACTCTGATATAGGTCTTAACTGTGCTAATCATCTTAAACTCTGATATGGGTCTTAACTGTGCTAAACATCATAAACTCTGCAATGGGTCTTAACTGTGCTAAACATAATAAACTCTGATATGGGTCTTAACTGTGCTAAACATCATAAACTCTGCTATGGGTCTTAACTGTGCTAAACATCATAAACTCTGATATAGTTCTTAACTGTGCTAAACATCTTAAACTCTGCTATGGGTCTTGACTGTGCCTAACATCTTAAACTCTGCTATATTTCTTAACTGTGCTAAACATCATAAACTGCTATGGATCTTAACGCTGCTAAACATCATAAACTCTGCTATGGGTCTTAACGCTGCTTAATATTATAACCTCTGCTAAATGTCTTAACTGTGCTAAACATCATAAACTCAGCTATTGGTTTAAATCGTGCAAAACATCATAAACACTGCTATAGGTCTTAACTGTGCTAAACATCATAAATTCTGCTATAGGTCTTAACTGTGCTAAACATCATAAACTCTGCTATGGGTCTGAACTGTGCTAAACATAATAAACTCTGCTATAGGTCTTAACAATGCTAAACATCATAAACTCTGCTATGGGTCTTAACTGTGCTAAACATCATAAACTCTGATATAGTTCTTAACTGTGCTAAACATCTTAAACTCTGCTATGGGTCTTGACTGTGCCTAACATCTTAAACTCTGCTATATTTCTTAACTGTGCTAAACATCATAAACTGCTATGGATCTTAACGCTGCTAAACATCATAAACTCTGCTATGGGTCTTAACGCTGCTTAATATTATAACCTCTGCTAAATGTCTTAACTGTGCTAAACATCATAAACTCGGCTATAGGTTTAAATCGTGCAAAACATCATAAACACTGCTATAGGTCTTAACTGTGCTAAACATCATAAATTCTGCTATAGGTCTTAACTGTGCTAAACATCATAAACTCTGCTATGGGTCTGAACTGTGCTAAACATAATAAACTCTGCTATAGGTCTTAACAATGCTAAACATCATAAACTCTGCTATAGGTTTTAACACTGATTAACATAATAAACTCTGCTATAGGTCTAACCATCTTGAACATCATAAACTCTGTTATAGGTCTATAAATGCCACTAAACATCGTAAAAGCTGCTATATGTTTTAACTGGGCTAAATATCACCACTATGTCAGTGCAGGGTTTGATCACAACCTTCACAATCCCTGTATTTGATATGAGTACTGGTTTGTTACCCAGGAAACGGTCATCAAGAGTGAATAGTTTGATAGTTGTTAGAACTTGTTTCACTACTAATGTAAAATAAGTAAGTTTAAAGTAAACTTAAGCTGGGAAGTCGCCATATGAACATACCTGTGTCCTTGCAACTTAAAACCCTAATAATAACACCAAATTCATACAAAACGGCTTGTTATGGTATAAAGCCGATGGAGGCTAAGCATAGTGTAACATGTCTTTAACTCTCAGACCAGGGACCTTTTTTCACAAACAATTTAAGACTGAACTTCAGACTTAGTCTTTAAAATCTTAAATGTTCTTTTTGCTCCTATGTTGATATAGCATTGTAACTTTTTATAAAACTTGGCAAAAGTGTAGAGTTGATAACAACAATTATTCCAACAAAATTCAAATTGTTTAGATTCACTGAAAAGGAAAGCCTGAAGTAAGTGACGTCTTTTTAAGAAAACGCAACATGTGACTCCATATGGTCACTTCGTTTTCATTATAGTTCCATATGGGGCAAATATTGCTTACTGTCAGTACATGGTGTCGTCACATGTGACGTTATCTGGAAATGACGTCCCTTAAAGAAGAGGTTGGAAATCGTACAGCGGCGCTCAATTGTTATTTGTCAGATATAAAATGAACAATATGCTGATTTATTGATTTAAATCTTAATGATGTAAAGTATTAAAACAATAAGCGATGTCAGTTAAACTTTCAAATTTGGTTGACCTCTTCTACCACTCATAGTGTAGGTTGCAGTGACTGCAAGGTCAAGACACCACTTGATGTAATAGGGGTGTCACGATATACTGCTATATCTGTATACATTGTATTGCAATAAGCAGCCAAACTGAATTGTACCATGATATGTAATAAACGTACCAGTGGCGTATGAAATTTGCTTTTTTGCTTTCAGTCAGATACTACTGGCTAAATACTTTAAGTATTGAAAATCTAATAAATTGTTTGTATTAGTAATAACCTGAAATAAGAGTGATACACTACTGTTAAGTTTCTAGTCATCATGAAAAACTCCTATTTAATCAAAAATTTAAATGATATTTATAATTGTTTTGTTCTGGTTTATGCATATTTATTTTTGAATTTATTTAATGCATTTGATGAGCTTGAAGTTGAATAAAATTGTTAAAGTAAGAAAAAAATCTACAGTCATAGATGAGGTTAATGAAACAATATATCATGGTACATATTGCAATGCACTGCTAAAGTATTGCAATATATCATGGTACACTATAGACGTAACATGACACCCCTATAAAAAGTTTTATATGAAGTGGTTCAGTAAAGTTTCAAAGGATCAAAAGACAATGATGATCCATGTAGTGTTACACAAAGCCATGTATTTGTACTTGGTTGTGTTGTTGCTGCATGTTGATTTACTGAATAAGGTAATACAAAATATTGAACAAAATGTCAAATAATTGATTAAAGGGAGACAACTTGCATTCTGTTCAAGATCATTCATGAACATTTTCCAACATTAGACATCACTTCAAAGAAAACAGGCTTTCTAAGGTCAAATACTTTTTACCAAAAACGAATATTTTATTAAGAGTTGGAAGTTAAATGGCTAGTATATTGCAAATTATGACAAATTCAGCAAAATAAAAAATATTTTCATTGACAAGAATATCATTCCATACTAAATACCTGACAAAAGTTATGTTAAATACATTAATTTACATACAATTTGTAATGCCACTTTAATAATATCACAGTATGTTAAATTAACTTCATGATGTTGTCAGAATAAAACATGGGCAGTATAATATACCAAATACTAAGCAAAAGCCTTATGAAATGTAGAGCAAACTATTCCTTTTGAATCATTAATACTTACTGGTATACTTTCCATAGTCAGTCAGTAGGTCAGTCGGTCAATAAAACTTCAGAACATTGAATAATTGTGAAGTGAATTAATAAATGAAAGAATTGTATTCTGAACATCAAAAGTTTGAAATACTTGGGTTGGTATTTAAGTCTGCCAGTATTTCACAAAATTGTGGAATTATAACTGGTTTTGGTTTTTGTAGCCAAATGAAGACATACCATCAAAGAATAAATATCATATTTTTCTTTCATTTGATGCATTCAGGTGAAAACTATCACACCTCACTAATTAAGCACATTTTAATCTGAAAAAATCTGAACATTGACAATTGATTTTCTGTATCATATAGGCCAGTGAAAATAAAAAAAATGGGTAAAAAATAGTAGAAAATGTTATAGAACAAAATGTGGATTTCTGTGCAGATGTATGTCCCTTTATGAATTGGATTTTTTAATCAGTTACCGAATGAATCATAATTAAGTTTAGCATCATTAAAATATTTTGGACTATCAAACTATTTTACAAAACCTTTGGCATTCAATATGCATGTTCTTGAAAACCAAAATCCAAAGTAAGACATTGCACATATTTAATAATATAATATCACAAAGCGAACAAACACTTCGAAGTTGAATAAATTTATTTTTTTATTTAAAAACATATATTCAGATTCCACATTTTAATAATTTCACAATAATAAATAATATCAACATACATTTACCACTTTATGTCCAGTAGAGTTTCAATTGAATAATTTTATAAAATTAAATGCACATTGTAACAAAAATATAATATCATGGCATTGTGATAAAATTAATTGTTCATACAAAAATATTGATGAATACAATTATTAGTAAATTATTAAATTTCCTGATATTTTAAACTTCGTATTTTAGTATATTTGAGTATTCTCGAGAAATCAGGGTCAGGAGTATCAAATTTGTGACAAATAATAGTGAAATATTTCAAATGAACTCCTTTGTCTGAGGTTATAATTCCTGAGATTGATTTCAAATCTTGTTTTGTGTGTTTTCTTTGATTAATTCTGTTGTTTTATAATTGATCATGCAGTAATTGCCATATAACATAACCTAAAAAGTTACTGAAACATTTAACAAAATATCTACCAGTATTTGACAAAATAAGTTGTGACTTAAAAGAAGCTTTGAGTACAGCAACTGATCTCAAGTTTATAATCTCTGGCAGTGGGCATTGATGGATTGCAGATTCACACTAAAATTAAAGCAAAAGCTAAAAATACAGAAATAAGTTTATTATCAGAATTTTTTCTTGTGCAAAATGATGGGGAAAAATAATAATAGAGAAAATTAACACGAAATTTTATAAATTCTTTGCCACTGAGATTACAGTAAAAAATAACTGGGGCTTAATTAACCAAAATATTGACTGACTTACTTTAAAAAGTAAATACATGAAGTAGAATAATTAGGGATGGGAATAATCAGTTATTTTGTAAACCAATTAACCGGAAAATCCTCCGAACGGTTGTATTCTCTATAAAATAGTTATAGTAAAATAGTAGCTGAAAATTATCTCAAGATGTCACACACACCGTATATACCATGTACTGAACTAACGACAACCATATCAGCGTCATTTGAATAACCGTTTTTGAGGTTTCTTCGGTGGCATAAGTGGGTATGGTTGCAGTTTCTTCAGTGCTAGGTGCTGACGTCATAGGGGTCATAGGTTTGAACCCCTTTGAGTTCACTAATGAATTTCCAAAATTTATTTGAAAGATATTCATTAAAGTCAAGTCTGTCAGTTAGACATTTAAGTAGCTAAATATTATCACCAAACTATAGTTGTTTTGATGAAAAATGTTGGATTTTGTCTTGAATGATAATTGTACTAGGTTGTTTCTTGCATTTTAATAAGCAGACATATTTTCCCATCATGCCTTAGCATCAACAATGACTTGGCTCATTTTGCTTTTCTCATGATACTTATACACTTAGCAATTAAATACAGCTATAGTAATTTACAGTCGGACCTCATTCATTCAAATTCATCGGGTTCAAAACTTTAAGTAATACTTGGTTTCAAATAGCCCATTTCAATTTGACGTGCATAAGAAGATACATTAGGACCTGATATTTATTTCCGATTATACCTAGTATTTGGACAGAAGATTGTCAAATAAACAAGGTCCTAACCCTACCCACTTTGTTATTTGAGGATATTTTCGATATAGCTGTGTTAATTGTGACAAAATTGAGACATGAAAGTGGACTAATTTTGATAAAAAAGTTTTAAGAACATATGTTTTTATATTTCAGGTATGGAATGAATCTCATCAAACAACTTCATCAAATTGGTGCATTTGTCCCGTCAATGAATGGTTGTTCAGAATGAATGGTTGTCCAGAATGAATGGTTTATTTTTGAACGTTATTAAATAACAAAAAGTGACATATTAGACATGAATGTTATGTTTCAACATGGACCAGAAGACTTTTGTGTTAGAAAATAGACAATTTATGTACTTTCCATTGTGAAATCTTGTATATTATGTTTGTTTTGTCCATAAAGGACCATGGTCCGTAGAAGTGACCAGATATAATTTGTTGCATCTTGTTGGTCTTACTTATTGCTATCTACTTACTATAACCACCCACTGACATCCATGACTGATCTATTCTCTTAACTGCTCCACCATCTTTGGGTTTTAGTTTACATTTTTGATAGATCAAATACAAACCATTAATTGGTTTTCTTCATCATAAGATGAAGAGTTTTTACCGATCACATGGCTTATTCTATGATTGAAAGTATTGACCCACAGTTGATGACAGCAGTTAAGTATGATAGTCAGTTGCAAGTTACAAAAGACTGCCAAGGCCTGCCATTGATTAAATAAAGCAGCCATTGGATAATACATGGATTGTCAAGTATTGGTGGCCAAGTAGGGCTAGACTTATGTCCCCAGTTGTCAAAGGGGCTAACTCGCCTATGAAGTTCTGCCACATTTTAAGCAGTGTAGAAGGGAGGCTACACTTGTTTCGAATGGTCGCCTAAAAGGTACAGTTATGCCCCCTGCTTAAAATGGCCGCTATTATGAATGAGAGTAATGTCCCTTTATTACAAAATGGTTGCAATTTTAGACATGATTTATGTCCCTTGATGTCAAATGGCTGCCATTTTCGCGGAATATCAACCATTTTGAAATCGGGGGAAGTAATCCATGCTGTAAATTTCCACCATTTTGAAAGAAGGGAGGCTACTCTTGTTTCTAATGGTCGCCAAGCAAGGTGAGTTATGCATCCTGCTTAAAAATGGCCGCTATTATGAATGAGAGTTATGTCCCTTTATTACAAAATGGATACAATTTTAGACATGATTTATGTCCCTTGATGTCAAAATGGCTGCCATTTTCGCGGAATATCAACCATTTTGAAATCAGGGGAGGTAATCCGTGCTGTATATTTGCACCATTTTGAAAGAAGGGAGGTTACTCTTGTTTCAAATGGTCGCCAAGCAAGGTAGAGTTATGCATCCGGCTTAAAAATGGCCGCTATTATGAATGAGAGTAATGTCCCTTTATTACAAAATGGATGCAATTTTAGACATGATTTATGTCCCCTGATGTCAAAATGGCTGCCATTTTCGCGGAATATCAACCATTTTGTAATCGGGGGAAGTAATCCGTGCTGTAAATTTCCACCATTTTGAAAGAAGGGAGGCTACTCTTGTTTCAAATGGTCGCCAAGCAAGGTGAGCTATGCATCCTGCTTAAAAATGGCCGCTATTATGAATGAGAGTTATGTCCCTTTATTACAAAATGGATGCAATTTTAGACATGATTTATGTCCCTTGATGTCAAAATGGCTGCCATTTTCGCGGAATATCAACCATTTTGAAATCAGGGGAGGTAATCCGTGCTGTAAATTTCCACCATTTTGAAAGAAGGGAGGTTACTCTTGTTTCAAATGGTCGCCAAGCAAGGTAGATTGATGAATCCTGCTCAGAAATGGCCGCTATTATGAATGAGAGTAATGTCCCTTTATTGCAAAATGGATGCAATTTTAGACATGATTTATGTCCCCTGATGTCAAAATGGCTGCCATTTTCGCGGAATATCAACCATTTTGAAATCAGGGGAGGTAATCCGTGCTGTATATTTGCACCATTTTGAAAGAAGGGAGGTTACTCTTGTTTCAAATGGTCGCCAAGCAAGGTAGAGTTATGCATCCGGCTTAAAAATGGCCGCTATTATGAATGAGAGTAATGTCCCTTTATTACAAAATGGATGCAATTTTAGACATGATTTATGTCCCCTGATGTCAAAATGGCTGCCATTTTCGCAGAATATCAACCATTTTGTAATCGGGGGAAGTAATCCGTGCTGTAAATTTCCACCATTTTGAAAGAAGGGAGGCTACTCTTGTTTCAAATGGTCGCCCAGCAAGGTGAGCTATGCATCCTGCTTAAAAATGGCCGCTATTATGAATGAGAGTTATGTCCCTTTATTACAAAATGGATGCAATTTTAGACATGATTTATGTCCCTTGATGTCAAAATGGCTGCCATTTTCGCGGAATATCAACCATTTGGAAATCAGGGGAGGTAATCCGTGCTGTAAATTTCCACCATTTTGAAAGAAGGGAGGTTACTCTTGTTTCAAATTGTCGCCAAGCAAGGTAGATTGATGAATCCTGCTCAGAAATGGCCGCTATTATGAATGAGAGTAATGTCCCTTTATTGCAAAATGGATGCAATTTTAGACATGATTTATGTCCCCTGATGTCAAAATGGCTGCCATTTTCGCGGAATATCAACCATTTTGAAATCAGGGGAGGTAATCCGTACTGTAAATTTCCACCATTTTGAAAGAAGGGAGGCTACTCTTGTTTCGAATGGTCGCCAAGCAAGGTGAGTAATGCATCCTGCTTAAAAATGGCCGCTATTATGAATGAGAGTTATGTCCCTTTATTACAAAATGGATACAATTTTAGACATGATTTATGTCCCTTGATGTCAAAATGGCTGCCATTTTCGCGGAATATCAACCATTTTGAAATCAGGGGAGGTAATCCGTGCTGTAAATTTCCACCATTTTGAAAGAAGGGAGGCTACTCTTGTTTCAAATGGTCGCCAGCAAGGTAGAGTTATGCATTCGGCTTAAAAATGGCCGCTATTATGAATGAGAGTAATGTCCCTTTATTACAAAATGGATACAATTTTAGACATGATTTATGTCCCCTGATGTCAAAATGGCTGCCATTTTCGCGGAATATCAACCATTTTGTAATCAGGGAAGGTAATCCGTACTGTAAATTTCCACCATTTTGAAAGAAGGGAGGCTACTCTTGTTTCGAATGGTCGCCAAGCAAGGTGAGTTATGCATCCTGCTTAAAAATGGCCGCTATTATGAATGAGAGTTATGTCCCCTTATTACAAAATGGATGCAATTTTAGACATGATTTATGTCCCTTGATGTCAAAATGGCTGCCATTTTCGCGGAATATCAACCATTTTGAAATCAGGGGAGGTAATCCGTGCTGTAGATTTCCACCATTTTGAAAGAAGGGAGGCTACTCGTGTTTCAAATGGTCGCCAAGCAAGGTGAGTTATGCATCCTGCTCAGAAATGGCCGCTATTATGAATGAGAGTAATGTCCCTTTATTGCAAAATGGATGCAATTTTAGACATGATTTATGTCCCCTGATGTCAAAATGGCTGCTATTTTCGCGGAATATCAACCATTTTGAAATCAGGGGAGGTAATCCGTACTGTAAATTTCCACCTTTTTGAAAGAAGGGAGGCTACTCTTGTTTCGAATGGTCGCCAAGCAAGGTGAGTAATGCATCCTGCTTAAAAATGGCCGCTATTATGAATGAGAGTTATGTCCCTTTATTACAAAATGGATGCAATTTTAGACATGATTTATGTCCCTTGATGTCAAAATGGCTGCCATTTTCGCGGAATATCAACCATTTTGAAATCAGGGGAGGTAATCCGTGCTGTAAATTTCCACCATTTTGAAAGAAGGGAGGTTACTCTTGTTTCAAATGGTAGATTGATGCATCCTGCTCAGAAATGGCCTCTATTATGAATGAGAGTAATGTCCCTTTATTGCAAAATGGATGCAATTTTAGACATGATTTATGTCCCCTGATGTCAAAATGGAATATCAACCATTTTGAAATCAGGGGAGGTAATTCGTGCTGTAAATTTCCACCATTTTGAAAGAAGGGAGGCTACTCTTAATTTTAATGGTCGCCAAGCAAGGTGAGTTATGCATCCTGCTTAAAAATGGCCGCTATTATGAATGAGAGTAATGTCCCTTTATTTACAAAATGGATGCAATTTTAGACATGATTTATGTCCCCTGATGTCAAAATGGAATATCAATCATTTTGAAATCAGGGGAGGTAATTCGTGCTGTAAATTTCCACCATTTTGAAAGAAGGGAGGCTACTCTTAATTTTAATGGTCGCCAAGCAAGGTGAGTTATGCATCCTGCTTAAAAATGGCCGCTATTATGAATGAGAGTAATGTCCCTTTATTTACAAAATGGATGCAATTTTAGACATGATTTATGTCCCCTGATGTCAAAATGGAATATCAACCATTTTGAAATCAGGGGAGGTAATTCGTGCTGTAAATTTCCACCATTTTGAAAGAAGGGAGGCTACTCTTAATTTTAATGGTCGCCAAGCAAGGTGAGTTATGCATCCTGCTTAAAAATGGCCGCTATTATGAATGAGAGTAATGTCCCTTTATTTACAAAATGGATGCAATTTTAGACATGATTTATGTCCTCTGATGTCAAAATGGCTGCCGAATATCCACCATTTTGAAATCGGGGAAGTAATCCGTGCTGTAAATTTCCACCATTTTGAAAGTTGGGAGGCTAATCTTGTTTTGAATGGTCGCCGAAAAGGTACAGTTATGCCCCCTGCTTAAAATGGCCGCTATAATGAATGAGAGTAATGTCCCTTTATTACAAAATGGATGCAATTTTAGACATGATTTATGTCCCCTGATGTCAAAATGGCTGCCATTTTCGGGGAATATCAACCATTTTGAAATCAGGGGAGGTAATCCGTGCTGTTAATTTCCTCCATTTTGGAAGAAGGGAGGTACTCTTGTTTCGAATGGTCTCCAAGCAAGGTAGAGTTATGCCTCCTGCATTTAAATGACCGCTTTTATGAATGAGAGTAATGTCCCTTTATTTCAAAATGGATGCCTTTTAAGACATGAGTGATGTCCCCTGATGTCAAAATGGTAACAATGTTCGCGAACTATCCACCATTTTGAAATCAGGGGAAGTAATCCATACTGTAAATTTCCGCCATTTTGAAAGAAGGGAGGCTACTCTTGTTTCGAATGGTCGCCTAAAAGGTACAGTTATGCGCCCTGCTTAAAATGGCCGCTATAATGAATGAGAGTAATGTCCCTTTATTACAAAATGGATGCAATTTTAGACATGATTTATGTCCCCTGATGTCAAAATGGCTGCCATTTTCGCGGACTACCAACCATTTTGAAATCAGGGAAGTAATCCATGCTGTAAATTTCCGCCATTTTGAAAGTAGGGCGGCTTCTCTTGTTTCGAATGGTCGCCTAGAACATAGAATTATGCCCCCCTCCTTTAAAATGGCCGCTATTATGAATGAGAGTAATGTCCCTTTATTTCAAAATGGATGCAATTTAAGACATGAGTGATGTCCCCTGATGTCAAAAAGCAGATATATTTGCGGAATATCCACCATTTTGAAATCTGAGCAAGTAATCCATGCTGTAATTTTCCACCATTTTGAAAGAAGGGATGCTACTTTTGTTTCGAGTGGTCGCCTAGAACGTAGAACTATGCCCTCTCCTTTAAGATGGCCGCTATTATGAATGAGGGTAATGTCCCTTTACTACAAAATTGATGTAAATTTAGACATGATTAATGTCCCCTGATGTCAAAAATGGCTGCCATTTTCGCGGAATATCAACCATTTTGAAATCAAGGGGAAACCCGTGCTGTTAATTTCCACCATTTCGAAAGAAGGGAGGTTGTTTCGAATGGTCGCCAAGCAAGGTAGAGTTACATGTGACTTTCGTGGCTACTACCATATTACAGATATGTGACTTTCGTGGCTACTACAATATTACAGACATGTGACTTTCGTGGCTACTATCATATTTAATCATTATAGGCGTGTTACTTTCGTGGCTACTACAATATTACAGACATGTGACTTTCGTGGCTACTACAATATTACAGACATGTGACTTTCCTGGCTACTACAATATTACAGACATGTGACTTTCGTGGCTACTACAATATTACAGACATGTGACTTTCGTGGCTACTACAATATTACAGACATGTGACTTTCGTGGCTACTGCCATATTACAGATATGTGACTTTCGTGGCTACTACAATATTACAGACATGTGACTTTCGTGGCTACTATCATATTTAATCATTATAGGCGTGTTACTTTCGTGGCTACAACAATGTTACAGACATGTGACTTTCGTGGCTACTGCCATATTATAGACATGTGACTTTCGTGGCTACTGCCATATTATAGACATGTGACTTTCGTGGCTACTGCCATATTACAGATATGTGACTTTCGTGGCTACTGCCATATTACAGACATGTGACTTTTGTGGCTACTGCCATATTACAGATATGTGACTTTCGTGGCTACTATCATATTACAGACATGTGACTTTCGTGGCTACTATCATATTTAATAATTATAGGCGTGTTACTTTCGTGGCTACTACCATATTACAGACATGTGACTTTCGTGGCTACTACCATATTACAGACATGTGACTTTCGTGGCTACTACAATATTACAGACATGTGACTTTCGTGGCTACTGCCATATTACAGATATGTGACTTTCGTGGCTACTATCATATTACAGACATGTGACTTTCGTGGCTACTATTATATTTAATAATTATAGGCGTGTTACTGTCGTGGCTACTACAATATTACAGACATGTGACTTTCGTGGCTACTGCCATATTATAGACATGTGACTTTCGTGGCTACTGCCATATTATAGACATGTGACTTTCGTGGCTACTGCCATATTACAGACATGTGACTTTCGTGGCTACTGCCATATTATAGACATGTGACTTTCGTGGCTACTATCATATTATAGACATGTGACTTTCGTGGCTACTGCCATATTATAGACATGTGACTTTCGTGGCTACTGCCATATTATAGACATGTGACTTTCGTGGCTACTGCCATATTACAGACATGTGACTTTTGTGGCTACTATCATATTTAATCATTATAGGCGTGTTACTTTCGTGGCTACTGCCATATTATAGACATGTGACTTTCGTGGCTACTGCCATATTATAGACATGTGTCTTGCGTGGCTACTACCATAGTATAGACATGTGACTTTCGTGGCTACTGCCATATTATAGACATGTGACTTTCGTGGCTACTGCCATATTATAGACATGTGACTTTCGTGGCTACTGCCATATTACAGACATGTGACTTTTGTGGCCACTATCATATTTAATCATTATAGGCGTGTTACTTTCGTGGCTACTGCCATATTATAGACATGTGACTTTCGTGGCTACTGCCATATTATAGACATGTGTCTTGCGTGGCTACTACCATAGTATAGACATGTGACTTTCGTGGCTACTGCCATATTATAGACATGTGACTTTCGTGGCTACTACCATATTATAGACATGTGACTTTCGTGGCTACTACCATATTATAGACATGTGACTTTCGTGGCTACTGCCATATTATAGACATGTGACTTTCGTGGCTACTGCCATATTATAGACATGTGACTTTCGTGGCTACTACCATATTATAGACATGTGTCTTGCGTGGCGAAGTGTTACATTTTTCAAAGTTTTTAAATTATAGATAATATAAACTCGTTTACAACAATGTAACTAAGGTTTCTATAATAAACAACGAAAATTTAATCATAAAATGTATTTAATAACATAAATAAACTATTTATTTACAATTTAGAACTCGTTGAAATTGTCGAGTATATGTAACACTTTGCCCCAAGATTTGGGGCAAAGTGTTATAGTCCTTGGTGCAAAATGCTACACTATAAATATATTAAATTTTCAACAAAAACATATGGTAACTAATGACAATAAATAAAACTGAGTGCATATAATAGTACAGTTCAATGTCTCAACAAAGAAAAACACATCGCCTATGACCCCAGACGAACCATGTAAGCTGTTCCAACATGAGGTAAGCTGAACTCACATGACATAAACTGTTTCAACATAAGGTAAGCCGTACCAACACCAGGTAAGCTGTACAAACAAGACATAAGCTGTACCAACAAGACATAAGCTGTATCAACAGCACATAAGATGTACCAACATGACACTCGGTGTACCAACATGACATAAGCTGTATCAACATGACATAAGATGTATCAACATGACATAAGATGTACCAACATGACATAAGATGTATCAACATGACATAAGATGTACCAACATGACATTCGCTGTACCAACATAACATAAGATGTAACAACATGAAATAATCTGTACCAACATGACATAAGCTGTACGAACATGACATAATATGTCTCAACATGACATAAACTGTACCAACATGACATAAACTGTACCAATACAATATAAACTGTATCAAGAGCAGGTAAGCTGTACCAACATGACATAAATTGTACCAACACCAGGTAAGCTGTACCAACATGACATAAGTTGTACCAACACCAGGTAAGTTGTATCAACATGACATAAGCTGTACCAACATGACATAAGTTGTACCAACACCAGGTAAGTTGTATCAACATGACATAAGCTGTACCAACACCAGGTAAGTTATATCAACATCAGGTAAGATGTACCAACATGACATAAGCTGTACCCACATGACATAAGATGTACCAACATGACATAATATGTACCAACATGACTCAAACTGTGCCAACACCAGGTAAGTTGTACCAACATCAGGTAAGCTGTACCAACACCAGGTAAGTTGTACCAACATCAGGTAAGCTGTACCAACACCAGGTAAGTTGTACCAACATCAGGTAAGCTGTACCAACACCAGGTAAGTTGTACCAACATCAGGTAAGCTGTACCAACACCAGGTAAGCTGTACCAACATGACATAAACTGTACCAACATCAGGTAAGATGTACCAACATGACATAATATGTACCAACATGACTCAAACTGTGCCAACACCAGGTAAGTTGTACCAACACCAGGTAAGCTGTACCAACATCAGGTAGGCTGTACCAACATCTGGTAAGCTGTACCAACATGACATAAACTGTACTAGCATCAGGTAGGTTGCACCAACAACCGGTAAGCAGTACCAACATGACATAAACTGTACTAACATCAGGTAAGCAGTACCAACATGACATAAACTGTACTAACATCAGGTAAGCAGTACCAACATGACATAAACTGTACCAACATCAGGTAAGCAGTACCAACATCAGGTAAGTTGCACCAACATCAGGTAAGCAGTACCAACATGACATAGTCTGTACCAAGAGCAGGTAAGGTGTACCAAGAGCAGGTAAGCTGTACCAACATCACATAAGCTGGATCAACATCAGGTTGGCTGTACTAACAGCACGTAAACTGGTACCAACATGATACAAACTGTACCAACATCCGGTGAAGTATATCGCCATAAGTTAAATATAAACCAAATCATCATCATGTTAACACTATCAGTATTTTAAACATATCACACATGTTCTGTATCTCCGCCATATACTGTCCCAACCCCGGATGAGAAAGGCTAAGACACGGACTTCATTGGGGCTCAGACCAAAATACACATTACGTGCAGTTTTTAGATAACGTTGCAACATGTTCTCATGGGAATCTGTTAAAACTGGCTCAAAATATTGATCTGAGAAGCTATCAAAATTATCAGTTCCAGATTTATTTGCTTTTTGATGTCATGGGGTTGATTTTAATCTGTTTGGCAACTGATCGGATACTTTGTCCATGTATACTACATCGTTAAATCCCTCCTTTAATGACATCTGCATGGAACGTTCCTGGCGGTGTTTTTCTTTTTTAGTTTCGAACCATTCTACAAAGACAATAATTTACAGATCTACTCGATCTAATTATTTGTACTTGAGATCTCTATTGAATAATAATAATTTAATGTTAAGTTAAAAGTAGATCTATACGTTATCAACAGTAAAACAAATATTCAGTGGTAGTTTTCTGTAGCTAGATATATGTTGGCATGTACACAGGGCATAGTGTTACATTGTAACGCTATGCCCCGGGTATCATGTAACACATTGCCCCTAACAATCTGATGGAAATACAAACATCCTTGGGTAAAAACCAAGGTAGACCGGATCACGATTCCTTCTGCGACGTCATGCCTATAATGTACCCTAATGTAACATATAAGCTAAATTATCAGCAAAGGCATGAATTTAAAGGAAATCGATATTTTCCAAATTCATGAAAATTTACTTACATGTCCGGATATGCGTTGACTTATCACTGATACTTTATTATCCACTGGAAATGTCCACGACCGATCAGATAAAATGGCTACACCAAAAGTACTTTAAACTACAATGGTTATGATGTAATAAATAACGTCATTTGTTTGAAAATTTAAACGTAACACTTTACCCTGTGTAACATTGTGCCCCGGTCTCCCCTACAGGAAGATCGGTAAAAGAGTTGGCTAAAATATCATTCAGTCTAGATTTACAATAATTGCCTATGGAAAAGGGATTGCGTATGTGTTAATGTGCTACACAATTTTGGTCCAACAATAAGTACTTTTTTATCTATTTAAATATTTCCTACCACTAATGTTCTGCTCGCTGCCTTCATTATTTTGTGTAAACGAGGTCAGCTTTAAATATGACGGTGTGTCAAGTGTGAGAGAAAGACTACATTGCTGGCCTAGTGTACGTCAAGGTATACAGCGAAACTTGTTTATTGGAATCTTTATTCATATGCAGACACCTAATTTCGCTTTCGCCCCACGAGTTCACTCGTGCGTCCTATTAAGTACCGCAAATCAAAGCTTTGCAGCCGGAGAGTAGCTCAAATTAAAATAGTCCGTACTAACCGGAACTAGATGTCGTCCGCTATTGAAAATTAGTATAAACATATTTAATGATTGATTTACAAGTCACTGATATATGATCTAGTATGCAATTCATTTTTGTAAAAGAGAATATTTTTTATACTCTACGGTAGCCATTTTTATAAATGTTACTAGGCCTATTTTTTACGCACATGAAAGCGTCTTTTGGCGTTCGGTGGTCTCAGGTGCTTTAGTAAAATCTTCATCTACGTTCAATAAGATTTTCATGTTTAATCAAGCATGGCAGGTGATCGCTAATGCTAGGATCAACTTCAGATAAGTCCTTGGAGTGAGAAAGTCGCTAATCGATACAAAAACTGCTCGCATTTCAAATCGTCCAAATATCCTAATCCCAAAGTTAAATTCATGAAAGAAGAAAAAGCGTAAAGTCCGTGTCAAATTTATCTTTACAAACGGTCCAAAATATGCCTAACCCGTAGAAGTTGACAAAATTACGCCGTGGATTTATATGCTATTTAAATGTTTTACTTTGGTGCAATTGCATGGAATCTTTAATAAAAACCAATTAAGTAGTTATTGGTTATAAAATGTGCGAGGACGAAAAAGAACCAGAATTTCAGTATGAGGTAGGCCCTAGTCCTAGATTGGCTTATTTATTTTTTGCAAAAGTGATTTAATGTTAATAAGGGTGTTTGATTATTCTTTTCCACATTATTATTTATTGTATTTTATATTATATTAACGTGTTTTCATGTGACTTTTTACAGAACTTTAAGTTCTTTAGTGAATATTTTTTGAAAAATTGTTAATATTTTACTTCGGGTCATATGAATGACCACATAAAAAATTCCATAATTATGAAATAATCAGATGGGGTATTTAATTTTATTCATTGGGTCATATTATATCCAATCTTTGACAGTGTTGATTGTTAGGTTGGTGGTTAATTACATGTAAGAATGGTATACATCAAAAATCTAGATAAGATTTATTAGAGTTATAATTTAACTTGCAACATCTGTTGAGGTTAATAAGTTTATTAAAAATTGATACACAGTGACAGTAATTTGATCCAAAAGTTTTCAAAGAACAATCTTAATCTGTAGAGTCCAGTCATAGTCTATTTGTTGAGAGGTGGGTACATAAGGCCAACTATAGCACTGTAGAATTATTTTGCATTTGCATTTTTTGTAGATGTTTATTCATTTAACATTGCATTAAATATCACTATAGGAGCTTTGTCAATCACTGTCACCACCAGACATGCATTTTTATAATTTTTGATGTATCAGATGTTTTTGGTATAAATTTGATGCGAGTTTTGAAGTTAGATATCTATCAGTACTGTATGTTACACCTCTCTTTCAAGGGTTATGAAATTACTTGTAAAACTGAAAACTGAAAGTGTAAAATCGGGATACCAGTCCGAAAATCACGTTTTTGGGGTTATAAAGACGCTCTAAACCATAGAATTAAACACTGATTAAAATACGATGCGACCCTCGCTTGTCATGTTGTTTATTCAAGTTTCACACGTTTCTATTGTATTCAGATATGACAATTGGCAATAAAATTGTTAATTGGCGACTCTATAATATGGATGACCCCCAGATTACGAGTTAATTTGCAAAATATTGCTATTAACAGCTTATGATACAGATGAAGACATGATATTGACAAAATGTCAGCCACGCAAACAAATCTCCCGTTGAGAGTCTCAACCTCCCGCTTTTCGAGGTGCAATCTCCCAATTTGCCTTCAAAAAAGGTTCACATGTATGGAATGTTAAAACATAGAGCAGGGGTGTCACTAATTTTTTAATTAGCAGGGAAATCGTCAAAAGTAGGCAGGGTCTAGGGGTACTCCCCTTAATTATAATTGCTCATACAAGAAAAGTAGTGGGGTGATGAAGCTTAAGTTACAGGGTAATTTTACCGGCTCCTTGAAAGAATGTGAGCTAGGCATGGCAGCTATATATGTGATGGGCCTTCCAAACTACGGTTGTATGTGGAAAAATAAATATTTGAAATAGTCAGAACCAACATGAACCAATATATGACTGATGAGCCTATCATTTTGTGTTCTGTTCAAAGCTTGTTTCATAATAAGGAATTTATATGAAAGCCTGTTATCAACATTTAGAAACATTAATAATATCCACGAAAATCAATTTTTATCTGTTTTATTGACATATTTCTTAAAATTTCAATGTCAGATAAGCGTACAGTACATGCTCATATTGTAGCAATATATTGTAACATGACATTCATTATATGATATTTTGATTTTATCTATATCTATCCAATGTTTACATAATGTTTATATTTGACTTGTAGACCATAGACTTAATATTGTATATAGCAATAAATGTAAGAAAAAATGATTCACTTAACATATATCATATGTTACTTGTATAAGCATGCATTAAAAGTAAGCAGCTTTATGAAATTAAATTGAGATAGAATGAGTCTAGTGGCATTGACCCGATTTTCCGTGTTCCTCAAAACATGACTTTATTGATACATCTCCCTCTCATTTTTGTTATTGTAAGAACATAATTATATTTTAATAATGTTAGTTACATACTTTTTTTTAAACACCAAACTTTTCTCCAATAAAGTTGTTAAGCTCAGATAATCTGATAATCTTTTGGCTTTGTTTACTTTTAATATTATATTTAATTTTTGGAAATTATGTAAAAAAACAACATGAATTCTGGTAAGTGCTCATGTTCTTATAATGCTTCATTTGGTCCTCATAATGAGAACAATTATTGAATGGAGAGCATGATATCCTGACCTTTAGTTTGATGAAGTTTTGTTACTTAATAAAGTATAGGTACATTTAATCTTTTATGTATAAATTTATATAGCATGTTTATTGAACTATTAACCACTTGTCAAAATTACTATTATGCAATGACCTACAATTTTTCCCATTTTTCTGTTTGTTACGTGAATAGATTAGAAGTTCAATGCATTGAGTTAATGAGTTCAATACATGTAAGCTATAACTGGTTAAAAAGATGTTGCCTTTTTACAAGAAAGTTTTAGTTTAGGGAGTTTCTGCAGTTACTGATTTCATTATAAAGTGAAGAATAAGTGTTGAAAATGACTTTCAAGTCTCATGTGAAATGCACTGCACTCTTATAGTTAGTTTTCTGCCTAATATTTGCTAGAATTATGTTTCAAATTATAAACTTGCAAAACAAATTTTCAATTCCATCTAAATTAATAAAACAATTTATTTCAAATTTAAGATTTTTGTTTTCATCTTTTCATACAAAGAGAAAAAATCTTTAGTACATTCAATTTTATAATTACAAGCTTAGAGAAATCCCTAACACTACATTAACATGCTTATCTGAAAGTTGACCTCCAAAATAAATTCATAATTATTCAATTAGAGGTTTTGTATACAAAATTCTCCACGGCAAACTATAAAAGGAAACATTTTGATTTAAATTGTATAATTTCTATAGTTTGGTATTGTAGACTTTTGTTAAATGTTGGTGAAATCATGAAATAGTGAAAAGAATAACCAAATTGCCACCTCATTATCATAATGTACTTCCTGTTATTTTGACTCGCTGAAAACAAAACTCTGTCAGGCCTTTTTCTGTCCATTTTTGGAAAAAGACCCTAGATAAATTGGTAAAATTTGCGTCGTAAAATTTGCAAATTTGGAAAAACTTTAATCGCTTCAACTCCTATTTTGGAGAATTTTATAGTTAGAAGAACAGGTTTTTTTTATCTAAATTTTATATAACCAAGCATTCTTATCTACATTTCTTATATCAGCTGTCAAAAAGACACACAAAATGTCCACAAACATTTATGCCACATGGGACAATAATGGCCACAGTTATTCAAAGAGCTTCAATATATACCAGGTTCCCATTATTGGGAAAAAAAATTCTGATTGAGAAAAAACTTTGTGTTTGGCTTTGGGAATGGGTCATATAATCTGACCCATGGGAACTATAGAAAAAGGTCTGTCTGTTAAGGAATCATGGACCGTAAAATGATAAAACACAGGCATACATTATGCATTCTCACATAAAGTCACCAACAGAAACCATATTTCAGTCATAAAACACTTCAGAAATAACATCAAGTGCTTTGATTATGGGTATTAGTTGCTAGATACACACTGTAGTCATAAATATTCACACATATTTATAAGCTTGCGTCGGTGTTATCAACTTATCATTGCTTCCTTTTATTTTGATATTCAACTTTGAGTGTGCTTGTAAAATGCTATCCACTTTTATAGCCTTGTTGAACAATAGAGTATAATATTAAGAGACACTGTTTAAAGTCAGAATAATTTTTTTTTCAACCTATTTTGCAAATCATCTAGTCAGGAATCAGATTGCAGGTTTTTCTAGCTGAATATTCTAATTCACATGTTCTAAGATTTTGCATGTAAGGGCTACCTGTATTCAAACTATGCCAGGTATAACAAAGAATTTATTTATTAATAATGACCTTATTATTTATTTAGTTTATAATCTGACACTATTATTTACTGTTTATGTCCAAATAATGCCATTTATTGATTAATTCACAATATGCAGTCTTAATCCATTTGTAGAAATCCAGTGTACCCAAAGGTTTAAACATGTGTCTTTTATTGTGAAAGAAATTAATATTAATCTCTTTTGTATGGCCACTGACAATAATGGACATTAGATACTTCTCATGATCCTGCCAATGTTCAATGAACAATTAAATGATCATAAATAAACTTTTAAGTCTTTGAAAGCTTGTCATTATTCTGTACCTTCTTTCTTATACAAATGTTTTTTCTATACTTATAATATGTGTAATTTTATCTGACTGAATAGTGAAATGAGGGCTGGTGGATTTTTCAAATACAATTTCATTGACAGGAGTTAAACTCATTTGTTTACTAGGTAGAGAGATAGGTTGAGAAATTCAATTTAACAGTTAAACTCAATGTTAGATATGCTCTGTACAAGTATGTTGACTGTGGAATTTCAAGATGATAGTTTATCCAGTTTGTTTGAACTTTGAAGTTAATCCACTGACACAAAATTTAAATATAATGGAATAACATTCGATATTTGGAGTATTCTAAGACTTGTGGTTTTGAGTTTAAAGTGTTATATTGGATACATTCAGTAAAAAATGTCAATGGTATGTTTTGTTTTGTTTTGTTTTTAATCATGTTCAAATCATGGCAATATTAATTATTTAATATACCCGTTGCAACATGTTAATTTTTAAGCACATTGATTTTTGTTTAGACTGTACTTCAAAATTATTCAATTTCAGTTCAATATTCCTATTTAATATTTTATGTCTACTTGTTATGTGCTTAATGGTTAATAAAAATTGATTTAATTGATTGAAAGCTTATTACATAGAAATTGTCACAAAGACATATAATGTAAGAGAAGTTCAGAGCAATGTTCCTGTAACAGCTGTCTTCATTTATATACAGTTACAACAGTTTTGATAGATTAATTTTCAGATTATGTAGATAGTTTTTAAATATGAAATATGTCAATATTTCTTCAAACGCTGTCTTTATTAAAAGTTTACTTAAAAGTGTGCATCTTTATTAAATTATCTTCCTGATTTCAATAATCTGTATGGCCCATTTCTAAATAATCAATTTGACAGTTTGAAAAGAAATAACTTAGAAAATATTAGAACGCATGTAATTATTAAGTTTTTTTATTGTGGAATTTGTTAATGTAGCAATAGCTTCAGATGTTAAAATGCTTCACTTTTGTATGATTAAAGAGCTAGTTACAGACATTTTTCAGTATTGTGAAGCATGTCAACTCCCTAAACATCAACACTAACTGAAACTAACTCCATTCGGAAACAGTATATGGGCTTATAAAACATTTTTCAAGAAAACATTATCAAATCACAATTTTGCATATCATTTTTGTATCAAAGCCATATTATTATAGTTCATAATATATTTCAATATCGGTTCCATAATTTGTCATTTCCTGTTCCATTCAATTCTGTACTCAACATTTATCTTCCTCAATACACTGAGTAGACACCCTGTCTGCAGTTTTAAAAGCTTTATTTCTCTAATAAGTCAATTGGAAGCGAGTGAAGTATGTGTATGTTTATTTTCAACATTTAACACAAAAATATTTATGGTCTGTTTGGTAATGTTTTTGTGTCCATTCCTTATGTGGGCAACCTATGGTCTGTTTGGTAATGGTTTTGTGTCCATTCCTTATGTGGGCAACCTATGGTCTGTTTGCTGATGTTTTTTTTGTGTCCATTCCTTATGTGGGCAACCTATGGTCTGTTTGGTAATGTTTTTGTGTCCATTCCTTATGTGGGCAACCTATGGTCTGTTTGCTGATGTTTTTTTTGTGTCCATTCCTTATGTGGGCAACCTATGGTCTGTTTGGTAATGTTTTTGTGTCCATTCCTTATGTGGGCAACCTATGGTCTGTTTGGTAATGTTTTTGTGTCCATTCCTTATGTGGGCAACCTATGGTCTGTTTGCTGATGTTTTTTTTGTGTCCATTCCTTATGTGGGCAACCTATGGTCTGTTTGGTAATGTTTTTGTGTCCATTCCTGATGTGGGCAACCTATGGTCTGTTTGCTGATGTTTTTTTTGTGTCCATTCCTTATGTGGGCAACCTATGGTCTGTTTGGTAATGTTTTTGTGTCCATTCCTTATGTGGGCAACCTATGATCTGTTTGCTGATGTTTTTTTTGTGTCCATTCCTTATGTGGGCAACCTATGGTCTGTTTGGTAATGTTTTTGTGTCCATTCCTTATGTGGGCAACCTATGGTCTGTTTGCTGATGTTTTTTTTGTGTCCATTCCTTATGTGGGCAACCTATGGTCTGTTTGGTAATGGTTTTGTGTCCATTCCTTATGTGGGCAACCTATGGTCTGTTTTGTAATGTTTTTGTGTCCATTCCTTATGTGGGCAACCTATGGTCTGTTTGGTAATGTTATTGTGTCCATTCCTTATGTGGGCAACCTATGGTCTGTTTGGTAATGTTTTTGTATCCATTCCTTATGTGGGCAACCTATGGTCTGTTTGGTAATGGTTTGTGTCCATTCCTTATGTGGGCAACATATGGTCTGTTTGGTAATGGTTTTGTGTGACTGTCCTTGCTTGCAGATGTCTATTCCCTTTGCCTAGATCTGTCTAGGGAAGTTCTGATTTGTTAATGTGGCCATCCCTGCTCCGCATTTTTTGCACTTCTTAATGCACTTGTGAATTAGTTCTAACATTTCAGTGTAAATAAAACTAATGATTATTTATTATCAAATGAAATCACCTTACAAATAGCAATATGTAGATGTTTTTATAAGAAAAGAATGAAATGACGTCAGTAAGTAAATTATTTGTGTGTTTGATACTTTAAGACTTGTCATTGTACGATAATTTACCAAACAATCCTAAGAAGCTTTAAATCATTGTATTGATGTTATTTATTTTGATCAATGTTTCTTGTTTGTCTGTCCATACATTATACTATCATGTTAATTTACATTTAGTAGCTTGTAAATGTTGTTTTGTTCACTTATTTAAAGCATTTAATTGGCTTGAAACTATAAAAACAAATAAAAAAGTAAAATAAACACCAAACTTAGGACCATAATATATATCATTCCACTTTAATAAGGCTTCCTCAGGGTATAAACTAAAAAACAATATGATATAACATAGCATGTGATCTAACATGGTATCGCCAAAAGAGAGCCATGCCAATGCAAATATGATGTTGTGAATTGTAGATTAATACTTGAATTTCTGAATATCTAGAAAAGTACAAAATGACAGAATATAAAATACGATTGGAACTTGCAAAGCATTATATTGGATTATTGATATTGACACAAAAGTTCCTATAGAGATTTATATATGAAAAACTATTGGTATGGAAGTTGTTGCAACAGTTTGCCAGACATGTCACGTTGTCCTTAAATTTTCGCGAAGTCTTTCCATATTTCTATGTACTGCCTTGTATTATAAGAGTTACAGTGGTCATTTTGTCAATGCTGTAATTTGTCAATGATATGGTGATAATGCTTGGTATAGTATAGAACAATGGTTGGTTGATGCATCAATGTGTAGCTAATACACATTTGATTGTGCTGGTTTTGGTACATTACTTAGCTAGCACATAAGGTCTTCACCAGAGTCTACCAAAGCATCATGTCCCTTGCCCATGTCTGTACTTGGTCCCAGCTCCTTCTCCACTGATTACCTCCATGTTTCATTTGGAGGGCCACGTCTCCGCTTTCCTGTTGGGGTACATTGCTTTGGTACGTTGCTAAATATTAATTGCATATGATATAAACCTGTTCAAGTGCTGGACAAACTAGTGTTAAAATCTATGGATATATGCAAGATAAATATTTTATATCTAAGACTATGTCTGGACAGTGCAACCTTTCCATAACAACACCCTTTAGGAGACACACATTTTGGTAGTTAAAGAGAGGTTGTTCCTCAAGACTTAAGATTCAATTGATAGTGGATTTTCTTACGACTGGAAGAATTGATAATGTTGTAAAAGAGAGGTTGTTTATGAAGCCAGGGTCGCTTGAGAGACGTTGCACTGTAATTAAAACATATAAGTACTATGTAGAGTGTTAATTTATTTTTACCTACAAGAAGCTAAATTCGGTATATTTATGTACACTACAGTGTCCGCCCAAATATTTACAATTGTGATTAACATTTTCATGTGAGCTACCATTATACTAACCAGAATTTATCTACTAGATTATACACTTGGTATACATATGCCTTTGTGAATATATTGACTCTGTTATTGTATTGATAATGTCGGATAACTTGATTTTGGGTCCACTTCTGGTCAATTGAATATAAGATTTTTGTTTTCAATTAATTATTGTCTGTAGTTTCGTAATTGAGGGGCCTGCTTTCTGTTTGACCCTATAATCCCGGTTGCTTTCTGTTGAATGTTTTTTGTTATCCCCCCTGCCACGAATGCCGTGGATGTAGAAATGCAGCCAGTCCATTGGTCTCCCTCTATGTTCATATGACCATCACCTTTTTGTTCAAAAGGTTTGAAAGAACTACAAAACCGTAGAAGGGAATGTAATGAAACTTCATTTAGTGATAATCAAAGCAATAACAAAAAGTGCAGTGTAAAAATCAGAACTATCTTGAATTATTTTTAATTATCTCCCTTTTTAAACTAAATTACCTTCATTTTTCCTTTCTACTTAACCAGCTAGTAAATGGAATTCAATTATATACTGCTAGATTGAAATAAGTGGAAGTGCAGAACCAGAAAAAATCTAGCTTATTAATTACTGATTTATCTCCTCTTTACTCTAAAACTCGGAGGATAATATGTCTGTCTCAGAAAGCTTGCAATTCCAATTACTTAATTGTTCATATATCTGATCACAACTATGTTGTTCTTCTGTTACTCTAAGTTTACACCACTCAGTAATAATATAGAACTTTCATTGTTATTAATTCATTGATAGAATAAAATCATCTCCTACCAGGCACAGCCATGTTGTAACACAGCAGGCTTGTCTTTATTTCACAGACTGAATTTCTATAAATATATGTATCTCTTTTAACATGACAGTTTATTATGTGAGATAGCCACTGCATTATTTTCAGATCCATGTTTTATTGTTTGTATTCCATTGCAGCGAGTGTCGTATGGTTTTGACTTGGCTGAGAAAAATATCGTTTTAAAGCAAACACACTTAATTTTTTGTTTTTGTGTATACTTTCAGAATCCATACGACAGTTTTATGCGAAAGCATCTTCAACATTATGGATACTATACAGGTAAGGTTGTCATACTGTTACCATGGAAATGGTTGTTGTTGTTACTAAGTGTTTTGCTTGACTTTGATGAGTAAAGTGAATTATATTGCTGGTACATTACAACTGAATTATTCAGCACTCTTTTAAAATCTCTTTGATGATTGAAATGATTAAATACAAATCTATTTCTATATATATATAAATGTATGCTTTAAAAGCAGACTTTTGTACTTTGCTGTATGTGCTATTACAGTCTACATTTATTTGCTCATAGCAAGTTTATAATCCATTAAAATGCCATTAAATTGGCTTCATGCACTTGATATAAGATTTTATTGAATAGCAAATGAAAAATACGACATTGAAATGGTTTGTTCATAAAGAATCGGCATATACAGTTGTGTATTACTATAAATGTGTTGTATATGTGCCTTTATACATGGTACATTTAAAAATACATAAAACAGATTTTCTCATTTTTTTTACTTACACAGGTATACTATAAAAGAACTGCACATTGTATTATTTCACGTTTGTGCAGCATATTTGATATTATTCATTGCAAATATTGGTTGTTTTCATACAAAATATGCTTCAAAATGTAGTAAAATGACGCTTTACAAACATTGTGCAGGTCTAAAACTGCTGAGTATATAACTACTTCAGTAGACTTTTTTATATGCATAGAATTATTCTCAATATTTGTATTCATGATTGAAAAGTACATGTACTCCATGTATTGATAATCAATTTCATTGTGCAGTATTGCTGTTGTATATATTGATGACATCTGTAATAAGGGGCTGAGTAGGGATTGGTTCAAGTTTTGTCTGGTAAAAGGTCAATCATTCACATTAATAAACTATAATTCTAAAGATACATTTTATTGTTCCCTTATAAATACAAGTATGTCACATGATGTGTCGCAGCCTCTAGTATTTTGTATGAGAAATTGATTTTATTCTATAAAACCATTTGTTTATACAGATTGATATGTTTAGTTTTGCATACTTGTTATTGTAGCGTTTTGTGTATGATCTTTTCAACATTATAAATCATTGTTTCTGATGTAACATTGTCTCAAGTTGTTTGTCAGTATGGTGGTGACTATCTGTTGTGTCAATGGCAAACTTCTGTTACAATTAAAGATGTATCTCTGTCAGGCTCAACTAAACATAAAATGTTTGAATTGGCTTCATCCAGCATTGTTGTTGCATTGGCTAAAACATCTCTTATAAGAACTGCTGCAGTGTCTAACTGATTGAAACTATCTTTTTTTACCATTTTACTAAAAGACAAAACTTGTGAAATATTCTGATAGTTAAAAACATGGAAGTTTTTTTTAAATTTTATGATGTACAAACATCAATACATTATAAGTTCATTCTTTGTTAATGCATGTGTATTGATGTTTTAACTATAGCCTAGGTAATATATTTTTCATGTTTGATTTGGTAAAAAATTAAACAAAAAATGAGCATTATAATTATATCTTTAATAATTACATTCAGGATTGTGCAGAATTTTGACTTTTAATGTATGATTGGTTGAGTTAGCAGTTGAGACTAATTAGAATGGGGATTCTTATGGCTATGTTCTGGGTTATGTCCAGGTTTTATGCCTTTTGCACCTGTTGCTATTTTGAGGCTATGTCCAGCTAATGAACAATAGTCTTGGTTAGATGAATGTGTGTATGAAACTCTTGACACTGTTTCTTAAATATCTTAAATATATGTTCAAATATTTTCCAGTTGATCATGCAAGACTGCTGTTAAAACTTTGTATTTTGTGTACAGTTACAGTTTTATTGTTCTAAATCATAGATTTAAATATAAGAAATCTTAAATTCCTAGTATAAGACATGGGCAATACATTTGTACATGTGAACTGTCAAAAGTTTCGTTTCTTTTGATATCCCGATCTAAATTATTGGTCTAAATTTGAATGGATCCATTTCAAGCATTCTTAATAAAGGAAAACATACTATATTAAACCAATCAACCGTATATAACAACACAATATTGATTGGAAAAATGTAATTATTCTTGAATATTAGGTGTTAAATTTCTCTATACGAGGCATTTAATCACTATAGATGCAGCTAATTATCAGTGTCAACAAAAGTATATTTTGGCAAACTGTCTGTAAATTTGAGCTTCAAAGTATTTATACTTAAGTAATTTGTTGAATATTGCCTTCTATAAAAGAAGTAATTAATAATCGTTTTGTAAAAATGACTCCTGATTGACGTCAATTAACATTCGGGTTTAGTTTATATCAATAGTGTAATTGTCATGTTACCAATTCTGTCGGGGCCTCAGTTATTAAACTTGACAAGGAGCATGGACTATAACGACTGGCTAACGATTGGAAGAGCCTGCTATACTATAGCATATACAGTAAAACCTCACGTCAAGACCACGTAATAATAAGACCACCTCAAAATCAAGAACACAAATTTCAAGTCCGTTTTCACTGTTTTGCTCAACCTCAATATTAAGACCACCTCAATATTAAGACCAGTGTTCAAGGGTCCCAAGGGTCAGGTCTTATTATTGAGGTTTTACTGTATATTGTTTGCAGTTTTATTCTATATAATAGTCTCATTATTGGGAACCTTAGAGTGTGTGCATAACTTATATGCAATATAAGAAACACTTCATTTTAAATGATAAGAGATTCTTAGACTGTGTCCATTCAATTATAATACAGTTTATATAATATATATTGAAGTATGGAAGTATACAGGGGTTTCACAAATTCTTGAATTAGCTGGAAAATTGCCAGTTGTAGGCGGGGTCTGGAGGGTAGTCTCCCTTTAATAATTGTTTGTACAAGAAAATTAGCTGGGTGATTAAGTTATTGGGTAATTTTAACTGAAATTATTTAACTTGAACGAAATCAGATTTAATATTACACCTTGCTGTAAATACAATCAGTTCAATGAACTCTAGAAGTATATGCTGTAGTCATTAGTTTATTATGATTAGTAGAAATGTTTTGTGTATCCAAGGACGTGGAAAAATCGTAACATATTGTGACATAAAGCCTTTTGTACAGTTCATACAGTTTATATAGGGAAATCCTACAATGGTCCACTTCCTACTTGATTGAAACCACAATTGAATCCCTAACTTTCAAATCAATACCACATACAGCCTTCAAATAATAATTCATTCTATTCACTTTGGCCTTTGAAATCCTATCAGCCTCTATGGTATGTTATACCCTGACATTAACTTGATAAAATTAATGAAATTGATCTTTATAATAAATTATTCTCTTATCTGTTGCCTATCTAGTGATCTATGTACCAGTTTTTTGGTGACATTTGGTTAAATCTGTTATAAATCTTCACCACCCTGGGATTCATGTTTACTTGGTTGTTTGGTATATAACTAGATGCATTAGAAGATTTTACAACCTTGTGTGGTACATTATTGTTTTATAAATGACTTTTCACTATTCCTGATGTATATTATATAAGTTGCATGATTATACAGTGAAACCTCACCTTACGCCCACCTCAATAATAAGACCACCTCAATAATAAGACCACCTAAAAATGGAGACCACAATTTAATTTTCGAGTCCATTTTGACTGTTTTGCTCTTTATTCAACCTCTAATTATTGAGGTATTACTGTATTTTATACATATGTTTTAATAAAAAACAACCATCTAGTTAGGTAGCTACCATTGTTGTAAGGAGGCATTTAAAGAACTTAAAAACCTTGAACTGTCTGTAAAAAACGTTTTTACGTATTTGGTCTGAAATGAGATTCTTGCCAATTAATTCTCTGAATTTGACAAATTTTGCAAGAAATATGACACCGTCTCCCAAATTTCTTCTGCAATACACTGCACTCCATGTATATGCTATTGATTTATTCAAGCTCTGAAATGAAATGCATATGAAATACTTTTTTGATGTACATGTATGCTAAATGACACAGAGTGTCATTCCATGGTCATAGCAATTTCTGTATGTCAAATTATCTTATTAAAGTCACAAAAATCAGTTTCATTTTGATGTCTCAAAATAGCATACTGTTGGTTGAGAATACTGTTGGGATCAAACTATTTGTCAGTGGTGTCAATAAGAGCCACTCACTGTAGCCGGTAAAATTACACGGTAACTTAAGCATCATCACCCAGCTACTTTTCTTGCATGAATGTTCATAATTAAGGGGGGTTAACTCCCCAACCCTCGTCTACATTTGGTGATTTCCCTGTTAAATTCAAAATTTAGTGACACCCCTGATTTGTAAGTCATTTTGTGAAATGAAATACATTTTGGATGGTTTGAAACTACCAGATATAGCCATCAGTGAAGAGAAGAAAAATATCATGCTGCTTTAAAAGTTGAATATTATGAAACCTGAGTTCTAGCATCCTTCTCAATAGTACATGTACTCTTGGATACAGTCCGAACATATTAACCTGATCCTGTCCATTATGCATGAATATATTAAACTTCAATTATGCTGACTGTATTATTTTCCATGAGAGAATTGTTCATCATCGGCATTTTTCTTTGCAGTTATGGAAATCATTGCATTTGTGGATTTCATTATGTATTATTAAATGACCAAATGTACATCTATATGACAAGAGCTGAAGTTAATCTGATTACAGACGAAGATAAATTAAGATAATCAGTCTATTGTGAAATTATGCTAATAGAGGTCATGAGGATCAGGTTAATGTGTCCAAGTAGTACACAAAAAGGCCATGCCATTTTATAGTTTTGATAAGCGTCTGCTTAGGTTTTGAGCTCTTTGTTTTTTTTCGTAAGTTTAAAAAATCACCAAGGGAAGTAACTGATGTGTCGTATTTATCGTATAACTGTTTTATTAACATGCATGTTTGAAAATAGTGAGTGAAAACTAGTCCGTTTTCTGTTAGACTTCTAATGGTTTTAAAGAAATAAGTTGTTTAATTCTATTTTTATCATGTTTACCTTGTTAAAACATCATCTATTATCTAGCTTTGCATTTTTTCGAGACAGCTTTTTTTTTTTTTAACAAGTAGCTAGGTTTGTGAATCATGGTTGACGCTTAACAAAAATAAACAAGACAATTATCTTGAAAAAAGATGGTTGACGAAATTTGAAGGTTAAGATTTGTCATGCAACATAAAAATATGAGATACATGTATTACGATTGCTGGTCACTCCAGATCCAAAATGGATTTCGGTAAATTCAATGAAATTCAGTGGATTTCGGTTAGGTAACATATCCTTTATCAAATGGTTAACCAGTCCCCGTTAAGGTTACAAACGTTGTTCGGTTGTTAGAAATTGCCTAATTGGTGGTTAACGTAAGATTTGATTGGTTTATGCAACACTGATATGCAAAACCATGTTAGTACGGCTGCGCCGAAAAACAGATGGATAATTTAGGTACTGGCTGGTCATGTATTGAAATCATTGGTCATACCAATGTATTCATGCAATGATTGTATCATCTTTACAGTATAATGTTACAAGATTCACCTGTCTTAGGCCATCAGAACAAAATAATATGAGTCAAAGTCATTACACCAATCTTTACTAAAATTTATTTTCTATCCAATATTGAGAACTTTTTCTTTGTATATGTTCACCCACTCTGGTATAAGGGTGTTGAAACATTTGAGGGTGGGGCAGTGCCACCCCTTGACTAACATTAAGGAACCTAGGCTAGGGACATTTATTTTATTAAATCAATTTTAATTATTATATAATCTCCTTTCAATATTTTGGCTTTAAATTTTAATTCTAAGAAGTTGATTAGTAAGTATTAAGTATAATCTTTTTAATCCAAGTGAAAATGAAAAATTTATTTGTATTAACACTCAATTGAAAAAATATAATTATACAAGGGAGATAATGTAATTTGTAGAATTTACAGTATTATGAAATGTAGTTGTCTCCCTTTATGCTTATGGCTCAGGGTAATATTTAAAACTTGATATTTGCAGTCACATTAAATAAGTCAAAAGATTTATATGACATCAATACATCAATGATTTCTCTTTTAGAAGTGACCTATGCTCAGTATTTGTGATATACAGTGTTTATAATACGGGTACTTTACATTCACTGGAAAAGTTTTATGAACCATGTATCCTTATATTTGTCGGTGAACGATCTATGGTGAAATAATTTAAATGTATGAAGTTTGTAATACACATACATTTGTATTCCACATAATTTTCAATGAAAATATTGAACTCAGTGACAGATGACCCCAGGATGGGTGAACACCTGACTTTTTAGCTCACCTGAGTACAAAATGCCCATGGTAAGCTTTTAGAGTTTTCATCCAATCTTTACCAAACTTGATGAAAAAGTTTGTGGGCATAATATCTCGGCCAAGTTCGATAACCAGCCACTTCGCCCCAGGCACTTCGGAATTATGGCCCTTGAATTATCCAAAATTGGCCAAATTAGCCTTGTCCGCTATCTAAGTCAAAGAGTTTTCATCCGATCTTTTCTAAACTTGGTGAAAATGTTTGTGGGCATAATATCTCGGCCAAGATTGAGAACCAGCCATATCGCTTAAGTCACCCTTTGATTTTAGAAATTACCTAAAATTTGTCTTGTTTTAACTCTGAGCTCTGACTTATGACGGGTGTATTTTGTGACAGTTTGCCACTCTTGTTATTGTTATTAAATACATTGCATAAATTTCGAAAACAGTTGTTGGAATATTTTTCCCAGAGTTACTTAGGTTGATTTGATGCAAATGGATCAAGTCAGGTTCAAACCTAGATCACTAAAGGTGGAGTCATAGGAGATTGGTCATTTTTACACTGCTTTATTTTAAACTCTTGGTAGTGACAAAAATTTTATAACTGGCGTATTTTGTGATGGTATGCGCTCTTGTTATTTATTATTTTACTACAATTCATAATATTATTATGCTTTAACTTAAGTTTAAAAAAAAAGTCATGTATATGTATATTTAAATTCTATATGAATCAATTCTTCACAATTTTTTTTATAAAAAGGAAAGCGATAAGATTTAGTGAATTATCTCGCATTTAAACATTCATTTATAAAATATGCAAGCATGCTAGGTGATTAAGTGAGGCAGTGGTTTAGATAAATCAATGTTTGAGGTTTATACATACAATGTTATAGCAGAGTATACTGTGTGTTGTATGTATAGCATAATCAGTTGGCATGATAAAACAATTCTTTTCAAATACTATAATAGTATATGTTTAAATTAACCAATTTTAAAAACTAAACACTACATGCTTCATTGATCAATCATACTATACTGTGTTGGGTCTGTAAAAGAATTTTTCGGTTACGTTTTGATTCTTTAAAAAGTTAATTTACACACACAAAAAGTTGAAAAATATGGAATAAAAAGTTGAAAAACTGTTTATGGATAAGCCGTAGCCGAAAAGTAATGTGTATAGTTAAGTATGTGAACAAATTGTGAAGGCTGGGGTATTAAAATTGAGCGCAAGCGGGGTTTTCGATGTTAAACAGAATTTTTGATTTGAACTTTGACAATAACTTAATACCTTCGTGATAAATGATGTGGAGATATTGGGATCTGTGTGGAATTATTCCTTTCTTTAGGTATCACAGTGAAGTGTGACATACTTAAAATCACCATGGTTCGAATATGACAAGTTTTGAAAAGTTTTTTTTTTAATTGTTATTACAAGATTAAATTATATAATAAACAGATAACCAGTGTGTGGTGATTGTTGTGTTTGATTCGTTTAGCTCTGATTGTGTGTTTTCAAGGACAGTTAAATTTGATTTTCAATTCTCTAGTGGTGTATGAAGTTATAAAATAAACGAAAGTCTGTGATGAGAAAATTAACGCATTCAAAACATACTTTATGGAGTTATTTGTTGGCGTCAAATTATTGTCTGAATAGAAATCATTAAGATCTTTTCACTGTGATTTTTTAAACTACCATTTGTTGAATTATTTATCATTCCTATTCTTTTCCTTCGTAACTATTTGACATTTTAATGATTGTGTAGTCTACATGGTATTGGAGGGCATACTTTGGTAAACTTTACAAAAGTGATTTTATCTTGTTTTTATAGACATACCAAACTGTGTTTATGATTGGCGATATATTGAATGTGGCTTTACACAAGAACTGGACATAATATATTGACCATTGATTGTGGACTTAGAGTTTAGAAATTGAAATCATATTTTATACTCAAAACTGTGTTTGAATGTTCAAGTGCATGATGTGAGAATTAGACTTCAGACTAAAGTAGATTAACGAAGTCGTTTTCCACTTTGATGTGCAAATCATTCAGTTTGAGGAGGATTAACTGTTTTTTAGCCCATGATGGATTTGTGGGCTAAATTTATTCTTATCATTAATATACTTGTATTTTGGTATGTGTTGTGTAAATGATTTGATTCATGTCGGGGAAATTACAGATTACGGATTTCGGTTTCATTTTATGATTTGAATGTCAAATGCAGCAACGGGAGTATTTAGTGAATGTACCAAATATGGTGAATTCTGCCAATAAAGAGACGCAGGAGCCAGCCAGTATGGACAATGTGCCGAAACTTCCACCACTGGCTTGTGCTCAGGCATACTCTGAAAACCCGTATGAGATTGATCTTTCATTCCGTAGTCTCGACATTCTGGCTTTTAAAGAACAGCAAAGAAGACGTAAGTAACTTTTTGCAAGCAAGAACAAATACTGGTAGATGGGTACTGGTATATGGGTACTGGTATATAGGTACTGGTATATGGGTACTCGTATATATATTGGTACTGGTAGATGTAATGTATCCAGTGAATATTGTCCTTTTTCTCATTTTACAATACAAGACTTTCAGTGTGCTGATAGAATTGTGTTCATCATTTAAGTTCATAAAGATTTTTTTGCCCCCACCGTTCAAAGAATGGTGAAGGAGCAATAAGTGTTACCCCCGTCCCTCTTTCCGTCCTTTCCGATCAATAACTCTTATTAGAAGGTTGGTCATGTGATGTCTATAGTTTAAGGTATTAATAGAAAATCATGTCCTTTGGAAAACAGTGTTGTATGAAATTAGATTTCTACAAAAATCCTTATTTCAAGATCATGTGTTGCCTGCTAGAAACATGAGTTGACAAGCTTTATAAATACCACCGAAATACTGTACATAAAATGTCCTGTTGTCAAAGTGCCATTATTCGCAGCTTACACACTCAGCATGTGTCAAATATGCTTTATTTAGCAGCTAGTTTATTTACATTACTAGTTTACGTCCAGTTGTTGCCATTTTGAAAATTGGTTGGGTAGGAGAACTCAGCCCAGTACATCAGAAACATATGTGACTGTATTAAGTTATCGAAGCATGCAGAACTAGTTTTATGAAAATAAGGGACAGATTTGGTGCTAACCTCTTAGTTGATACAAGTTTCTGTTGTTTCGTAAATCATGTTACAACCTTTCATGTGAAGCAAATGGGTCACAGTGTTTGATACAACTTCTCACTGAAAGCATACTTTTAAGTATGTGTTCGTTATTCCTAATGTTCTATTTTCAATTTAATCCAAAGATCGGTCAGTCGGGCTAAAATCCCCCTTGACCTAAAATATGACATACCATTACCACTCGATACATTGATGTAACAACTTTAAAGTAAACATACCAGTACAGCACATTTCCAAATTTTGCGGCTATTTTTTACTAAACTTTTGATAGCACCTTTCCTGATCTTGTAAAGCGCATGTTGACTTTAGGTTACTTTTGTATCTTTATTTGCTTATACTTGTTAAATGATGTGTATGTAGAACTAGTCAAATATTTAGCTGTAAACGAGTCCTTAAAATCTCACTCCAAACACTGATTGTGTGCATGAGTACTTGTTAATTTATTGATTTGAAAGTACTTTAACTTGTCATATCTTCTTATTACTATTTGAACTGCAATACACTGCATACTCCTGCTTATGACAAACTTATGTTCTAAGTGCCAAGTAATTTCACTAGTGTGGTGGATGAAGTGTCCATTGCTCATCTCTGACATGGGTTCAAACCCTGCCGTGACATGGGTTCAAACCCTGCAAATGTCTCGACTACAAGTCTTCATTACTTTAGATACTGTTGCTGTTATTTCCAGTATAGCCAATCAATGTTGATTTAATTAAACATAATTAATGCTTTCATCACAATGAACTTTAAATAGATTGGTACATATTGGTATACTATAAGCATGTTTTGCTTAAATATAAATACTTGGCATTTAAGAAGAAATTCTGTTGGAACCTCAGTCTTGAGAAAAACCCTGAATGAGATGTAAGATTTCTGAGCAGAATTTGAGGGTTCAATGCAAGACTATCTTAACTCCTATGTATTCATATAGGAGTTATGATAGTCTTGCACTAAACCCTCGAGTCGATTTGTCGGTATAGATAGATTTTGATTAATTACTCTCCCCACCTGTCAATGAGAAGTAAATTATAAGAATCTATACTCAGGATTGGTATAATATACATGGGGTTTGCCCTTTAATCCTGCGGTACAAAAAACAATATGACATTAACATAGTTAATGTGCTCGATTCACAATGGAAACAAAGACAGGATTTTATGTCTGACTGAACTTCAATAGGTCTACAATTGAATTTGTTTGTACAAGAAATGGCAATTTTAGTATTCGAATATCATTCTGGTCGAATTTTAGTATTCGAACATTCGACCTTCTTATTTTTAAATGATAATACATTTGAAAGTTTAAAGTTTAACTTTATGCTCATCAATTTTGTGTTATAAACAGATCATTTTTGTTCTTAAAATCCCCATGATTACTAACATTTTCAGGGCCTAAGTGTCCTCACCAGAATGTTATTTCTCTAGCCCCCTAATGTACATCATGACATGTCAGTTAACACTAGTAGATTATTTTCACATGTAAAATGGAGACCCCATCCAAACACTTGTGTGAAGGATGGGGGTCATTATTGGAGATAGGCCGGAGGCCAAGATATATATAATAGCATGTTATCCTATCAACCATAACAGTGGTCGCTACTCTTTACAGGTCAAAAACCCTGTATAATCATGTGACATAGTCATATAAATAGCCACGCTGCCCATGCAAAATCATAGTTTTAAAGGTTCATGTTGGCTATCAGCAATTCAGGGAAGGGTGTATATATTTCTATCTACAAAAGTTGTATTCAGTAAATGTGGGAGGGTTGATATATATCTTGGCCTCCGGCCTATCTCCAATAATGACCCCCATCCTTCACACAAGTGTTTGGATGGGGTCTCCATTATTTTCAATAGGCCTCGGCCTTCAATATATATAATAGCATCTTTAAAGAGACAACATGAACAGAACAGTTTTCCGTCATAGTTTAATACATTATAATCATAACATATACTATCTATGATGAAATCATAATATATGCCTTGTACTGTCATTGTCAATAACTCATATGTCATTTATGCGAAAGCTCGTAATCTATTGTATTGAAACACATGATATAATTACAAAACGTTTGCACAGTTTAAGACAGAAGTTTCAAAATTTGAACTACCCTGTTCAACTTCCCTATGGTAATATTTACGAAAATTCTTTGCCGACGACCAGTCAGCAGTTTTTAATACGTCAGACAACTTACACCCTGCTCTTAGCGCGGCAGATGAAGATGCTGCTCTAAACGAATGAGCTTTGTAAACCTTTACATCAATCCCTGCCTGACTAAGTACATCTTTCAGCCACCTAGCAATAGAACTAGTAGTAACAGCCTTAAAAGTTACAAATGAAATTAGAAGCTGATTATCCTTTCTTAAGGATTTTGTGCGCTTCAAATAATAAGTCAATGTCCTAACTGGACACAATTCAACTTTATCAAAACACTTCAGTTCAAATGAATATGGGGTTCCAGCTTTTGAGCATTTTAGTCTATCCCCACAAAAACAAACCACCTTGTCATCTGTAAAACAAAGATTGTCTTCACGCAGCGCCTTCAAAGTCTGAGCACGAGCTGCTGTACTTAATGCTAATAAAGTAACTAATTTAAAAGTTAGAATCTTTAAAGATAAAGACTTCAATGGCATCCACTTAGAGATTAGATTTAAAACTTTTGAAACATCCCACGTAAAGTCATATCTTGGTCTGGGAGGGTTGTTCACAAACATTCCCTTCATCAAACGCATAACCATGTGCGAAGTAAAGTTCCTGTCCTGATGAATAAGTTTAAAAGTTTCAAACAACACGGCTTTATGAGTTGAGATTACACTATATGACTTGTTTAAATTCTTAAGAAAAAGTAGGTAACAAACTATATCTGTTTCAGCTGGTGAAATGAGATTACAGTTCCTAAAATTACACCACAAGCTCCACTTTTTCCAAGCTGACTGATATTGCTTCCTTGTCCCTGCACGCCAACTGGCGAAGATAATGTCAATAGCTCCTTGTGGAATTCCTCGATTCTTGAGTTGTTTCCTGATACAACTGCTCCAATCATCTGGATATGTTTCCGAAGTGGATGAGGGCTTCCATTGTGTGGTAGGCTCAGTAAATCTGTATGTCTGGGCAATCTAACTGGGAAAGATATAAGGCTATGTAAAAACATAGGGAACCAAGTCTGATTTGTCCAAAAGGGACAAACAAGAAGTGCTCTGTCTACTCGGTCATCTTTTATTTTATTCAGAACCTTGCTCAACAGTTTGAAAGGTGGAAATATGTATGGGGTAAAGTCTCCCCAGTTTAATGAAAAAGCGTTTACTGCCCATGCATCAGGGTCAGGCATCCATGACACATAGCAGCATAATTGTGCATTAAGTCTGGAAGCAAACAAATCTACATTGGGCTGCAAGGTATGTTTAGCTAGTCTAACAAAGATATCTTTCTTCAACATCCACTCTGTTGTGTCAGAAAAATTGCGAGAGGCAAAATCTGCTTCAATATTTGACGAGCCTGGCAAATGAAAAGCTGTGACAAAATTATTTCTTTCTAAGCACCATTGCCAAATCTCCTTAGCTAAGATATCCATTTGGATGGAGCACATGCCACCCATTTTATTGATGTAGGCAATAGCAGTAGTATTGTCTGACTGAACTCCTACATGAGTATCCCTTACCTTAGGATAAAACGACTTTAATGCAAAAAAAATTGCAAGTAACTCAAGGTAATTGATGTGATTATCTGATTCATAAGAGTTCCATCTACTACCAATTCTCTCTAAAGATTTAACCTGATATGCTCCCCAACCACAGTTTGACGCATCACATTGCACCCAAGATGAAATAGGCTCTTGCCGAATTTTCTTCCCATTTTTTATTTTAATATTTTCCAGCCACCATTTTATTTCTACTCTAGCTTCTTTGGAAAGTTTCACCATAGCTTTATAATCCCCATCCTTTTCTAACCCTTCTACTTTTAACCGTTCAAGGCTTCTATAATGTAATGGAGCCTCAAGGATGGCATGAAAAGCATTAATCAAAAGACCTATAAACGAGGCTAAATCTCTGACTTTTACCAATTCATGTATTAATAATTTTGAAGCCAAATTAGATATTTTTTCCACTTTATCATCAGGTAAAAATACCATAAATAAAACTGAATCCAGCAGATACCCAAAGAACTTTATTTTTTGTGTTGGAATAACAACTGATTTTTCATCATTAATGACAAAACCTAAACACTGCAATTTAGAATACATTGTTTCACAGTATTGTTGGCAAGTGTGTCTATCTTGATTCATATTTATAGAATCATCTATATAATAGGAACACCTTATCCCTAGTTGTCTAAACAGGGCATAAATAGGCTTAAGAACCTTTGTGAAAACAAAAGGTGCTGACGATAGTCCAAAAGGGAGACAATTAAAACAGAATAAGCTCCCTTTCCATATGAATTTCAAGTATTTCTGACTTTCCGGATGAATCGGAATTGAAAAATATGCAGACTTTAAGTCCAATGATGTGAAATAATCATTTTTCTGAATCAGATCTAAAACAAACGGAAAAGTTTCTTGTTTGAAATGTTCATAGTGTACATATTTGTTAAGGTGCTTTAAATTAATCACTGGTCTAAATTTTCCATTTGGCTTAGTAACTACGAAAATATTAGAAATGAAGTCACCATGTTGTTTATTACATGGAAAGATTGCACCATCTTTAATTAAAGATTCAACTTCTTGGTGAACTAAATTTTCTTCATCTTTATTGAAATTAATTTGACTTGGATATGATGTTTGTATTGGTATTTTATCAAACACAATTTTATATCCTTGTACAGCTTGTAAGACCCACGAGTCTTTAGTCAGAGTGTTCCATTCTCTGTATGAGGCAATTAATTTTTGAGCGTTACTCACCTTTGTTTTAACAGGACGATTACATGTGGCTAGTTTGGGGACGTCACAGTGGCTGTAGGAGTAAATTTTTTACCCCTGGTCTGTGGCTGATGTTGGTAGCCGTATTGTCCATACTTGTCATTACTCTGTGGAGCCCCATATGGTCTTTGTCTGTACATGGCTGCTCGGCCTCTAGCCCGCATAGGTCCGTAACCTCTGTACATGCTTGGTACCTGGCCTCTATTTAAATATGATCCCCTAAAGCTTTTACCCTGTGGGTAGTACTTCCCAATTCTAATACCAGTGTCCAATCTTTTTATTTCTTTATTAACATCATCTCCGAAGAGAAGAGATGTGATTGGGGTACTAATACTACATATACCCGCATACCTGGGTTTCAGAAAAGGTCTGAGTAAATAGCGTCTTCTGGCGCTTATATTGAATTGAACTTGACCAAAAATGGTCAGTGCCTCTGCCATATAGGACTTCACTTCCGGGGTCTTTGAGATGAAAGGTTTACATGCTTTAGCCAATTGTAATAAAGGCAGAATACCAGCCATTACGAGGTTTTGAATGTCCCTTAGGGATTTATCAGTAATTTGCACCCTCTTTTGTTTTGCTAACTCGTTCCAGATTTCTTCATTTACCTTAGGGGGACATAATAAGTCACAGTTAGCAGGAACTTTATATTTGTCAATGATGTCATTGATTTGGCATTGATTGGTGCATGCCGTATTAATCAGCCCTGCAAGGGATTCACTGATATCAGCACCCCTTTCAGGGGCTTTTAATTTCGGCATGTCCCAATCATCTTGATAATTTGAGTCACACTCATTTAAACCAGTTACATCAGGACAATTATCAACATTAGAATCTCGATCAAATAAGGCATGCGAAAATTTGTCATCCAACTTACGAGCCGTAAAGTTGAAGTCGTTTTCTTCTTCATACAGCCCGGAAAACGGGTCTGTGTCCACCTCTTGGGCAGTGTTATCATTAATTTGACAGGAAAATTCATTTCCATCCTTTGGTGAGGCTACGCCTAACACTTGTTTCAGTTTTGAAATATCGTTTACAGATAAATTGTCTAAATTGACAATGTTTACATTTTTTCCGGAATTACCGCCGGAAGTAGCAACAGCGCATGACTGCTTTTTTGGTTTTCCCGGTTTGGGGTTATTTTTAGGTTTTTCTTTCGAGACCAATTTAGCCACGCTTTTTAGCTTTTTCTTTTTACAAGAAGTTTGCTCCGACTCAAAGCCGGAAAAAGATTTCTCTTCTTCGGACGTATCTCCGAATATCGAAAGGACATCGTCCTTCCCCTTTTTTCGGTCAGACATGAAGCCTGTGCGGTACCAAGCAAAACAAGATTGAAACAGGTTGTCAGAGTGCGGCTGTTTTTAACTATAAAGTGAACATAAACTTGTGCCTAAAATAAAAAGAACAAGTTGCAAACAGCAAACAAAGCACAAGCTAACTAACGCATTCAACTCTTACAACGTAAGAAAGACAACGCGGTACTTCAAACACGAAAACAAAATTCAAAAAATAACAAACACACGTGGTCGATAATCGAGATAGCTTACCTACGTGTCAGTTGACCAACTGTCGACACGGTCGCTAGAATAACTATGATTTTGCATGGGCAGCGTGGCTATTTATATGACTATGTCACATGATTATACAGGGTTTTTGACCTGTAAAGAGTAGCGACCACTGTTATGGTTGATAGGATAACATGCTATTATATATATTGAAGGCCGAGGCCTATTGAAAATAATGTCAGTCAATGCGATAATTCCCATCATTGAAATTTAATACACTTGCATTCAGCTTTAATATTGAAAATAAATATTTATCGAATATTTGAATGCCCATTATCGGTATTCGCGAATTCCTGATTATGTCTATTGTCTCAGCTGCCTGCATCAGAACATATTAGAACAGTTTCCATAAGTAAGCTTCCACTGTAAGGTTGGTCAATAGTTTAACAGACAGCAGCAGCTGTTAAAGAACAATTTGAATAATAATATCTTGTAGCATTTTGATTTTAAAATTCTGAATGAGGAAATAATTATATGACTTTTCATTTGTAAACTGTATAAATTCCCTACACAAACTTTCTACAGCAAAGAGGGTTTCTGAAAGCATTATAGGTGTATGATATAGTAATCACCATTTATGTCTGTCCATGCAGGCGTCTGTCTGTTAGTTTTAAGGTTTCCGCTCATTAATCGAGAATGCTTGGGCCAATGGTCCTCAAACAGGCCTGCTAGTCATGACAAGTAGATGAACCCTTATCATTTTGAGGTTATTAGGCGAAAGGTCAATATCACAGTGACCTTCACTCGAAAAACTGTTTCTGCTCAATAACTCACAAACGCTATGGGCCCATGTTCCTCAAACTAAAAAATGATAGTCCCGCTGGTCATGACAAGTAAATGACTCCTACTGCTTTTGAAGTCAGTAGGTCAAAGGTGAAGGTCATGATGACCTTCACTCAAGACTGTGACTGGCATCCCAGGTATAGTGCTGTTAAATTGACTGCAAACAGGTGTATGAATTTTCAGGACCGATTCATGTCAACTTAGGTAAAGAAATGTTCTCGTGTTTAAGGATAATACCAGCCTCTCACTGTTCAGGACCGGACAAGTGTATTGACCGATTATGGTTCCCTGCCTCAAAGACAGTAAAGGCAAGGAACCAGTCCTGCATTCATTTTGCAATTTGGTTCCCCGTGTGCAGTCAATGTGATACGGTGGGCCAGGGATACAAAAACAAAACGGAGCGACTGTTAGCCGTAACTGTACCCAGTGTTCAGCTCAAATATTCGCGTGCTACCTCCGAGTTGCGATAACACACCGGTCAATAGCAAAACTCGCGTGCTGTTTCATAACGTTTCCAACTGTTCGCCTTTACTGAACGCAAGGTTGCTGTTTGGATAACTTTTCTATCAAAACAAAACTGGGGTTTTTCTCCGTCAAGCTTACAGACAAACACAAGCATTTCAATACACCTGTTTGATAATGCATTGGTCCAGGTAATATATTCATACGATCGTGGTTTAAAAACTGAACTATAAATGCTCCTTTACTGAGTCATTGGGCCTGTTTTAAGTAATGTTTAAATGAAATGCCATGCCATACTTTTCTTATGCTGTTACAATAGTAATTGACCTGAATCTTCTAAATGGGTATTTAACCTCTGGCAGACTTCTTGAACTTTTGTCTAATCTAAATCTACAGTACATTTAGTACAGAAAGAGACTGTTCACCCTTCCATGATATATGTATTATCTATTCTTATATGTTGTCACATTACTTCCATTTTGGTACTGTTTTCAGTTATAAATAAGCAATATCTTAAGGAGAAAATGCCATTTAACTAACCCCTTCTAGCTTCTATATATCCCCCAGGTTTCGTTTACACCATTAATACCTTAATAGACTCTTTTTTCAATTCTCAATTCAATGTTTTGTCATTTGATGAATAATGGTCTGAAATTTCATAATACGTTTTTGTATACTCGAGCGTAATAAATGTACGCGTATATAATTTCAATATCACAGCTTGTCCGTTCATATATAAATATATTTGGCTTTGACAATATCTACATTTTGTACATTCAAATAAATGTGTGTTTTATGCATTATGCTGTAGGAATAATATTAAAGTCTTTAAGTGAGTCAATTAACTGTTGACAGAAACATGTCCTTGTTTTTTTCTCATGAATTTTTAAGTGTGTGAAATATTTCAATAATGGATTTACTCGGCAACGTCCAAGTAGTCATACCTACTCTTACACTTCGGTTAATGCTTTGATAATATTTTCCTCCCAAGTGCCTTCGTTGAGCAGGATTTTACATGTTTTAGTCTTTAAATTGAAGTGTTTGTCTTAATAGTTTTCACTTAATCTTGTTTGAACATTATTTTTGTTCACTGACGACATTGCCTTAGAACCTAGCTACTGATATGACATAAAGCATGAAAGTTTGATCAAGGATTACCAATTGGTTGATGATCTACCATGGATATGTATTCTGTGTGATGGAACTGTGTACCATACAAAGTGTTGTGGACAATAATGTCTGCTGGTTTTTTAGATACACTAGCTTTTACTGAGGCTAGAAAATTTCGTGCGCAGAAGTTGCAAGCTGTTCGCGCAAGAACTACACCCAATAGTAGCAGAAAAGTGTCACGTAAATGTAAGTCAGCAGCACTACTACTGTTGATGCTAATTGAAAGAATATGTATTTGATTAATGAATTACTTTATGTGTGAAAAGCAGTGCATTCAGAGGTTGCCAATGGGTGAAATTATTATACTTTCTTGGCTTGTTCCGTGATGTATTCCAACCATTAAACTTTTTTCCCCTTGTTGCCCCCCTTATTCTCTGTAGATGTTTTTGCTGGTCAACCACCCAATCTTTAATGTACCCCTATTCCCATCCATGTTTGCCCTTGTATCTCCCTAGCCCTATAATGACTGTATAGACTGTTGTTTCCTTAGGGTATGTGTGGGGTGGCACATTGTCTTATAAATGTATGCAGCGTTCTCTGTAACAACTTAATCTCTCTTTCAATTTAGCCTGTAGATAATAAGCCTCTCCTGAAATGTTTTCTCACATATTCATATTGGTAATCCATATTAAGTTGTTTATCATCTCCATTCTTATTAATTATGTTCAGTTGTAACAAAGCATTGGTATTGTTAAAGTCTTCATGCCCTTCAGATTGTGTAGCCTTCAGATATCTCCAATTATTCAACAAAACATCTTGTCTGTTCCTTTACTTTTTGTTAGAACTACAAGACTGCAATAATTATAGCATTGTGATAAATTCATAGGCATAGAATAAGTAATATTGTTGATAAAAATTGTTGAAACATCTCAAATTTCTGGGTAGTTGATGATGTTTCACAGAGGTTGACATAAAGCCCAGCAATTAGGGATGACAGACAGAACATGTCGATCTACTTCTTCAATTCATATATGTAAGATAGAATTAAGTCTTGCTTTCACCCCTCCATAGTTGTCTGTTTATCATGGAGTCACTAGAACATTTTTCCCCTTACTTTTTCACTTTTTGTTAATTTTTTAAAAATGCTCCCAGGAATGGCAAAGGGACTTGAAGTGTTACCCTTGTCTGTCCGTCCGTGTGAAAATTTGGCTCCAAATCAATAAATCTTGAAGGGATGGATGGATTCAATTCATACTGGGCACATAAGCATAGGATAATAAAATACAGGTCAAGCTGGATATCAGTTCCAGTCCACCTATTTTTGAGGAGTTATGGCCCTTTTTCACTTTAAAAATAGGTTTCAGATCAAAATGCTCGAAAAGCTCATAATGTGATTAAAATTGGCATGAATTAAATTGAAAATAATGTTGAAAATGTTAACATGTCATATAATTTGTCATAGATGTATTCAAAAGGCATTTTAATTTCGTTAAAAGATCCTTTTAAAGGAAATGTTGTAGTAATTGTGTTAATACTGGTAATTGCTGCATTCACCCTTTTGTCTGTTTGATTATTGAAATACTTCTAAAAGCTGAATTATTCTATTCAGTTTTAAGGAGTTCGCTGGTGTTAAAGTCTTTGCATTGAGGTTTAATATAAGCTAGATTTGGTATTGAATAAATTGAAAGTATTCTTTTATAGCCCTCTTCTATTCTGGGAAATACTCTTATCTTATGAATACAAACTCATCCTTAATGCATTTATTATCTATTGTGGATGTCACTGAAATTACTGAATGAATCTATATGTGACTTCGACTTATTATTTCAAATATTTGAAGATCTACAAAAACATGCATTGAGTATTTATCTGGTGCATAAATTTTATTGCAATTCATAATTCAAACCGTCAAAATGTTAAGATGTCATTTATTATAAAGGTATTACATTTGAAGTAATGTTAGTGGATCATGAACTGTGTACTTTGATTTATTACTGTTTATTACTACGGATTGATTCATACAATAGATCGGTACTATATTTTTGTCATATAGAATTATTGATCAACACATGATTATATTTGAATTTATTGTATACCAGCTAATCTGGTACTCAAGATTGATTATATAAATGTATTCTAGCTGCATGAGTGCACATATAAATATATCTTAATATAATTTAGTACAAACTGGCAATGTTTTTCTTTCCTTCCTTTGAAAACTTCAATCAAATTAGTACAACAGAAGACTGATGTTTTTTTATGGCTTGGCATATAATTTTATAATGGCCCTTAGCAACTGGTTGAGGAACTTCAACTGTAATATTCCACCCCGACTTAAGCTAAAAATAATGACCAATTCTCCTCAAGCAGTTTGATTATGTCATGGACGGCAGAATTGTCATGAGTTCGTGCCCTGCTGGGCCGAGTTTGATCACAATTTTTTCCCAATTCCTACATGTTGTCATGTGTCTACAGCATGTTGTCATGTGTCTACAGTGTGTTATCATGTGTCAAACGCATGATGTCATGTGTCTACAGCATGTTGTCATGTGTCTACAGTGTGTTGTCATGTGTCTACAGTGATGTGTATACAGTGTGTATTCATGTGTCTACAGTGTGTTGTCATGTGTCTACAGCATGTTGTCATGTGTCTACATCTTGTTGTCATGTGTCTACAGCATGTATTCATGTGTCTACAGTGTGTTGTCATGTGTCTGCAGTGTGTTGTCATGTGTATACAGTGTGTTGTCATGTGTCTACAGTGTGTTGTCATGTGTATACAGTGTGTTGTCATGTGTCTACAGTGTGTTGTCATGTGTCTACAGTGTGTTGTCATGTGTATACAGTGTGTTGTCATGTGTCTACAGTGTGTTGTCATGTTTCTACATCATGTTGTTATATGTCTTCATCATGTTTTCATGTGTCTACAGTGTGTTGTCATGTGTCTACAGTGTACTGTCATATGTCTACAGTGTGTTGTCATGTGTCTACAGCATGTTGTCATGTGTCTATAGTATGTTGTCATATGTCTACAGCATGTTGTCATGTGTCTACAATGTGTTGTCATACGTCTACAGTGTGTTGTCATATGTCTACAGTGTGTTGTCATGTGTCTACTGTGTGTTGTCATGTGTCTACAGTGTGTTGTCATATGTTGACACTATGTTGTCATGTGTCTACAGCATGTTTTCATGTGTCTACAGTATGTTGTCATGTGTCTACAGCATGTTTTCATGTGTCTACAGTGTGTTGTCATACGTCTACAGTGTGTTTTCATGTGTATACAGTGTGTTGTCATGTGTCTACTGTGTGTTGTCATGTGTCTACAGTGTGTTGTCATATGTCGACACTATGTTGTCATGTGTCTGCAGCATGTTTTCATGTGTCTACAGTATGTTGTCATGTGTCTACAGCATGTTTTCATGTGTCTACAGTGTGTTGTCATGTGTCTACTGTGTGTTGTCAAGTGTCTACATCATGCTGTAATGTGTTAACACCATGTTGTCATGTGTCTACTGTGTGATGTCATGTGTCAACACCATGTTGTCATGTGTCTACTGTGTGATGTCATGTGTCTATAGCATGTTGTCATGTGTCTACAGCATTTTCATGTGTCTACAGAATGGTACCACAGAGTGGCAGCTCTATAATAGATGCTGCTTGTAGATACATGTCTCCAATGCTCACTAAATGATGTAAGCTTTGGAAACAACTTAAAACAACATTCATTCATAGCATCCTGTTTGATTTAATGCTGAACAGTTAAATCTATGGCAGCCAAGTATGTGACGACAGTCAGTCAATTATCTTGTAATTGTTCGCAGGTGAGAACTACTCATGATTGGCTGTTGGTACCAAGACTATCACAGATTTATATCAGATGACTTGCATGCCATTTTACTTGATAAGAATCTTAAAAGATATAATTTATTGTCTAGGGAGTACTGGTAAACTTTGAGATAATTGCAAGAAAGTGATTATAATCGATTTTATTCTTCTTACAAATATTGATTATTGAACCTAAGTATTTGGACTTACCGTGGAATGGACTTAGTATCAAGTATCCATCTATCATAATGTAAAACAACTGCCAAGTCATTGATGAAGAAAATTAAATTAAATTTTGGATCATCGTGTCTCATTAATCAGTGTTTGGTTCAATACTACCGTTACTGCGTTAGAATTTCAATGTTCAGACTTGATATTTGTTTTCATTGGGTTTAACGCCGTTTCTCAACGATATTTCAGTTATATACGGCGGCCGGTTCACCTAACCAGTTTTTCCTGGACTGAATTCTAACCAGTACTAACTTACCCTTCCACCAGGTGCCAGCAACTTCTCCACATGTGGAGGAAAATTGACATTTTTCATTTCATGGAAGGGTATGACCTGCCATGACTGGGAATCGAACCCAGATCGCCGGGTTACAAGTCCAGCGCACTAACCACTGGACCACGGCCGCGGCTTTAGACTTGATAGCAAGGCTAATTTATCTGCATATTAAGGGCTGCATACGAAAATGTCCCATCTTTATTTATATGCACTTAGAACAGTTTTGTGTTCAGTATCCGATATATGGAAGAAGAAACTAATAGACTTGTGTTGCCTTGGATCCTTGATGTTGGGAGTTCGTAAATTTTTGCAATCTGACATTGTGTTATTCTCACTGACTCTGACAAGAATTATAATTATATTTTATGCATATAATAACTATATATTATATATAGAACAAAATATAATTGTTAGGTAGTAGAATATGTTTCTGAATATGAGTTGGGTAAGTTTTTAATTGTTAAGTGACAATGGTTATATCATTTTGAATAGATTGGGTATGTGTCAACAGCTTTTTAAACATTTTCATTTTTTCTATACTTTCAGGTCGTAACCAAGGATACAAGAGTAACTTTCAGACGTATGCAGAATGGGAGAAGAATTTTCCATACAATATGTCTGTCTCAGAGAGTTCCGAATCGGATGATTCTGACTCGGATGACAAGAAAGGTAAACTAAATTGATTAGTATGTAAGGGAGACAACTCTAAAACAATAACTTGTAAATGAAAATACAGTTGTCTCCCTTTGAAAATATTTTGCTTTTAGGCCACACCAAATTGATCAGTAGTTCCTCGGATTTTTTGAAGAAAAATATGGGGCGAGCGAGCGAAATTTTTTTTTTAATTTTATTTTTTACTTCTCAGAATTTCACAGGTGGCGAGGTTTTTTTTACAATTTTATTTTTCTTATATTTCTCAATATTTAACTGACGGCGCTTTTCCCCAATTCTATTCTTTTTAATGAGTAGCAAATACAAAAACATTGAGCAATGCTCGTTGTAAACTTAAAACTAGACATCAGGCACCTTGTGCGTATGCGAGCTATCCACTTTGACTTGAATGTTACCATGAGATGCACAACTAGTTTCTGTTTAATGGGTCATAAATTCTCCTTAAAAGTACCTTCATGGATAATATGCATTAGATGTCTTATACATCCACACATCTGATTGCTATGTTTGCCAAGTTACTTTTCCTTGAGAACTGAATATTAAATACCTGGACACACCGACTGACAGGGCGATTCTTAACCATGTGAAAAATGTATAGCTAGTCTTCTTATGGCATTTCAAGTTTAAAAGTATTATGTTCGATAGCACCATGTTAGTCTTGGCTGAATTTCAACAGCCAACTTCAGAATTTCAGTTCCATCTGATTTTCTCTGCTTTGGACAAAATAATGGTTATATTGTAAAGCCTCAGAGTAAGGGGGCTTACCATTTTGTTTTCTAATTTCTAGTTGTGAGGCTTTTCTTCTTACCTATGTTAATGCATTTTTCCAATCAAGATGTTTATAACGAAGCATCGAATCGTACACATATGTGTTGATCAGAATTATAGACCGACCAAACACATATTATACAGCTCCATGCTCGCTTTATTCTATCCGAATTCGTTTACATTTTCTATTGTCATCTGTTTTCGCGACTGCATGAATTTTCCAGTATTCGTATGATTTTCCAAGCTTGTCACAAGTATTTCATGTTACACAAGTATCCCAAACCTTTAAATGTCTGTGTGTGTATCAACGTTCATTTAGCCTATAAAGTTTTAATGCATTGAATATAAATTTCCTCCACATTGACTACGATCCTTGTAGATACTCCCATGTTTACAATGCATTGTGGGAGTGTTAACTACGGTTGTTAGGCATATATTTAATATCGTTGTCGTCTTTAAGGATGTACAGATGTGATTTTAATGACAGATTATATCATCGATGTTAATTGTGGGCCAGTTTAGAGGAGCTAACTGTAATATTATCACGACACCATGTGTGAAATGCAAAGCGATTTATTTATTGAATTTGGAAGCCAATGAAAAGATGTTACGAACGACATTCAAGAACGACTACTCTTGAAAGCTTTAAATATTGGACAGACGATTTTCGGAAATCTAGGGATCTCCCGAACGCTTCAGCAAACGGTAGCATTTGTTCCAAAATTAAATGAATGAGAGAGTACCTTTAAATGCGAAAATTAGCCTTTATTACCGCCGAATTTCGCGCACAGCAAAAAATAAAATTTGATTTTTGACGGAGGTGCGAGCGGGTAAATTTTATTTTTATTTTCTACTCTTGCATTTTAAAGGAGCGGTAAATCCGACGAACTATTAATCAATTTGGTGTGGCCTTAGTTTGAATAAGAAAAGTGTGAACTGCCTCAATGAAATAGACATATTTCTGATAGTCATTGCATCCTTATATTGTTTTTTATTAACTCCCACAAAAATGTTCCATGTTTTCCACCAGAACAACTGTTTTTAATCTGAAATTGGAAACAATTTGAATTATGCAATGATTTAGACTAGACTGAACCCTTTATAGTCTTAGATAAGGGACTTGAATGTATTTGGTATTTTCTGTATGTGTACAATTTATCATTCATGGGGGAATTTTTGTAAGGATTGTTAAAGTGATAGTCCATGAATAATAATAAAAATCCCTAATGTATGAGTCCTGTATATTTATTCCTTGAGTAAGAATTTACTGACTATCTTTGATAAGAAAATGTATTCAATAAATTCCCCATCTGACTTCTGTACACAATGTATTGAACTTAACCATTCATCACCCAAGTTCAGTGGTACTGATTTTCTTTGGATGCAATCAATTTTTATCAATATGAGATTAATATGTGTTTAATGAGAGTTTTGACGTAAAGATTTTATCGAGATATATCTCTGATAGACGGATTATTGCTTTAAATACGCAAGTTTGACACATTTTCCGTCTTTAATTTTTGTATTGTATTTATAATCATATTGATCAATTGATCCCAGTTGAGTGAAGGGACTAAGGTTTAAATTGTAAAACGATATAAGCTTAGCCAAATGGCAAACGGGAAACAATTGATATAAGGTCGTTCTGTTTTATAAATATTTAAAGATTTATTTAACTAATGGTATTAATAGGGAATTACATGGTGAAACTATGTCACGAAAATTAACACAATTTTAATGTTTAACTTCTACAACCTTCGTATTCAGACAGAGGCGTTTATCAATATCCGAAATTCTTTTGAAGCAGTGCAGTTACTGCTATACAAATACTGAAATGGTTTGTCACTTCAAGACCAAAAACAATACAATAACTTCAGTGGAATATTTATTCAAAACGGGCATTGTTTTGTCGGAGGTTTCAAATTTATTACAATTGACTCGGTTATCTGAATGCATTCATCCATATTAGCTTGATATATGCTTCTGTATTGTATAATTTGTAACGGTGAAGAGGTGACGTTCCAAACGTCATAGAAATCATGCATTCATTTGGAGAGCTTAAGTTTCAGAATATGATCGCGCATGGTTCAATAAGGATGGTGCTATATCGTGATGGTTGATCGTATATGATACTGAAAATTATATTGATATATTAGTGATATATGTGAAAAATGAATGTGGGTGAATTGAAGTAAAAATAAAAGAATTAATAGTGTAATAGAGAAGAGTCTGGAAGTGTGAATCGCGATTTTTCTTTGAATGTTTAGAGCAAGTGTGTGAACAAAACAACAGAGAAAGATGGTTGTATACTGGTAATATGGGTAGTTCATTTATAATGCATATTGCCACATTAATTCTAAGGAATTGTATGTGTACAGGTAATAAAAAGGTAGGATTTAATTAGACTGGAATCATCAAGATAGAGACCCATTGTGTTACTTTGTCTAGACAGAGCTTTGTGCTTTTGCTGTTTAGTATACTTAGTTATATTGACTGTTGATTGTTTGCCCGAGTTTGACTGCACAAAGAAATTGCAGTTTCATGGTGTTGAAATTTTCACATAATTGAAAATATATAAGTATTGTAAACACCTTATTAATAGATATCATTAATTGTCGGACTTTTTATTTTGCTAAATGTATTAAAAACAAAATTTCATCTCATTTTTAGGCGCTATATAATATAGGCATTCTATAAAAATGTTTTTATTGCAAATGAAGGCAACTTTTCTGGCCATTATGAATAACATGTAGGTAGTTTTAGGAGTGACGCATTTTATATGTCTGAACCAATTCACAATTACTTGTTTACTAGAGTTCCCAGACTGAACAAAACCTAAATGTTCAATGAAAACATTCATGGATTGGTCTTATTTTAGGATCTTTAAATGATTCTGTCATTTTATTGTATTGTAGGTGTGGTTAAGGGATAGAAAATGTAAATATGTATAACAAGAAATAAACTTGTTATGGATTGGAAAGTCAAATATCTTGAAAAAGGAATTGACCCGAATTAAAGGTTTGGTGAATACGGTTAATGTTTACCATCACGTTTGTTCGGCAAACATTTCCGAGTCTCTAAGTGCACTAAGTTTGTTTTAGCAGTAGCTAACTTATTGGTATAACTCCTGAAGTTTTAAATCTAATATAAAAATATTTGAATGACTTGATAAATAAAACATTGTTCCAGAATGTCCAGAGGTCTGCTCTGATACTTCAACCCAATTTGTAGTGAATATTCTCGTATTGATGTTCTTTCATTACTGTTTAAATATTTTTCATTTTTCAAGTGTAGGCAAACAGTGTGTGATTTTAATGAGATACATACTGATTCCTACACTAAGCTGTATCAGGTGCACAAATCATTGTATACTTTTTTTCTAAATATTGAATTTCGGTTTAATTTTTAACAAATTCAACATAAACATTTTGTACTCTATAATTTTCAAGCATGATTTAACTGTACAGTCAAGGACCATAACAATGGTTTATTGTTGATTTTATGCCTTTATTTCTTTACCTAGTTTGTTTGAAATATGATTGCATTCTTAAAAAACATTTCAATTCATTGCATATTCTCATTTTAAAAATATATTCAAGACTGGTATTATATGAATTCAAGTATTACATATATTACCAAGTCATTAATATATATTTACTGTACACTTCGACTTCATTTTAAGTGTTGAAATTTGCATGTTTAGCAATGCAACAAGAGTGCAATAACTGTTTATAAAATTATTTTTCTTGCTTTAAAATAATTTATAAAATGCTCATACTGACTTAGTTTAGATAAACTTCTTTTTATGCTACTCAAAGGAGGAGCAATTATAGCCACGATTTGGTCTGTCTGTGACTGCGTGCCTGCATCCATTTTGCATGCTCTCCAAAGGATGAGCATATAGCCACGGCTTCGTCTGTTCGTCCATCTGTCCGTGCCTTAGTACCTGATGCCTGCATCCATTTTTCATGCTCCCCAAAGGATGAGCATATAGCCACGGCTTCGTCTGTTTGTCCTTATGTCCATGTGTTATAGTACCTGATGCCTGTATCCATTTTGCATGCTCCCCAAAGGAGGAGCATATAGCCACGGCTTCGTCTGTTTGTCCTTATGTCCATGTGTTATAGTACCTGATGCCTGTATCCATTTTGCATGCTCCCCAAAGGAGGAGCATATAGCCACTGCTTCGTCTGTCCGTCCTTATGTCCATTTGTATAAGTACCTGATGCCTGAATCCACTTTTCATGCTCCCGAAAGGAGGAGCATATATATAGCCACCACGTCGTCTGTCCGTCCATCTGTCCGTGCGTTAGTACCCAATGCCTGCATCCATTTTTCATGCTCCCCAAAAAGGAGCATATTATAGCCACCACATCGTCTGTTCATCCATCTGTCTGTGCGTTAGTACCAGATGCCTGCATCCATTTTGCATGCTCCCCAAAAAGGAGCATATTATAGCCACCACATCGTCTGTTCATCCATCTGTCTGTGCGTTAGTACCAGATGCCTGCATCCATTTTGCATGCTCCCCAAAAAGGAGCATATTATAGCCACCACATCGTCTGTTCATCCATCTGTCTGTGCGTTAGTACCAGATGCCTGCATCCATTTTGCATGCTCCCCAAAAAGGAGCATATTATAGCCACCACATCGTCTGTTCATCCATCTGTCTGTGCGTTAGTACCAGATGCCTGCATCCATTTTGCATGCTCCCCAAAAAGGAGCATATTATAGCCACCACATCGTCTGTTCATCCATCTGTCTGTGCGTTAGTACCAGATGCCTGCATCCATTTTGCATGCTCCCAAAAGAAGAGCACTGTGATAGCCGCGGCTTCGTCTGTTCGTTAGTACCTGCTTGGATGCGTCTGTCCCAAATTCCTGTCTGCACTATTTCTCAGCAACCACAGACGGGAATTCAATGAAACTTTATGGGAAGCTTCACTACCAAGAGAAGATATGCATATTGTTGGCACGTTCAATTTCAATGATTTTTCACATACTTCAGGGAGCACCCATCGGTTCCATCGATATTTGTATTTCCAGAAACGAACAAAATGATTTCACAATCTACAGTACTGTTAACCACTGGCTGATGGCTGTATTGACATAATGTATATCAAAGGGTGGAAGCAAAACAAGTCTATATACTTCTTTATTTATATACAGAGTGACTTTAAGTTTTGCTTTGATCTATCGATATTAACTGCAGACCTATCAAAGCAATATGAGAATAAAATCAACGTTTTTCAATTATTGTTGGAGCCTTTGGTTTTGTTGTGTTTCCATTCAATCATTTGGCCAATTAACCTTTTAAACATCAATCAATGTTATTCATACCTTACCAATAATTGAAGCTGTGTTATTGCACACAAAACTGTACAATGAAACATTAAATCATTACTTGAACCATGGCACACTTGTTGGAAATAATTGTTTGTTTTTGTATCAATGCAATTATATATTAATGGATTTCTATAATTTACCTGAGAACAGTTGTAAACAATTTCTTAGGTGGTATATGTGAACCAATGAAAACATGTTGTGGAAAATATTGACCAATAGACATTGTGTACACAGAAAGTCTGTGAATCAATGAAAACATGTTGTGGAAAATATTGACCAATAGACATTGTGTACACAGAAAGTCTGTGAGCCAATGAAAACATGTTTTGGAAAATATTGACCAATAGACATAGGGTAAACAGAAAGTCTGTGAGCCAATGAAAACATGTTGTGTAAAATATTGACCAATATACATTGTGTACACAGAAAGTCTGTGAATCAATGAAAACATGTTGTGGAAAATATTGACCAATATACATTGTGTACACAGAAAGTCTGTGAGCCAATGAAAACATGTTGTGGAAAATATTGACCAATATACATTGTGTACACAGAAAGTCTGTGAATCAATGAAAACATGTTGTGGAAAATATTGACCAATATACATTGTGTACACAGAAAGTCTGTGAGCCAATGAAAACATGTTGTGGAAAATATTGACCAATATACATTGTGTACACAGAAAGTCTGTGAGCCAATGAAAACATGTTGTGGAAAATATTGACCAATATACATTGTGTACACAGAAAGTCTGTGAGCCAATGAAAACATGTTCTGGAAAATATTGACCAATAGACATAGGGTAAACAGAAAGTCTGTGAGCCAATGAAAACATGTTTTGGAAAATATGGACCAATAGACATTGTGTACACAGAAAGTCTGTGAGCCAGTGAAAACATGTTTTGGAAAATATTGACCAATAGACATAGTGTACACAGAAAGTCTGTGAATCAATGAAAACATGTTGTGGAAAATATTGACCAATAGACATAGGGTAAACAGAAAGTCTGTGAATCAATGAAAACATGTTGTGGAAAATATTGACCAATAGACATAGTGTACACAGAAAGTCTGTGAGCCGATGAAAACATGTTTTGGAAAATATTGACCAATAGACAGTGTACATAGAAAGTCTGTGAGCCAATGAAAACATGTTTTGGAAAATATTGACCAATAGACATAGTGTACACAGAAAGTCTGTTATAAGTTAAGAAATACAAGTATTCAGCTTGTTGCTTCATAGAAAGCCTTCAAGCTATAACAAAAATATAATAATAGGCAGAAAAATAATATTAATAATAATGTTTATGCAGTAATTCATGCGTTAGCAACTGCATAGTTTTTATAAACATCTTTGACACTGGTTTGTAATTTGGCCGATACCTGACATCCTAATAGCTGAAGTCACTGATCAATAGTTATAATTTGACACTAAGATTTTGTTAACGGTATCTTTATAGATAGAACTTATTCTCTCCTATTGTCCTGCCTGCCTTATATATCATTCAAAAGGTGTAATAAATTTTGCCTTTATCGCTGCTTGCTATAGATCTACATACACAGATTGACTACGATAATGTAATATGAACATATTAAGAAGACAGCTTGATCAATATTTTGTGATATTTTCTAGATTAAAATGATAATTCTCAGACTAAATGCGGACACTTAATTGTGCGACTGTGTTACACATTGATGATAATTATTTAGCATACAAAAGACTGTCTGGTTTATCATATTAGATTGGTTTCATATTATTTTGCTTTTCTGACTTTTAACTTCTTTATTTATAGTTTGATGAGTAGATTACATGCATTTGTATAAATATCAATTTGTTTATGTGAACCGAAATTTGATATACTGCTCATTGAAACCAATTGTTACCTGGTCTGTTTGTTAGTTATTGAACAAACTATGAAGAAGTGGTTTGAGACATACTGAATGCCTACGCTTCATTGCAAACGTAACTACGATAGGACTTAAAAATACCATATGGACACGATTACAACGTATATAAATTTCCATTCTCTAATTATTGCCGTAATATATTGTTTTGTGGACTTTTCTACTTCTGTGTAGCTGGGATACTTTCAATCACTTTGCGATGAGTAAACAAAAACGTTCTGCCGATCGTTTTGTTGGCTGTAAGCTGGTTTATTTGAAACGTTTAATCCCCTTTCGGAGATAAAATTTAAACATTTCTGATTTAATGTGGCAGTTTGCATTGAGACATACGATTAGAGAAGAATTAGGGACAAATTAGATGTTTTGATAATTCGCATTACTCGGAGAAGAGGAAGACATTTGTTTGGAAACTTTATTTGAATAAATTATTATATGGAAAGTGTTTGTGTATAAATTTCATATAAAATACATCTCGCTACTGGTACTGTTTGTAAATTGACAATCGGATTCGTTTTTAGGGCAGGATACCTGACTACTGTGTATATAAAAAGGATTTGAATTCAATTTGTAAAATGAGAGGGTGATATATGAATATGTAGGTATTCAATTATAGCAGTTTCAATGATAATAGTTTTTATTAGTGTTTGCTGCTCTTTGCATGTGGTACGTTATTGAAATGTGAGCACAATTGGTAGGAAAGCTAAAATAAGGCATTATTAATAAATTGATTCACGAAATGTAAAAAAATACTCCCTTTTACATATTCCGTTGCACTTAATTGAAAAAAAAATGTATGCAAAATGGTGTTCTTAAACATTTATTTTGACAGTTGATCTAATTATGAAGTATGGTGGAAAGATCTCTTTGTAAAACTTGTGACGTAATATGTGGAAATACTGCTTGAGTAAACTATAATTACGAAGAGCCGATATATCATTGATGTGAAGTTTACAAAATTAATTCTTATTTTGGTGCTAAGTTCGATCTGAACTCGGTATGATTGATGCAGTGTAGAAATAAAACAGAAAAGAGATTCCTGATTGAAAATGTTTCCACTAACTAAAGCTACAACTCAGTATAATTTTTCTGAGCGTATGGACGTTGAAACGCACGAGGAAAATGAGGAATATATATATGTGGACGATCCCAAGGATGGGAATGCAAGTAGTGCTGAAGAAAATGTTGAAAAACTTAAAGCAAAGGAAAACAGGAATCAGAGGCTCAGCAAGTCGGCTGGGCCGGCGATGGCTTACATGCGGGCTAAAGCCCAAAGGTTAAATAAAGAAAAAGGAGAGAAGAATGAAATTGATTCCGGCAACGCGTCGGATGACGATTCTTGTTTCTCTGTTCCGTGGAGATTTGTTCCTGACAACATTCTGGCAGATTTGGAATTTTATAAAAATGCTGGTAAATATCATAGCTTTAACAAGGATTTATATGAATTGAAAAATTGATAATTGTTTGTGTGTATTTATTTGTTTTCAGCTTGAATAATACTATGTATCTTTAAAACTCCAGATAAGAACTAAGGAATACAATGTTTGTACTGCTGTAATTATTCATGTTGGTATCTGATGTAAACCAATGACAGGGACCTAAATTTGTCACATACATTCCTCTGTGTAACGCTCCAGTATGTTCCTTAGTATTTACAGAGCTTTCAGTTATATAAACAGAAGTTTTCTGTAAATATGCTTGCAATAAACCGTTTTATTTTTTCGAAAAAAAGTGTCAACCGCGGCCTATATATACAGCCTATAGGAATCTACGCCCCTGTTATTAGACTTGTCCAGGACGTTGGGCTTGTGAATTTCTAGAGCCCTGTAATCATTGTTAAAACAGCTACTTCACCCACTCCAGAGTGGCCCTGCCCACCTTAATCTCCCACAGGTGTTTGCAAAGGAGAGGTTACACAGTACCTAGTAGTTTATTCGAACATACATTAAGAGAGACCTGTGTAGAAATTTAGGATGATTGATAAAATAGGTTTTGGCTCACTGACTATACATTATACATGTAACTATAAGCTTCAAATATTGCCATAAAAAATTGTCCAGTCTGTATGATTACCGGGTATATTACGTTTGTGATCATTTTCCATTTGTGACTGTTTTAATTCACGTTGTGGATATCCTACAACTGCCATAACACTCACTGGTTAACTATCTTGTATGATGCAATTTGTGATCATTTTCACATTTGTGACTGTTTTCACATTATGGATATCCTACAACTGCCATAACAGGTTAACTATCTTGTATGATGCAATTTGTGATCATTTTCACATTTGTGACTGTTTTCACATTATGGATATCCTACAACTGCCATAACAGGTTAACTATCTTGTATGATGCAATTTGTGATCATTTTCACATTTGTGACTGTGTTCACATTATGGATATCCTACAACTGCCATAACAGGTTAACTATCTTGTATGATGCAATTTGTGATCATTTTCACATTTGTGACTGTTTTCACATTATGGATATCCTACAACTGCCATAACAGGTTAACTATCTTGTATGATGCAATTTGTGATCATTTTCACATTTGTGACTGTTTTCACATTATGGATATCCTACAACTGCCATAACAGGTTAACTATCTTGTTTGATGCAGTTTGTGATCATTTTCACATTTGTGACTGTGTTCACATTATGGATATCCTACAACTGCCATAACAGGTTAACTATCTTGTATGATGCAATTTGCCCCGGTGAAATGCAGTTCATGAAATCATGAACTTTTCAAAGCCTTCATGAACAGTTCATGAACTGGTCTTCAACAGTTCTTCATTTGTGTTCATGAACTTTTGGACATGAACCGTCCTTGAATTATGTTCATGAACAGTTCATGAACAATTAAAGAATACTGCAAAGTCCTTGAAATGAACATTTGACAGTGCAATCATATCCATTTCATGAACTATAATGTATTTAATGGTTCTATAAAAGTTCTTAAACAGTTTCATAATGACATTTTCAAAATTATTCAGTTTACCAAATCTGTGTCTATTTTAATGTAAAATGAAAGTTACAAGTCATAAATAGTAATGTACATGGATGGTTTGCTTTAAAGAGCCGTTGTGGTATGACCATCTTGACTAGGCTGTAAGAGCTCTGACAAAAAATCTCCATAACAAAGTTGTACATGTATATATCCCTCAGTACTTAGCAATGTATGGTGTACTTGATAGCTTTACATAGAGTTAAACCATGTTCCTTGCACAGCCACTGATAGATTTTGAGGATTTCTGTTGAGTTAACTTGTCATGGACAGTTCAAGAATGCTGCCTAAATTTTACATTATTTACGCATGAGGAAATTGGAATTTGCAATTTTGTTATTTCTTTCAAAAGTATTATTTATTTATGGCAAATGAAGTTCATTGCAAAACATAAAAAATTGACACTGTTGCAATATTATGTCACTTCCAAGAGTTAAACCAACATTTTGTTAATATTTTGAATTATTTTAGTAGATTACCTCCCTTTATCAATAATTACATATTTTTTTATTTTTTCCAATAAAAACACCATTAAAAAAATATATAGTGAAGGTCTGCCTAGAATATAGTAACTTGCAACTGCTGTGAAATTAAATTTAACAAACATTATACAATTTAGAAATCTATTTTAATTGTGTTTAGTTACCATATATATAGAAGGGAAAGGACAAAATACTTTTGCTCGCCCATATGGGATATCCCGGTGGCGAGGGTAAATAAACTTAAATCCACAAAATACTTTAACCATTGTATTGTATACAAACATACAATACTTTAACCAATGATGTATGGCTTACCCTGAATAGTTCATGAACTGTTCAAGTAATAAGCACCTTGAACGATTCATGCCCAGAACATGAAGTTAAAATGAGACTATGAAGTTGTATAGGAAAATGTTCATGAACTGTTCATGAATGCTGTGTTCATGAACTGGTAATGAACTGAACATAAAATACTGGGTTGTTGAATAGTTCATGAACAGTTCAAGAATGTTCGGCAATGAAATGTGCATTAAAGATTCTTGATTGTACTTCATGGACTGTTCATGGACTGTTCATGAATCATATCCAATTCATGAACTAATAATATCATGAACATTTCAAGAATTAGTCTCATTTTAACTTCAAGGAATTTCATGAATTGTTCATGAATTGTGAACATGAACTATGCATGAATATTTCATGAATAATTCATGAACTGTAACAGTTCATTTCACAGGGGTGTGATCATTTTCACATTGGTGACTGTGTTCACATTATGGATATCCTACAACTGCCATAACAGGTTAACTATCTTGTATGATGCAATTTGTGATCATTTTCACATTTGTGACTGTGTTCACATTATGGATATCCTACAACTGCCATAACAGGTTAACTATCTTGTATGATGCAGTTTGTGATCATTTTCACATTTGTGACTGTGTTCACATTATGGATATCCTACAACTGCCATAACAGGTTAACTATCTTATTTGATGCAATTTGTTCTTTGTATGCTAATTAAAAAAAGGAAGCCTCTTTATAACTATGATTGACATCAAGTATAAAATCCGACCGTTGAGATCATCAGAGCTGATCAGTGTATGATACTTTATAGATAATTGGTTATTTGATATAAGTGTGCAAATACTTGTAGAGGAGTGTCACAGCAGAACAAAATGACAGGTTACCATTCATTCTGTTTCCAAAATTATCTCTTTTGTACAGTGAAATCTATGAGATTGTCTTTTAACCTGGAAAATCTTGCTGATATTTGTATTATTTCAAATGGTTGAATTGATTACGTGGTTACTTGCTGAGCTATGAATGATCATTGATGAAAGGAAGCATTTTAACGGTCCACAAAAGATGTTTAATATCAAGTAATTGCCTTAATTGCCGCTTAACCTTTTCATTCATAATCAATTTATTATTTATAATTATATAGTGATGATAGATGTAAATATTTTAGTACATTCATTATCATACTATTATTTATAACCATCTAATTGGTGTAACTTAGTGTGTTTATACAAATCATCCTGCATACACCTTTGCGACTAAATACTTTATCATTAAATAAAGCATTATAAATTTAAAACGAAAGGACTGAAGGTCCTAAGGTCTCAGGTGCTTCCAAGACGAGACGAGGCACGTTTTCCATATTATCATATTAGAAATAAATACGCGACTATTCGGGTAAACTTGTCCGCCAATGACACAAATAATCAAGATAACTCCCACCATTCCACAATTGATATATCCCTGAAAAGTCAGCCATTACACTCATCAAATCTATAATAAACTCAGAGGACTTAATTTTACGTGTCCTATTTTCTTGAGACGATGAATATGGCTGTACTTCGAGTAGACCATCTGGTTGACGATGATAGCAATGAGACGCTAAAGCGCCTCAAAAATGCCATTAATATTTTGCAATGGATTTTACCCATGTTTTTATGAAAACCCATCCCACCCTTTACTCTGTTAATGTATTCTTTATGCCAGTGGCGCTCATTGTGTGTATGTAATTATGGTTTGTGAGGTGAATTCATCTATTTTGATGATATACACACTAGCATTATTGGACATGTAAAACACTTATCCATACAAATCAGCTGATATTATATTGGAAATATTTGAATGTTACAACTCGTTAAGAAGTTAATTAAGACGCATACGCCAAGGTGTGTGACCTGACACTTAAAACAGTTCTATATAGTTTAAATTGCCTTAAGTTCCAACACATTTAATATTTCTGATTCTCTAATAATCTGAACTGGTTATTTCATCTACAACAGATTAAACAAATGTCCCTAAGTTATTAAGTCTGTAAATTTAGCTGCTAAGAAAACTTGTTTTCTTCTATGAATCAATACAGTATTGCTCTATGATCCTTTATTTGATTAGAATATTGTTTATGTAAACCGTGAATTGCAGCTCTAAGAAATAAAAACAAGATCATATCGGTCTAAGACGTAGAAGCTTCTTAACTAATCAATATATAAGTAATAGAGTAAACAATCATTGTTTTCCCATCAGTCAAGGAATGCAATGAGGTCCAGTCAAATACAGGATTTGAATGTGTTGTATAAATAAATACCTAATGTAAGTTTTGTTTCTATTTACATGTTAAACATAAGATAACAATTACAGTGGTTTGCATTGCTATAGATAAACCTGCAGTACCGTTGATTGATTACCTAACTTAAAATTACCGATCCCGAGTTTACTTTGGAAATAGTTTATACTAGGGAAAAACACAGGCTTAGAGAATGTTCCTTTTTGTGTTTTAGGCTCAAAGTAAAAAAACACCCCTTCCACATCATAAAATTGCTTTTTGTCTGACACAGAAGATAAATGGTCATTATTTATCAGTCACTGATATGATCATGTATCTAGTATAATGAGCTACGAAGTTCTTGTGCTCCCAACTTGATATTCATTTCTGCGCTTATTTTATCTTCGGGAACAAACTTCAAAATACTGAGTGCCAGGTAAGGCAGGTAACCGAACCATGTCTTGTGTATGCGGCAGCCATGGCTTGAACCCACAATCGCCCCCATACATAGAGGACGCTCATTGTTTTCATCGGGATTTATGTTGTTTTTCAACAATTTTTCTGTCATATGGGGCGGCCAGTTGACCCAACCAGTTTTCCTTGATTTAATTATCAGCCAGTACTAACTTGCTCTAAATCGCAAGCAATTGACCACTTCTCCATTTATGGAGGACATAACCGTAGCCAACTTCATGGAAGAATATAACCTGCTCAACCGGGCTCTCTAGAAATTGAGCCACTGGCACTGAGATGGTATGACTTGAATCGATCAAATATGGAGGAATGTTTTAAAACAATAAATCCCCTTGAAAATCCCCGTGTTTAATTATTCCAAAATTTGTTTGAATCTAATGATTTCCTGTTATCAGAACTTAATTCTATTCATTGATATGCAAACAAACTGCCAGATTACGTATTGAGTTTGTGCAGAAAATCAATCTGAATTGTCGTATTATTTTAAAATGAAAAATAATGTATTCATTGCCTGAAAACCGCATACTTTCAACACTATTATTTGTTGTAAAACTGATGTGTTTTTATCTCAAAGGATCCCTAAGAGCATGTTCATTTAAAAACACATAAGGGAATGTAAATGTCAAAATAAAATGGCAGTTAGCATGTTTGATGCATTTTCAAAATACTGAATGCAGATAAAATATGAATGGTATTTGTATTCTATTTGACTTGCATTTTGAATGTTAATGGAAAAAGTAAATAAATAAAAGCTCTATTTGCACAGCAGAGTTTGATAAATTGAATACATCTGTCTAGTTACTTGTAATAAATCTTTAGAGGTGACACAAAATGTTTATTTCATACAGAGAAAGTAAAGAAGTAGTTCTGGGCTTCATGTAAATGTTCTATCAATGCTGTTAGAGTCACCATTATGTCACATCTGCTGCAAACCTAGGTATGTTGTGTGGCTTGTATAATATGTTCTGTAAAAATTATAAGTAGCTGGGAATTTAAGACGATCATCGTAATGTTATGTTACAATGTTGATGATTACCACAAAGTTGTCAGTAATCGAAAAATCTCAAAACATTGCAAACAAATCTAGATTTACGGTATGATTTCTGTCAGACTTCATTTTCCCATTCTGTATCACAAGATATTCCTTGAAAGTTAAAGTATTCACATGTATGAATTGTCTTGCTGTACATAACTTAGATGCTAAATATTCTCACAATGTTGAACTATAGCTGATACCAATTCATATTAAACCTTCAGTGTATTACATAATGATTTTTTCGAAACAGTCAAATTACCATTCTATGTATTTAAATATTGTATACAACAACTTCATGCAGATTGTTGCAGATTGAATTTAAAACACTAACAAAAAACATTGCTGCATGGAAGTCTACATTGTTCTGCATGTTTATTTTCTTACTATTAATTGTAGCTTCATAAATATAAGCACGGAGGCAATGGTATTGCAAAAAGTCAGTGATTTAGTATCAGCCAAGTGCCTGATTATTTGGTTTCAGATGTCATCATTGCAGAAGTGTAACACTTTGTTATTCATTCATACTTTATATATTTAGGCAGGATTTGTTTTGTGAGCAACTGTAGAATATTCTATCATATTGAATTGTATTTATAATAAATGCAAGCTATTTCTTTACAACAATGAATGAAGAGGATGTGCAGGAAATGCTGTGGTGCATGCAGCCATCCCAAAAACACACAGAGATATGAAAAATCATCCTCGGTACCCAGGCTATTCATAACATATATGATACCCTAGGCAAACGTGCTGTAGAAATTTTCTACTCTTGAATAATTAATTAGATGAAATCCAGCCTCTTGATTGGCTGCATGACACATACCTCATGTGTTTCGGAAATCGCCTAGGAGTCACGGATGAAATCGCAGTTCTGAGCGATAGCTCTTCACAAAGGAGATTCCTTTTTTGTTATCGTCCATTTCATTGGTTGAAAAATGCTCATGAATATTCATTCATTACGAAGTTTCACTTGCCAGTTTGCCCAGGGTATCATATATGTTATGAAAAGCCTGGGTACCGAGGATGATGAAAAATTCATATGTCTCTCTTCAATTTAAATAACTTTTTTGCTCATTGACTATAATACTGGATCATTAAATATGTGTGAAATAACGGAGCTATTGATATATAATACTTGATAGAATTATTTAACAAACAAGAATCAATATCATCAACAATACCCGACTTGCAATTCAAACTGTTTGTCAGTTAACAGCTGTTAACTTCTCAGACTACCATTTGATTTCTCAAAATATTTGTTGGCATTTAACTTCTCAAAACACTAATCACCATTAAGCTATAAACACTTACATATTCACTTGTTGTACACTTATACTTGCGTATTTACTCAGCTTACAATAGTTTTCCTGTCAGAGTTGACTTAGAATGTACCAAATCAATACATGAAGTCCTCTGGTCACTGGATCTAACGAAATGGTATCAATGTGAATATCTGTGCCTTGTTACTCAATCAATATATTGTTGAGTAAATCATTTATAACTCTCTGGTAGCTACCTGATGGTCAATGTGGAAGTATTGTATGGTATGGTGGAGGTTTTATAGTCAGTGAGCTTGCAATATTATATATTGTAAATTATATCTCTGGAACACAATACTTTAGATTAGTCAAAGGTCTGTACCTTAAATTGTACCAACAAATGACTGGAAGGCTGACTGTGGTTACTTGCTTGATATATGTTCCACTTTAACCAATTTGTTCTTACATGGTATCACATTGAACTATCAGTGTGCTTTTAAATATGTATCTTGCTCATCTGAACATGAAATGTTTGAATTGGTTTCATCCAGTATTGTTGTTACATTGGCTAAATCATCTCTAATAAGAACTATTGCAACGTTACCAATTGAAAATATTTTTATCATATTACTAACAGACACAACTTGTAAAATGGCCTGATTGTTGAAAAAATTGATGTTTTTTTTTAAATTTTATGATGTACAAACATCTTTCTTCAACAAATACCGATCAAAAAATTATGAGTTCATTCTTTGTTAATGCATGGTTATTGATGTTCTAACCATAGGAAATATATTTGTCATGTTTGTTTAGGTAAAAAGAATAACAAAAAATGAGCATAATATAACTTTAATGACTTACATAATCCTATCTTCATGTATTATATTGATTACAGTATTGTAGGTGGAGGGGTCTAACTTTCATGGATTTTGTGGTTAGATCATTCAATATAATCTTATAATCCATGTTATCTTTGAACCCATCATTAAAGTTCTGTTTAATGAACAAATTACATGACACAAAATTTATTTATAGTTGACAAGTTTTCAAATAATATGTGCTGTGTATCTGATGTCTGATTTATTGTTAGTACAGATATCATAACTATGTTGATGTTGTATACTTTCAGACAACAAGTTACAGGATCAAATACAGAAAACCACACAACTTGTATTTGTGGAGAAAGATGGGAAAGCTGTAAGTGATCTTTTGGTACCTAGTTAGAACTAGAGAAAGTCTAAGCATTAGCTTACATGTATCAAAGGACTGTAAGGCTGTATAATGTTGCTATATATCGGTGACCACATATACAAGATCAACAACAGGGTTGTCAAATGGTGACAGAATACAGTCGGACCTTGTTTATGCCACAACCTTTTATCCGAATGCTTGGTATCAACCAAAATAAATATCATATCCTGATGTAACTTTTTATGCACGTCGAATTGAAATGGGTTATTCATAACCATGTATTATTCGAAATAAAATTTCGGGCCGACAAATTCTAATGAACAAGGTTCGACTGTATGTAGCTAATGAATATTGTAACATTGAAAGTATGACTTACTTTCTAACTCGTATTCAGTTCTTTAAATGTGTATTTATGCCCATATAAATTGATGGTATGGTCTGATGTTTTTGACCTGTCACAGATATTTTGATCGTTAATATTCATTGAATGGACAGATAGGGACAGTAGTATGAATTTAAGTATTGAGTATTTTCATAGGAGTATGGTTTACTTGAAATCTTGTCTTGTTGTGAATAATTTACTGAATTGTAAAAACAGTTACACTCTGATGAGTTAAAACTCGGATTTGGGATTTGCTTACTTCGATATTAAGAAAGGTTAAAGAAAGGTCGACCAATTAAGTGACCTGCTACAGGCCAAAAAAACAGACAATAAAAGTATACTGTCCTTACTATTATGCTTGTTAATATTTCACTTGACGTATCATCTGAGCCTCACCGTACATTTTATGTGCATTCAGTATTGTCTATTTAAACATGTTTGACTGTATAATTTCAGGTTGCTCAACTGAAGGCTCCAATCAACAGTCTGTTTCCTCGGGAACTTGGTCCACAGCAAGCAGCTAGATGGTATATTGTCTATAACACTCTTCATTCTTACATTCTGTAGTATCTGATTATAAGGGAATTACATTCAGTTTTAAACATTGCATTATTTAAACACAGCTTGTTGAGGTATTGGTTGTCACTTCTTATCCTGTCAAGTGTATGTGACAGCATGTAACTAGGGTAGGAATGAGTGGAAATGTTGACCTCATGTACCTGGCTGTCAATTTCCAGTAGCTACCTGATCATAGAATGTTTGCGACAGATTAAACATGATGAAATTATTAATTACAAAGGGCACCGTATCTCCCCTTTATTAAACATTGTCATGTCAGGGTAAACAAAATATGGGTTGTAAGTTTTTCGAACACACCCTCCCTTCATTCACTCAAATCAGCAACGGGCAAGTAGACTGGATTCAAAACACAAGATGCCCCCCCCCTTCACAGAAGTTTTTGTCATCTTTGATATATGTCATTGTCCTATTGTGTGGTACAAAATGTGTACCAGTATTCCCTAAAGCACTTCCTCCCTGTCCCCTGCAAGTAATTGTCCATGCCCTAAATATTGACATAATTTCTTATACTTATCATTTATATAGCGGAATATTATGTTATTGCTGATGAGATGACTTACAATATACAATTTCAGGCCAGCTGATATACAAGTGATAGACAGAAGAATTAAGCATATACCGTATGTGCCAAATGAACCAGAACCCTTCTACAAAGTCAGTAAGTATTTTCATCTGTATTTTATAATCAAACGTGTGTGTAATACAGGAATACATTGGAGAACCAGGGGACAATTTCACTAAACTTTGTACGGAAGTTAATTTCTTAAATCTGTTCATACAAACTTTGTGGACGTAAAGACTTTCTTGGGACTACGAAGATCCTCTTCGTAGGAAGTTTAGTGAATTGGCCCCCAGCTGTTGATATGTGTAGTAAAGATTTTTTCCACAGTTTTGTCGACCCCGCTTGTGGTGAGCTTGACATAGTTGCAACAATGGTTGATCGGTGTGTCAGTGCATGTGTCTGATGATGAGACAGTGTGTTGCGCACAAGACTCATTTCCGTAGTTGAAAGGTCAAGGTCACACTTAGAGGTCAAATGTAAAAAATGGGTCTAAACATCTTGTCTTTAATATGACACTGCATTTATTGTGGAATTTTCAAATTACTTGACACAAATGTTTACCATGATGAGTTGATTTGTTGCATGTAATACCCATGTCCATAGATCAAAGGTCAAGGTCACACTTAGAGGTCAAAGGTCACAAAAGGGTCTTAAATGGCTTGTCCAGAATACTGCTCTGTTATTTATTGGGAGACATACTCTGTATAGCATTATATAACCATATTCTCTTCATCCCTTGACAATTAGTAGACTCAACATGTTGCCCTTGGGCATCTAGTTACAGAGAACTCCTTTTCATTCTTGAATGTGATATTATATGAGATGGTTAAGCCAATGTATGGAGATTTAAATATTGAAACAATCTCCAAGTGTTTAAATTAAAAGATAAATCTAGCGAATTATAAATCATATGATTTTTATTTACATATAAAAATGTATGACATTTTGTATTTGACCTGTTTACAGGTGGTCTGGAGAAGACACCGATGGTACGAGGGGAGGACAGGGGAGGTAGACTGGTCTTCATGTACGAGCCTCGTAGCACATTTGTAAGTTTCTGTCAGAACAATCTTACTATAGATTTGTAATAAGGGCTCCTTATTTTACACCACTTTAAGTTAAATATAACTTGCTATAGCTATAAAATGGTGTGTATGTATAATGTTTGAATATTTAGATTCATTATCTACAGTGAGATTCTAGATTACTTTGTCTGGTACAAGTATGTTCATGATGATACCTAGCCATACAACATTTGTAAACATTCTTTGTTACCAGTTGCTCCCATACCCTTGCTATTAAAAATGGTGTTGAATTTTATTTTCATTATGTGCAGTTAAACTTCGAAACCTCGAACAGTCGTCGGATCTAGCAATTAGTTTGTGCCATCTTTTGTTCGAGTCATCTATGGTATGCATGTGTATGTACGAACTGACTGTTTTAAGGTTTTAAGTACTGTATTGTTCGACCTATCTATAGTAAAAAATGAATGAAAAGGTAGCTAGGGACTGCAAATGTGTTTGATCTATCTCTGTTGGAGTGATTTACTGTTAGATAAAATGAAGTATGAAGGGATTTCACTGGGACTTAAGAACCTGTTTGAGGTATCTACTGTGTTTGAGCTAAAACTGTTTGAGGTTTCGAAGTTCTTCTGTATTATAATCTAGTATACATTTAAGTCTGTTTGTGTCTGTGTTGCTTAGTTTATGTGGATCTCAGGTACTATGCTAACTATGTGCATTACTTAATTTTGCATAAAGAAAACAGATTTATTGTTACAATAATACAATGAAACAAGTTAAAAATGCATTTAATCTAGCGCTGGGCCTACATCGACAGACTATTCAAGGTCATATATTGTAGGCTTGCATTTAGTGTTGAATCAGAAATATGTTAATATAAAAACTGCATACAGTTTTATTGAAAATTCGGTGGGAACTGCCATCTACTCAGTTTTAAATTGCCCGTCTTGCTGACTCATTCTATTGTACTGATATTTACTGAAAATCCATTTGCTGCATTAAGAATAAATATATAGTTTGAATATATCCCAACAGATTTTCTTTGAATTTGTTTCCGTCATCTTCGACTTAACTCATTTCCTGATTAGGGACCCTGGTTGACACAAATGACATTTCAGTTACCTGATGATACATGGTAGTCTTTTATATATCATTACAGATTTAATGCACATTCTAACATTTTATCTTTACTCTGTCAGTCAAATAATGAAAAGTCAGAGGTATTGTAGTTCATTTTACTGCTTTTAAACAAATGCATTAGATTCATGCACAATATATTCACTGCTTCCATTGTGCTGTATTCAACATGACTACATGTATACTTATGTCTTATGTAAATGTAGATAATAGACTGAAATATTGACACATATCAGTTACATAGGCTTGAAGTATGTGCTTCATTGTAAAGTAGAACTTCTGATGTTTGATATTCTGTTCGCTTATGGTTTGTTTTATTTGACTTTTCTGGTCATAAGCAAACAGTGAAAACAGCATTTTGAGAAATGTATTTGTCATATTTTTCAGCATAACATATTTCAAAATGTTGTGAATACATGATTTCAGTCTTTTTGCAACAATATGCATATACGACTCATAGCTTGTATTGAACTGAATTATCTGTGTGAGAATGGTGAGCTATAAGTACTAAACTGAATTGTGTATATGAGAATGGTGAGCTATAGGTGCTGAACTGAATTGTGTATATGATAATAGTGAGCTATTGGTGCTGAACTGAATTGGGTATATGAGAATAGTGAGCTATTGGTATTGAACTGAATTATCTGTGTGAGAATGGTGAGCTATAAGTACTAAACTGAATTGTGTATATGAGAATAGTGAGCTATACATAGTTATTGGACTGAATTGTGTATATGAGAATAGTGAGCTATAGGTGCTGAACTGAATTGTGTATATGAGAATAGTGAGCTATACATAGTTATTGGACTGAATTGTGTATATGAGAATAGTGAGCTATAGGTGCTGAACTGAATTGTGTATATGAGAATAGTGAGCTATTGGTGCTGAACTGAATTGGGTATATGAGAATAGTGAGCTATAGGTGCTGAACTGAATTGTGTATATGAGAATTATAGTGAGCTATAGGTGTTGAACTGAATTGTGTATATGAGAATTATAGTGAGCTATAGGTGTTGAACTGAACTGTGTATATGAGAATTATAGTGAGCTATAGGTGTTGAACTGAACTGTGTATATGAGAATTATAGTGAGCTATAGGTGTTGAACTGAACTGTGTATAATGAGAATGGTGAGCTATAGGTGTTGAACTGCATTGTGTATAATGAGAATGGTGAGCTATAGGTGTTGAACTGCATTGTGTATAATGAGAATGGTGAGCTATAGGTGTTGAACTGCATTGTGTATAATGAGAATGGTGAGCTATAGGTGTTGAACTGCATTGTGTATAATGAGAATGGTGAGCTATAGGTGTTGAACTGCATTGTGTATAATGAGAATGGTGAGCTATAGGTGTTGAACTGAACTGTGTATAATGAGAATGGTGAGCTATAGGTGTTGAACTGCATTGTGTATAATGAGAATGGTGAGCTATAGGTGTTGAACTGAACTGTGTATAATGAGAATGGTGAGCTATAGGTGTTGAACTGCATTGTGTATATGAGAATTATAGTGAGCTATAGGTGTTGAACTGCATTGTGTATAATGAGAATGGTGAGCTATAGGTGTTGAACTGCATTGTGTATAATGAGAATGGTGAGCTATAGGTGTTGAACTGAACTGTGTATAATGAGAATGGTGAGCTATAGGTGTTGAACTGCATTGTGTATAATGAGAATGGTGAGCTATAGGTGTTGAACTGAACTGTGTATAATGAGAATGGTGAGCTATAGGTGTTGAACTGCATTGTGTATAATGAGAATGGTGAGCTATAGGTGTTGAACTGAACTGTGTATAATGAGAATGGTGAGCTATAGGTGTTGAACTGCATTGTGTATAATGAGAATGGTGAGCTATAGGTGTTGAACTGAACTGTGTATAATGAGAATGGTGAGCTATAGGTGTTGAACTGCATTGTGTATAATGAGAATGGTGAGCTATAGGTGTTGAACTGCATTGTGTATAATGAGAATGGTGAGCTATAGGTGTTGAACTGCATTGTGTATAATGAGAATGGTGAGCTATAGGTGTTGAACTGCATTGTGTATAATGAGAATGGTGAGCTATAGGTGTTGAACTGCATTGTGTATAATGAGAATGGTGAGCTATAGGTGTTGAACTGCATTGTGTATAATGAGAATGGTGAGCTATAGGTGTTGAACTGAATTGTGTATATGAGAATAGTGAGCTATAGGTGCTGAACTGAATTGTGTACATAAGAACGGTGAGCTCTCAGGATTCCACTAAATATGAGACTATTGAGCTACCAGAATTATATTGAGTTGTGTATATGAGAATAATGAGCTACCAGAATAAGAGTTGTACATATTATTGAGATTGGTGTATTATTGATGTGTTATATTTATCAAATATAAACTAGGATTGGAATGTAAGTTCTTTTTTCTGTTGTATGGTCACCAGGGTGATGTTTCTCGTACAAATGTTTGTTGACAAAGATGTTTCCTTGTATCACTATGTCGTATATCTTAAAATTGTTGTTAATTACAGTAATGTCTCTCTGGGGTTACAGCTTATTATGATTCATGTTAAATAATTATACTGTTGTCATTTAGAAATGGCTGATTAGCAACACTTCTTTGAATGGACAAATGATACCTGTATGAATTCTTAGTTAAGTACCCTTAGTCAACTAAAAGTCATTAATAGTTTGGCTGTCTGTGTTTGAGGCAGGAAATATGTCTTTCCCTTAGACTGCAGAATTAATGTTTGGGATATTTTAAGCTTCCTGCTTTCAGTGGACTTGATACATAGTATGATAGTGATCTATGATGGTCCTTGTGCATTCCTTACATGACTTGTTAAATTATAAATACTGTATGATGGAGGGAAAACTGGTCTGTCTGCTCTGTTATTTTATATATGCAGTTAGATTTATATTGTTCTTACCCCTTGCATACATGTACCATATGTACAAATATCTGCTGGCTTTAGTTTGAATGTAGGAATAGTATAATTATTTAAAAAAATAATTTTTTTATGATTTTCATAATGTATAAATATGCATATTAAAAATGTACCTATGCTATTTTATCTATTCAAGTAGTGTTTACTATCAATATATAAAGTTACACTAATCTTATATTTATTTCAATATTTTGGTATGAAATCTGTCTTATAAGCATAAGAATTTCACACTGAGTTCAATTGAAGCAATTAATTTATTTTTATTTCATTAAATATTAATATTTGATCTGTATCAGTAAATACATTGATTATTTGATTTGGGGGTTTCACAGTAGACAGCGCTTTTAGTATTGTATTTTTTGTGAATACTCTGCTCAGTATAAGTGTTTGAATCCGCACTGAAAATGAATTGAATTGTTTACATTACTCTTGTCTGTTAGTGTCATTGAAAAGTCTTTAGTGGTTAAAATGTGTCTCACATAAAATTCATTGTAGTTGTAGGAAAGATAGTTGCACTTTTGTTAAGTAAAATGCACCCATACTTTTTATTTTGGTATTACAAGGCAAGCAGAAGGTAGATTCTGTTGTATAAGTATTAGAGATGTTTATTTGTTTTGTAGAACTACCTTTTTTTAAATTTCAATGTTTGTCCTGTAGGCGGAAAAATTACCTTAGTTTTGCATTTTTTTATCCTATGAGCTGCTTTAAACTTTATTTTGATAACAACAAATATTTAAGCGGCCATGCAGGTTTAGATATTTTGTATATTTTTATTCACATACATTTCGTGGTACTGTAAGGCCAACCTTAAAAAATTGTTTGCAGTAACGTGACTGACTCATGAAAAATGCCGAATAAACTAAATTCATCAATGAAAAAAAAATGTCCTGTTCTTTTGGCCAATACAGTACTTAACTAAAACAAAGTACCCATCTACCCACTGTTAAAATTCCAGGTCGCATAACCGTAAATAAAGACTTTTTTAAGGATGGCCTGATATCTATTGTTTAAATGGTCTATACTACATTGTTAGCTTTCAAATACTACATGTATTACTTTATTTGCATCATACTGACATTATACAACAAAATAATTGTGTACGGCCAAGGTATTTTTGCTTATATATGCAAATTAACAGAAAATTATGTATTGCAAATTTAGTTTTAACTTATTGACGTAAATTAATACACCGTCCCATTGTTCAAAGTATTTGTTCTTTCAATGTAGATATAATTGAGATAGTGTTTCAAGCAAATGATAAAACATCGTGTCACAATACTGCATTGCCAAAATATAAAACCCTTGTTTGTCTGTTAATTAATTGTTTGACAGTTTATACTTAAATCTGTCATGTAAGAATTCATTGCGATTGTTTTAAGTTTTTTCTGTTTACAAAATAATGTCCAAATAAATCTTAATGTATCATGAAACAATGATATCTTTGGGTACATTGTTGACTCTTTATATTGTGATAGACAACTGCAAGCATCTGATACAAACATTGTATAGATTTCTATGTGCTATCATAATACACAGTGGTATTTTTAGAGCAGCTCTTTTGTACAATGAACAGAAGTTTTGATGAAGAATTTTTATATTTGTACCTAAATGTGGCAGCGTCTGAGATTTTTGGCCCAAACACACTGAGCCTCGTTTCTGAGAAAAACGCAATAAAGAAGACGTCATGTTTTCATATTAATTGCAACAGCTAGTTGAAACATTTCAGTAAAAGATTTATGATTCAGCAGCGAGTTGAAGCAAAACAATTATTGATAAAAATTGAAACGGCCCTTTTCTTAAGGAAAATAATAATATACATTTATTTGTAAAATGTGAAACTATATTTTGCTGTATTAAATTTGTGAAACTTTTTTGTAGATCTAGTCTTGATGACCATATTAAAAGTGCTGTTATTCCCTAAACAAATTGTTTTGTAATATATTTTTCATTCAGCAATGTTAATAACTCAATTTCGCCCAGATATGTCATTTGGGCCAACAATCTCAGAGTATGCCACATGTATGTCTTGAGATACACAGTTGAACCTGTGTCAGTGGTCACCTGAATTAAGCATCCACCTGTTTTAAGCAGCTAATATTGAAAAATCTCAACTGACTATTTTTGTAGAAAATACACCTGTATTCAACAGCCATCTGTCTCAAGCAGTCACATTTGATGCATCTCTTTACTGGCTGCTCAAGACAGATTTGACTGCACATAATTATTTATACTTGGATTCAAAGTGATATAATCGCACAAATCCTTTAGTCCTAAAAAATGGACACTGCAAAACTATAAATAGGGGTATAACAACACCACTTTAATATGAAACCTTTAACAAGTTATTGAATATTGATTATACAGTAAAACCCCAATAATAAGACCACCCTTGGGACCCTTGAAAACTGGTCTTATTATTGAGGTGGTCTAAATATTGAGGTTGAATAGATAGCAAAACAGTGAAAACGACCTTGAAAATTGTGTTCTTGTTATTATGTCTTCTTATTATTGAGGTGGTCTTTAAGTAAGATTCTACTGTATATTGTATTGTTATAATATATACATTTATATTACAGTTTGTACGATCTCGTGTTGGTGGTATACGAACTGGTCCTGAACAATGTGCAGTCAGTATAGATCGTTCTCTAAATGACTCAACGCTTGTATTTGAGTCAAGATTTGAAAGTGGCAATCTAGCAAAGGCAATACAAGTGTAAGTGATTTTTTAGTATTATATCAAAATGTTCATTCCAAGTTTCATTCAATAACTTTAATTTAGAATATACACTACATGAACTGATGATATTCTTGAAATGGAGAAGTGAAAGGGAAAAAGATCTACCGGTATATTCTTTATTCATGTCACTACTAGAAATAAAGATTTTTACCACCAAGATCTTGTCATTCCTACTACAGTTGAACTTCGAAACCTCAAACTGCCATCTGAACTGGCAATCTGTTCGGATCTAGCAATTAGTTCGAGCCATCTCGTGTTCGAGGCATCTATCGTAAACTTGTATATATGTACTAACTAGCTGTCCCTGGTACAAGTGTACTATGCATTATGAAAATGGTTAAGATAATAAATTTTGGGTCAAATTTATTCTTCGACACTTTGACGTTTTCGAGTGTTCGACCTATCTCTGTTCGAGTGATCTACTGTTGGATACAACGAAATAAGAAGGGATTTTCGCTGGGATTTAGGAACCTGCTCGAGGTATCTACTGAGTTCAAGCCAAAACGGTTTGGGGTTTCGAAGTTCTACTGTACAAACAACAATAAAAAATGTACTTATTTGAACATAAAGCAAGCAAAATGGTATTAATGTTCAAATAAATTTAGCATTAATTTCTTGTAATATCTCTCTAAGTAATTGATGCATTTTGCAAGTGTTTCTTATTGACGTTGTGTAAGATCTAAATCTATCAAAATTAATACTTACCAAATATTTCAATCCTTATGTTGAATGAATTAAGAAACCGTTGTTTTGTGATTGAATGAATTTTGTTTTGTCAGAATGCTAATTGTTTTCATGTTTTATTTTGTACAGAGGAGAATATGAGTATGAGTTATGGTTACGTTATGATTTATACACCAACAAACATACACAGTGGTTCTACTTCTCTGTATCTAACACAAGACCTAATGTCAATTATAGATTCTCTATAGTCAACTTTATGAAGGTAAGTATCAATGCGTATACACTGAATGTGTACGTAATATACTCAGTAAAAACGCAAAATGTTAGAATTAACAAATTTCATGAACTTACCTAGGTATGCAAGATAGAAACAGCAGTCATTGAGAGTGATTAATGTAAGTTGAAATGACATAATCAATTCATGATCAATTAAAATATGTTAGTTTAAACGTACACTTTTATGTGTTCAAAGTTTGGTTATTTACAAATGAGCGCTGCTATGGGATTTACAACCTCTTCTATATGTGACGTCATTTCGAGAAAACGTAACATGTGATGTCTCTATTTGCAAGTAGGAAAAAAAGTTTACTCCATGTGGTCACTTCGTTTTTATATTGCCATATGGGGCAAATATCACATGTGACGTGTTCTGGAAATGACGTCACTTAAAGAAGAGGTTGTAAATCGTACAGTATATTTCTGATTTGCTTAGTCTACTTAGTTGGACAAAACTGCCCAATACTTGAAATAATTCAGTGAGTGGCATCCAAACATATATTTTGTCTGTCAATTTGTGTATGCTGTAATGGTCAGTTTTGTGACCATGGTAGGAACAAATTTTTATTTAAGTTCTGTGATCATTTCAACACTGGTTATAAAAGACAAGATCTTTAAATCATTTAATGTTTTTTTTACGTATTTGTAGCCTGACAGTTTGTACAATTATGGCATGAAACCATTGATGTACAGTGAAAAGGATGCTTTACAGAAGAAAGTTGGCTGGCACAGATGTGGCACTAGTGTAAAATATTACAAAAATAATATCAAGCAAGTATATTGTTTTATCTTGAATAGAAGCTTCATATGATGCTTGCTCCTTATGACCTATAAATCATAGCTACTAACCCCATTCTTGCTTACCTGGGCTCAATTATCTCTTAGTACAACGTTTTATGTGCTTAGCGCTAAGTAGGGTTATATTCACTTGTTTAAGTATTGCTGTCTGTTACTTTGGTTTCAGTTGAAACGGCAGATACAAGTTTTATTCCCCAAAGACATCGCCTTGTATTGTTTTTATAGTAAATTTAGATATTCACGGTCATATAAAAGTTCCTTGAGAAACATCGAAATTAGAATTATTGGTCAGATAATGAACACCACTACTCACCTGTCTGGAACGCTTCACTCTGTCGCAGATGCATCACTCGGCGGAATAAACGGCTCACAGGGAAGACTGCGCTTGCCCAACTGCTTTGCCTCTTTAAATAAAGTCATTATTACTATTATTATTATAATGCCCCCTTTCAAAGAAGAGAGGGCATATTTAATTCGGTACGTCGGTCATTCCGTAACCTTTTGTATCTGATCAATAAATCAAGAACCCCTTGACCTATCATCCTCAAACTTCGTCCACATATTCATCTTGGGTAGCAGAGTAACCCTATTGATTTTGGGGTCGAAGGTCAAGGTCACAGGGGGGCATAATGTTTTACAAACATCTCTTGTTATATCTTTGACTTGTGCTTGGATAGCAGCTAAACAAGGATGTTATTATATTTGCAGGTATGAGACATCCAGGGGAGATAAGCCATTTTATTCTTTAACTTGGAATACAGAAGTGTCACATAAAGGAGATACAGTGTATTTTTCACATTGTTTTCCGTATACATATACAGATTTACAGGACTATTTACTGGAACTTTCCAATGATCCTATCAAATCTAAGATATGTAAACAAAGAGTGCTATGTAGAACTCTAGCAGGAAATCTAGTCTATTTGTTAACAATAACATCCCCATCTACCAATCCAGATGACATTCGGGTAAGTTTGCTACTTTTACTAGTAACTTTTGTATGTATATTCTCATTTAATTGATGCAGTATTGAAGGCTTAGATAAATATTTGCGTGTTGAATGTCATTTATAATACATGCATGATTTTATTTGATTATTAGGCCATCCTTAAAAAATATTTTGTTTGCAGTTACGCGGCCGTCTCATGAAAATTGCCGCGACTCAATTGATATTTTCAGGTCTTTTTTCCGGTCTTTCAGCCATTACAATACTAATCTAAGAACAAAAACACTACCTACCTACCCACTGTTTAAATTCCAGGTCGCGTAACTGCAAACTAAGTTTAGATTAAAAAAGAAAGGCTTTTGTTGTGGCCTGGTCATCATCGTCTAAGTCTGCATTCACAAGTGGTATATAATGCGTTCACATCAGTTTCTGAGAATGTATAAGCCCCATTGATAACATTACCGCAGATGAACTATATATGCATCTGCAACTGATTCTCTTGTGAGCATCAAGTGTGTGCACATCAAATCCTTAATTGGTAGCACTTTATTTTGTGAGAAAGACTTATGGTAAAGTTGAAACCATGTTTGTTTTAAATGGACATTTTATTTTGTTAGTTACAGCGTGCTGAATTGTAGATCTTTTATTGAAGGTCAAAGTTTGATCTGTAGTGTGGTTGCTGATGTTTGCTGTTTGTTTATTTTATTATAGCACAAGAAAGCTGTAGTATTGACATCACGTGTACATCCAGGAGAGAGTAACTCCAGTTGGATGATGAAAGGTTTTCTAGACTACCTCACCAGTAATACAGCCGATGCTAAGGTATATACGTTCATACATGCATTCTATGCAACTGTAGAAGTTGGAAAAGTTTGTGATGTGAATTTGTTCATGAATTTTGCTAAGACAAAAAAATGTGAAAATATCAGTCAGGGTATTTTTTCTTTTTCACAGAAGTATATTTTTACATACTTGACTATTAAATGTATAACAACACTCATTTCTGTGATAAACAAACCTCTGAATGGCTGATTTGTGAACAATATTTTTAGAAAATATCCTTTTATACTGTGTATTCTAACTTTGGTTCTGAAATTATGACTGTATCAAATGAAAGTAGTTAGCATGTTTAATTGTGAGTTTAGCTAAAATTGCAGGATTTTATAAAGTAAAATGTTTAATGAAATTTAATGGAACTCATGCAGTAATGTTTCTGGAATAACTATAAAATTGTAATAAATCCATGAATTGTTGTACATGAAAATATGGTTTTATTAATAAGAAGGTTTTCATTTTGAGGTCTTTCAGTGAGGTTGTACTGTATTCGTCTTAAACTTTATTTTGTGTTTTTCAGTTACTGAGAGATACATTTATATTCAAAATTGTGCCAATGTTAAATCCGGATGGTGTGATAGTAGGGAATTATAGGTGCTCACTTGCTGGACGTGATCTCAATCGTAACTATAAAACTGTGCTCAAAGATGCTTATCCAACTGTCTGGCACACTAAGCAGATGATAAGGAGGTGAGTGTTTGTATTTTAGTCTCCAATCTTAGTTGTCTTATATGTATTGTTTACCCCACACCATTCCAAGAATGGTGAATGGGCATAAAGAGTTACCCCTGTCCATGCAAAACTTGGTTGCCGATCAATAACTCTTGAAAAGATCGATGGAATTAATTCATATTGGGTACATAAACATAGGATAATGAATACAGGTCAAATGCAATTTCATCTACAATCCACCAAGTTTTGGAGGAGTTACGACACTTTTTGAACTACGACCCTTTGTGAAAGTGGTTTATGATCAATAATGCATTTAAAGCCCTTAGAGAGGCTATCCATGTCCTATGGACACATCTAGATATATATATATTTAATTAAACTCATTTATGATGAAAGCATAATGCTGTTTATCACTTTCCAGTCCACTTCCTGCTTGGAAAACACCACAAATGGTATATTATAATGGAGATTGGTTATGACCTTTGGGGAATTCGAACCGACGACCTCCAGGTTAAGTGGCCCACAATATAATACTGGTCAACATAATTATTTGCATGAAGTACAGGATTGTGGAAACATTTTTCTTGCATACCAGACCGGGACAGTGCTGGAAAACTATCAAATTTCTATGGAAATATCCGGTAGAGGCGTTTTGCTGCCAAACCAGTAACCCTCGTGCCGAATATTTTTATCCGTACCGGAAGCCAGTGAAAGATTTTTATATTGTATACATATATTTTAGATTATTACAAGAACGTGAGATTGTAGCGTACTGTGATTTACACGGACATAGTCGGCGTCAGAATGTGTTCATATATGGCTGTGAGAACAGGCATCAACCTGAGAAACGATTACGAGAAAGAATCTTCCCGTGTATGCTGCACAAAAACTCGCCAGATAAGGTTTGTGGAGTTTCACTTTCATGTACTGTAAATGTCCTGTCTGATCTATCTTAGATAACAGTGTCTTTAAGCTAAATAATTTAAATGTTTACAATTTTTTTCTGGCAAAATTCTCACTTTGTGCATGTTTACCTCTATGAGAAAACAATCATGTTATGTTTATGTTGACTATTAAATTGAGACAGCTATAATACAGGATGTGTTCCTTGTTTTTGAATGTTTTTAAGTTACTTTCAGTATTGTTATATACTATTCTACTTTCAGTTTCACTTTGATGCATGTAAGTTCAAGGTACAGAAGAGTAAGGAGGGTACTGGTAGAATAGTTATGTGGAACATGGGAATACTCAATAGTTATACTATGGAGGTATGGCATTTATTCCGTTGATTTTAAGAGAGCATGTAAATTGCGTTTAAAATAGTGTTTTGTACACCACTGTTATGGTTGTCAATTGTAGCAATTTATGAAAATTCGACAACTACTACACTTAATCTTGCCGAATTTATTTACTTTGCCAATTTATGTAGAAATCAAAATAATGTATGAAAATGATGTAAAATTGTTGATGCTCTTTGAAATCCATGTATTTCATCTACATAGAGCTAGTGATATTTTTTTGCTATGAACATTGTAACATGTTCTATGCAATAAATCATATTATACTGTATTGTATTAGAGGATATTTTTGCATGTTAAACATTCAAGAATCAGCTAATTCAGATATTTTTGAAGCAAAATTGTTGTTAATCACTTAGTAATAATAATTATAATAATAATAATTATAATAATAATAATTACATGGATATGTTTATTGTTTAATAGTGACGTATATAAAAATGTACTTATGAGGCAAATTACTCCAGCTGATATATTGCAACTCTTGAATTCACCAAATTTGTAGACATTTTCTTGTCACAACTTCACCCGTTCTCTTTAGACTTTACTTAGATGAGATAGAACAAGATTTACATGAATATTTCATATTTCAGGCTACATTCTGCGGGTCAACATTAGGGAAAAAGAAGGGCTTTCATTTTACAACACGAGATTACGAGCAGATGGGATATGATTTCTGTGACACTTTACTTGATTACTGTGATCCTGATGCTACAAAGGTATAGAATAGTTTGTTATATAATGTACCACATCTTACTGCAGTGATTATAATTTATCATTCATTTGTTGCATATAAAACATGATTTGAATCATTCATTGTGTATATTAGAGTAATGAACATCATTATTAATCAGTAATATTGCAGTTCATGTTTGTATTATCATTACAACATATAAGTCAGTATTACATTGTATAAGGATATTTCATAATTCATCATTCATATAAAATGACTAATAAATTCATATTTCAAGAGGATAACGCATTGTTTGTGATGGCAAAACCACTGTGCCCATTTAGTATCATTCACAAATTTGGATTGAATAAAAAATACGAAAATTCGTTTTGATTACTGTAAACCTGGAAAATGTTTCGCAGAAGTTACTAAATAAGTAGGCGCAATAAACTGATGTTATGTAATATGTAGGGCTGCAATGATACAGGTGTCAATTTTGATTACTTCCCTTTTGGTTTTCAGTTATTTGGTTTGGTTATATATATATATGAAATACATGAAATTCTCAGTAACTGATAGTTTAATAACTTGTAATGACCAGCCTACATGAATATTTGACTGGGTAAGTATATCAAGAACGATGTGTTATAATATACAATAAGGAAGAGCATTGAGTAGATAAATTAGACCTTCAATTATAAAGACTGGTAATAAAAGTAAACAGTTCTAGCAGTTGTTTAACTAAAAGATAATGAGTATAAACTGAGTTCTCTGATTAGAATATTTCTTCAGGAATAAAAATGTCATCTGATGTACCATGTTGAATATGGTTATGACTGTACCAAACTGAACCTTTAGAAAAAGTACCAAACTTCGGTTAATTGTTGCAGCCCTAGTTGATATAATGTCACAAATTACAATAGCTGTGCCAATGTCGGCGATATAAAATAACACAAAATGTTTCTAGGTTTACAGCATTCTCTCTTGCTTTAAACTAACTGTAAATCTGTATTAAAACTACAGTGGCATCAAATTCTGAGCCACTGAGCTGCCATCAAAGTCTGTGCTTTAATTTCATCTTTTGAGGACTTGGAGCAAAACTATCCTAACTCAGTATTAGTAAAGAAGCAGTTACCGTAGCTTTGCACCAAATCCTTACTTCTCTTACATGATTCTGTTTCATGTTCATTATTTTCATGTATTTTTGGAGGTCAAAGATATCCTGAACAATTTAGATTCCATGGTAATTATTTCTGTATCACTTTTATAAGTGAATGACTTATTTGTGCACTAATATCATGTTTACGAACATTTCATATTTAACACCATAAAATGTTGTGTTCACTTACACAAATATACTACGATTTCGCCTTTCCAGAAAACCCAATGCCCATTTGTACTCAACATTGTTGTCCAAAATATGCTGATTGGAATAATGCATGGCGTTTTCTGTATATTCATCATAATTTAGTCTGTACTCTGTATCCTTGGTATAGTAACTTTCAGTTTGTATATCTGAAATTTACAAAATGGTTTGCTGTGTTAACCAAACAGCAGTTATAGTTTTACGCACGAGTGCATTTACTTTCCTAAATTGACATGGATCGGTCCTGAAAGTTCATACACCTGTTCGCGGTCAATCTAACAGCACTATACATGGTATATTTGTGTATCAATGCATGTTGATTTTACTGTATACTGAGATTTTGTCCATAGAATTATTAGAAAGAATTAGTTTTCTCAACGGATTGTGCTCGGTTATAATCTTTTTTTATCAGACATTTAGATTTCTATACTTTGTTTTTTTAATCAAAATCATGTATAAGATTGACTTCTTATCTCATTCTCGTCCTTGTCCTTCAAATTTGAGGGATTGTTTCATCGGGTTTAACACCGTTTCTCAACGATATTTCATCAAATTTGAGGGAAGCTGTAGTGTTGTGGATAGAGTGTCAGCCAACTAGTCTGGAAGTTGTGGGTTCAAAGCCCTCGAAGTTCTCGATCACACCTCCTTGTAAGGTGCCCGTACTGGTTTTCCAGGAAACAGATCAGAGAGATATGTCAAACATATGCATAATGCATTCATTACCATTGAACTATAAATGTGTATTGACAAAACTCAAATTCATCATCTCTTACAAAGCGATTGTAGTAATTAGGTAAATACCAGATAGATGGTTATTTGTTTGTTTGATATAATCTCTGTGTGTTTTCAATGTCTTAGAACCAACATATAGAATATAATAATAGATAACGTTCCCCTGTGTCCTCCCATTCTAAAGAAATTATTACATATCTGTCTCAAAACTTCATTATTTGTAGTTTTTCATTCTGCAGATTTCAATCCATATATTTGTATGATGCATTTTGCATGTTTTATTTTATCATCATTACATCAAACATTTTTACTATTTTTTTGTGCACAAATTGCATGCTATATTGTCGAATCCTATCACACATGTATTATGAAAGGCATCTTATGTTTAGAATCTATACTGATCAGAAGTTATGACAGGTCAGAACCATCTTCTATTGATTTTGATTGCAGTAAGCTGCAACATTTATGATTTAAATGAATTGAATTATGGAAAAAAAATTGGTGTAAACCTGTCAAAATCATGTTTAATGTAGTAATTGTTTTAAAAAAAGAAATTTTGCAGGTTAGCACTTTGACCAGTACACAATGTTAATGTATGAATTTTCTTATATCTGAAATACATTGTTGCATATTGATGAGATTCTAAGATTTGCCAGTACTTCAGTATAAGTGTTTTATATTGCCATCTAAAAAGTCGTGACAGTTTTTGCATAGTTTGTTCTGGTATCAGCAGCTGGTGACCAGATTTGATGAATAGCTAATTACTAATTAATGTGATAAACTAATGCAATTTTTATCCCCCCCCCCCCCCCCCTTAGAAGAAGAGAGGGCATATTGGTTTACACATGTTGGTCGGTCAGTCCTTAACCTTTTTGTTTCCGATCAATAACTCAAGAACCCCTTGACCTATCATCCTCAAACTTGGTCCACACATTCATCTTTGGTAGCAGAGGAACCCTATTGATTTTGGGATTACAGGGTCAAAGGTCAAGGTCACAGGGGGGCATAATGTTTTACATACATCTCTTGTATTATGAAATTGACTATTTTAAGACAATTTTGGCAAATTTTAGTTGCCAGAGTTTTAATAACCATTGGCTATTTGGCTACCTTCTACTGCAAGTCTATCAACTACATATAAAAGCATATCAAATCTGTTTTGTCATTTTAATATTCCCAATATATTCTGAAAATATTGTTTATAATTTATGTATTCATTCAGTGGTTAATGATTGTAGTACTGACCATTGTTGTATGTGATTTCAGTGTGCCAATGTCTTGTATGATCTGGAAGAAAACTTGAAGCGAGAAATCCGTATCAAGCTGGAACAGAAAGGTGTTAATTTGGAGAATGTTGATCTGTCGGACGATCTATCAGCTTATGAATTAGAATCTAGGTATGATATGTATATGTTAATTTACAGATTCATCTTTTTAGTTGCTTCATCAAAGAAGTAAAATACTGTATTAGAAATAATGTGCACGACACATAAATGTTTGCGAATTTCACAATTTCAAAAACATTGCAAAAATACCAGACAGTGTTAATTTCCTCCTTCACGGAAGAATAATTATATTTACATTCTAGATTTCGCAATTTTTTCCATTCATGTTATGTATAGCATTTAAACGTTTTTACACACAAAATTATCCAGTTATACTGGCTACTCTGAGGCACAATGTGACATGTTCTTGTCTCACAGTGTATGTCTCATGAAATGATTTATAAAAGTTGAAATAAAGTACAGTTCTTATTGATGAATATCCGATGCAAATTTATTTGACTATAACTAGTGAAGGGGTTGAGCCCTTGACACCTGGATTTAAATCCTGAAATGGGTAAGATTTAGAGTCAAATCCCTTAAGTAAGATGCTTGTCAGAAACTAAGGAAGCCGGCATCAAGTGTGGTTATTATAAGTTGTAAGAACTTGTTTCACACTCAATATAGAGTGGAATAAATGCATTAAAGCTGAATTTAGATTAACAATGACTTGATTGTATTCATGAATAATTCTGGTGTTGTGGCCAAGGGGTAGAGGGTCTGACTCCAGGTCCTTAGTTCGGTAGCCATCTAACTGGGTCATGGTTGAACAATCACAATCCCTGAAAAAAACACTATAGCCCTGTCTATGTAAAATAAATAAGTTTAAACTAACAACATGTTGGATTATTGCAGTGATGGTGGGTCAGACAGTTCTATCTCGGATGGTCCTCCGGTACATCTGCAGTTCCAACCACAAAGGGTAAGTAACTCTGTTGTAACACAAACACAGTTATCTTCCCCTTAAATGACTGTCATTAACTCACATTCTGACCTATATTTCTTGATAATCAGAAGTCTATAAGACATTGTTAAGATATATGTAAAACAAGTCGTATCATCACTGACTATAGATACAATTTGATCATATTAGGGTTCGAATCCCGGTAGTGCCATTGACTGATTTTTCGTTTTCCTCAAAACATGATTTTATTTGTATAACTTTCTGTACTCATTGGTTGAATGAAGCAATGTATATTGTAATTTATAATATTTTGTTTATTTCTCTTCCATATTTGAAGATATTAATAGATGAGGTTCTTTCATTGATGAATGTATTACATGTATAATGAAATAGAAATGGTATATGTTGCCCTTAAATATAAACTTTTACAGATAGACATGTCTGAGAATTGTTGCAGATGTTATAAGCTCTTAATTAGTCATGTTTTTAATAATTGTCTGTGTTAATATATGCTACACTCATTATTGTCTAGTCTTGATGAATTAATCAGACTTATACGAGGTGGTGGTATCGTGTTTTATACCATTGAAATCCCTACTACACTACACATGGGCTGAATGCATGACTGTAGCATGGAACAAGATTGATTAAAATTTGTCTGGATATTTTGAATAATAAAAAAAGATATGACGATTTTTTTGATACAGTTTCCAGGATTTATTTTGACAATTTTGGGAAGATGACCCATACCCTTCAAATTCGTTTTTTTGGGGTTTGACTGAGAAATTGCGGGGAAATCTAGAAATTGCAGCAAAATGTTTGGAATAAAAGTAAAGAATGAAGTGGTTAATTGATTTATATAAACTGCCTGTGAGAGAAAAGCCTCTAAACCTTTGTCAGTTTTTGGCTAAATTGAACCTAAACTTTTTCTTCTGATTTATTGGGAATTTTTACATTCAAATTGGGAAAATATATACTTTGGCATTAAGAATATAGCTGAATAAGGGCTATAAAAACACTTGTTTTATAGCAAATTTTCATTCCAGAAAATGCATGTTTTAGAAGACTTCGAATCTCCGTATCTTTTTTTATGTACATTACAATATTTGCAAAAATCAATTATTAATGATTCTCAAACTGTCTGCTTTTGGATTCTCTGGTTTAATATAAAATTTTGATTAAGGGAAACAAAAAACAGCTGGAGTCCTTGCTAAGAGAAGCTGTTGGCATAGTGCTGCATTCAATCCATTGTCATCTTGTCTAATTATTCTTCCATGTAATATTAGCAGTCAAATTCAGATCAATATTATGGAAGTATTTCATCTTTGTTATTCAATGGGGGTCATTAATCTTAAACAGATACATGTACATTATTTATGAAAAATTCTGTGCTTAAGAAAAATCCTTGTTGCTCAATCTATATACATGTGACTTTATTGGCTATGACAAAATAACTTGTCTTGATACACTGGTCATAATACCAAATCCACTTATTTGGTACACTGATCAAATGTCACATGACATTGTTGTAGTACGGGATAGTTTGTAGATTGAATGAAATACTTTTATTTTATTTTGACAAATTTTAATACTTGGTCGCTATGGTTACAGGAAGATAAAGGAACTGCCATGGAGGTGGGTTGGGTACCATTTTACTGTTGCCAATACCTAACTGCATTTAGATGTTCTCTTAGAATACATCAGCTATCTAGCTTAGTACTAATATTGTATGTTTTCATAATGAGAACATGTTCTAATAACATCCATTCATATTGTTTTGTCATGTCTACAGTTTTTATGATATGCATAATGTGCTTACCCTTAAATTTTGTGACGTCCATGTCTTGTTGTTATTCACAGAATTGTGTTGATACCTTATCACCAGAGTGACTTTACTTTACCTTGGCTTATATAAAACATCTCAATTAACCTTGCTTTATACTTACCTTGCTTTATATAAAAGTCAGAGTTTGTTGGAAATGTTTGTTAGGTTTTACACCCTTTTTCAATAAATTGTCCGTCGTATACAATGGCCAGTTCACCTAACCAGCTTTCCTGGAATTAATTATCAACAAGTACTAACTTGCTTTTCGGCAAGCAAATGACAATTTCTCCATATGTGGAGGACATGATAGTAGCAAATGTCATGGAAGACCACAACGCGAAATTCAAACTCGGATCTATCGGTTGACAGTCCAGTGCTCTACCAACTGAGCTAGCTGGGGCGGGCTTTGTCTAAGATGGTACTTCCTGACATGTCTGTGTAATTCTCAGAATGTTTATGCGTGAGACTAATCCAAAGTCCTCTTGTTGTTCAGCATTGAATTGGTGCATTTAACATGTAAACAAACACTATAATATTATGTAACTGATCAGGTGTTACCTTCTGTTCTAAATACAGTAAAACCTCACTTAAAAACCACCTTAATAATAAGACCACCTCAAAATGAAGAACACACTTTGCAAGTCCATTTTCACTGTCTTGCTCTTTAGTCAACCTCAATATTAAGACCACCTCATAACAAGACCAGTTTTCAAGGGTACCAAGGGTGGTCTTATTATTGAGGTTTTACTGTATTATCCCTTATGAATCTAAATGCTTCGCAAATATAATTCACCACTGTAACAAAAGGAAGATATTTCCTGCTGGCACTATCTCTTGAATTACATTCAAGTCCCTGTGTTTGTTTGTGAAGTACAGTCTTTCTGATACATGTACCAGTAACTATTTTACTCAAAACAAAAGAAACACCTTAAAATTTTGGACCGAAAAATGGCGAAAAATGTATTTTTTCTTCGAAAGAATTTAAGTGGACAAATACTTCAAGTCAATTTTTCTGACTGTATTGAATTTGTTATGTCAGGGGGCTAATTTAAGGAAGACTGTACAGTCACGTAGGGCACTAATAACACATACAAGCATATTGTTTGTACTTAACAACTATAACATGCACTGTTGTTTATGTATGTTTCTTGTTCTCTTGTATTAATAAGGATTTCACTTATTTCATTTTTTGCTTGTCTCTGGACATGATGTTTTTCTGTAAGTATTGTCTAAAATAGAATTCATTACTTGTTTATATTTGTGATTTGTAGAAGCAGACAAAATTTACACTTTGTTTTCAAATGAACACAAGAGCTGATATTTTGATAATTCTTCATTTGAGATGATAGATAAAAATTACTTCTTTTTTAAATGCCATCTTTTTGGTAAAAACAGACAATTTCTTGTTTCTGTGGTAACTCTTTTCCTAGATCTGTTCTCAAATTAGTGTTGCTGAATATATTCTTAATTCATAAATAGGAATTCAGGGGGTATAATTATATCCCCTTAGTACATTTAGTAATGGGATTTCTAAATTTTCATCTTTCATCATTTCCTGACTTAGGATACAAGAAAAGAATTTGACACATTATTATTGCATGTGTATGCAACATGTCATGATAATCGACAAGTATTAAATTCATCAAAAATGTTTCAGCAAAAATAATGAAATGAAATTTAAAGAAGTATGGTTGGTAAAAAGTGTGCAATTTTTAAAGTACTGAGTATAATTTTTATACATGCCTATTGAACCTTTGAAACAAATATTTTACTCCAATCAAACTGTTTATTACCATGAATCGAATATTGGTTGAATATTGATGTGTTTACCAGTATGTTTTTTATATGTTTCAGGTTCCCAAAAAGAAGAAGAAATTGAAATCAAAGAAGGAGAGAGATAGAGTGAGAGAAGGAACTAAAGATGGAGGGAAGAAATCAGGGGACAAGGACAAACAAGCTATCGGGGTAAGTGATATTGCCATTTATTGTTGCCATATTGCCCAAGTGTTATATTACACTTAAATTTCCAATACTTATATGATTGATCAGTGAAAAACTTGTCCAACATGAGTAGGTATTAATATTACAATTTGAACAAAATACAGAAAATCTAACAGATGTTGGTTGAAAAAAAAGTAAAATTGTGTTTATTTTTTATTAATACTTGTTTAATTATAGAACGTGTTTAATAATCAATAAAATTATTTTTCTTTTGCACAGTCAAAAAATAGGGATATAGTCGTTAGTACTCTTTTAATTATTCAATGTGATTATGTGGTATTTGGACAAAGTATATGTTATATGTTGAGTGTTAGGTACAAAACTATGGTGTCTGTTTGTTTACCAAAACATGGTGACTAACAGTTCTGTGCCGAACCTAGATCATCTTTGTCATGTTTTCCATCATCGAATTAACTCATATCTGTAAGTACTGCACGCAATATTGGTGCTCCTGAATAAAAATCAGTAATGTGAACATTAAATAATTATTATTTGAACGCATTATTAGTCTTTGTTGCCCTCTTCAAACGCCATTCTCTTTGCGTGGGCACATTGTTATGCACATATATTCAGGAATGTGAATTTTCTGCAAATTTCGTGGCTATCAGGACCATTTCTTAGATCGACGTATATCTATAATACGTGGCCTCCTTCAGACCTCGGCACATTGAAAGTTTTTTTTGCATTTTACTGTCAGTAATTTACAGACTCATATGAATATTCATGCCAGATAAATATTGTAGGCGTAAATAAGTATGTGTTCTGTAAAACACTGATTTATACACTGTTCATGTCCTGGATGGACTGTTGTTTATGTTTTATTAAATTAAAAACCATATTAAGTTCATTATTAATTATAAGATGATATACTTGTATATGAAATGGTGGTAATCTAGAAACACCAAACTTGTGTACGGTACTTATAGTGCATGGTGTGTGTGAGGATGTCTAACAATTATGTGATGTCTTGTCTTCTTAATCATTCTCATTAAGCATGTTCGTCTGGTGTTTTAACATTATATGAACAATTGTCTCCAATTATGAATCAATTCGCAACAATGTCACATTGGTTTCTGGAAGTAATTATATACCCTTTGATATAATAATAATCTCCATGGTTTTATTGACTGTTTTGTTAAGGGCTAAAATCTCTGATTTTGAGAGTTTCAAAATACAAGTGGGTCAAAATTTATCAAATTCAAATTTCTAGTTGGTGCAGGCACAATTTGTTCTAATTGTACTGTAACACAATGCAATTATAGTATCATTGACAAAGATTGAATCCTTTTACAATACCAATTACCATTGAAGCAATTTTCATAAGTTCCTAATTCGAAAAATTATACTTTCCCCCAGAACCTGTTTTATGTATTTACATTGGGACAATTGTTTCAAGTAGAACTAGAATTTAATGCAATGTTCTCCCCTAATCCACCAGGAGGACTCGAACAGTCAGCGTAAAGCATTCAGTGGTCATCAAACATCTCATGCCAAACAAGAGAAGGTAGGCAGAGTTACTTCCCTTTATAACTCTTCTGTATACACCATCACAAAATGTACTTCATGTATGCACTATGATTCAGTAGTAGCTTAGACAAAGTTAATTATACCTTTGGTCTTTTGGTGAACAATCTTTCCTACCAAGGAATTCTATCCATTTTGATCCAATCTTACTGTATGATCAAACTTCTTGTATTCTTAAATTTCCATGTTATATAAAATCTTTTGTCTATATTAATTTATTTATTTATAACTTGTGATATTTCAGCAGCATCTCAACTTGATACATAATGATGTATGGCTGAGTGCTATGAGTTATCCTCTCTGTTTGACACTCACACTTTAACATATACCATAGTTGGGGTGTTGCTATCAACGAATATATATATGCATTACAAAAAGTATATTCTGCCAAGCTTTAATCTTGTCTTTGTTTTTGACTGAACATATGATTTCTCATTCCAGTTATCTGGGTTTTATTTCTTTATATGTTCGCTTTTGTCTGTAATGCATATATCTTGTATTGTACAACGCACACTTCAGCTGGCTGTGGATACTTGTAGTCTTACCTAAACTGTCTGCTTTTCTTTAACACATAGCTTTACATTTGTTAATTAATCAGTTTTTGTCACTGTACATATCAGTAAACCGTTGATCTCAAAACATTTTAGAGAGCTCATACAATTCTTTTATTTCTTCTTTGTTTGGAACCCCCTCACTTTTCGATATTGGTCTTGTTTATCTATTGTTTCCTTATCACGATTAATCTTTACAATGTAATTAACAAAGTTATTAAATTTTCTAACCTTTTCTCCATACAGTAACATTAAGAAGTGTCTGTTCTTAAAATTTCCTTTCAAATTCAAACTTGTTGAATCTATGATATGTTGTGTTGGACACTTCTTAATGGTTGAAACAATGAGCTGTATATTATGAACAGATTACCTCCTTGGTTCAGTTTTACTGATATATACAGTACACTTACATGTATAGCTTTTGTTTTATAACAATAATTTTCTGTTTCATATCAACTTTGGGGGTTATTTTGCAGAATCCTGTTTGTGTAATATGCAAATTCACTTGCTGGAGACCTCGATGGATTTGATTGGATAATAAAGTGCCTTCTTGTGATTGGTTGGATTTTTACCAGTCAAACATGTGACACAAAATTTTATACTATAATCAGATTTGATTGGTTATTTAAGAGTGGGAGTGATATATTACTTCTTTTATTCAGTATTACGTGGAACTTTGTAGAAATTATCATGATAGGTGAAAAGTAAATCATGAAGAAACTGATAGTTATAAGTATCAAACTCATTTAACATTTTACAAACCTGCATATATCTCCCAGTTGATTTGATAATCTACGATTTCTATTTTCTTTACACTGTGTGTAATTTCTGTATTAACCATGATATTCAGTGATTTAGTTGTAGATATATCTAACGGCTATAACATTGTGTAATATTTATGAAAATACCTATTGTTAATTTGATGCACTGTTTTTTTTATTTTGCTTTGTTTATTTCATCTGTGACTGATTATTAATGACATAAAATATTTAAAAACAAAATGTTTCTTGTTAGTATGAAAGAACACTTGTCACATATTATTTAATTATAATAAGTTTGCTGTGTCGCTGTAAAACACATTGCATGATCACAAGTAAGAACACTTCAAGTGAGCGTCACAATTATAGGTACCAACACTTTCCCCTATTCTATGTTGGAGTTTCATAATCACATATTGGCCTGAAAGTCAACAGAGTTCCTGTTATTAGGACAAATTACTGGGCACAGGACCAACAATTTATCTTCCATTAGCCTCGTTCATGCCAACAAATAGGTCATGGAAATAAGGTTTGTGTATGCTTGGTACAATCACAATAATGTATTTTTTATGCATTGATGCAGTTGAATGGTAGCGCAAATGAGAGACTTTGTCATAAGGTAACAATACATCACCCGATTTACTGTGCCATACAAAACAAGAGAACTTTGGCATCTCGTGCAATATGTGCAAACCAAGAAAAGCTGGTCAAGACATTTTGTCTGTTTAAAATGTTCTTATTTCTCTGGGTTTACAATGAACTCCTTAATTCGGAGTCCTGTAATGGTATTTTTGTTCCGGGGTCTCCTACTTTTAATCATTTTTTGTTAAAACTATGCAGAAAGACTCCTTGTTTTTTCAGAAACGTTTCTCTGGACTCCCTGTTACTCCCTGAGAAGCCTGTTACTTCAGAAATCTTTAATTACAGAACATTTTAGCAACAAAAAAAACCTTATTGATGACAATGTCAGCTTTTTTTGGTCTGTACAGATTTTAAATGCTGATAAGACTTGTTTGTGTATGTCACAGTTATAACGTTACATATACCCAAGATTATGGTTTGTGTTTATCCACAATACTTTACCTGGTGTCAGTATTTCTATATTAAAACTGCATGGTACTTGGAATATTACATCCTTTGGGTTGGTTGCATGTAACTTAGGCTATTCTTTTAAATTCCCTTGTTTACATAGGAATTATGCTGTCTGAAATTTCTTCTTTCAATACTTACACCTCTATGAATTTAAGACTAAGTTTCCAATATTTTTGTTATTTCATCATTTTCTTTTAAATTCCATGTCATCTGGTTATTCCTAATTGTTCAGCAAACATTGTTTCTCTTTCCTGCAATTTAAGTTGCATATTTTGGAGATATTGGTTTGAATTTTTTATTAACTTTCTATTATTTAACTGTTTAGAATCCATAGTTTATTTCCCGGAAACATGCTATCCAAATTGCAGTCCTCCCAAGCTTCTTTAGGTAAACATCAGAAACAGTTACCCCAGTCTGCAAATGCCTCATGTCAGTCCTGTCCCCTTGTCTTCTCCTGGTTACCCTCGGTCAACCTTGCTACAAAAAAAAACTTGTGTTACCCTCCAGTCCCTTTACTGTTGGTACTGTAGTGTCGACCAAATATTTATTGAAAAATGTTTTCGACAATTCATTTACAAAAAGGCCTGAGTACAGGTTTATTTAATGCAATGTGTTTTTTACCCAAGTCTTCCTCACTGTAAGGTGTGCTATGCATGCAATTTGTCAACTTAATAAGTCACACTACATAATTAATTTATCATCATCATTGTCATTCATCGCTCTACAGATTTCAATTTTTTATCTTAGCTAGGGTATTTTTATCGGTTTAGTCAGTGTTTTCTATTGTTGATTGTTTTCCAAAAAGATTTTATTTTACTTTTATTAACATTTTCTTCAAAAACTATTACACATATATATCTGTCCTTGTCTATAAACACGTATATTCCTCTGTGTGCCAACAATTCTATTCTTGTTTGTTTAATGGTTTGATAAAGTTTTTTAAGCATTATGATGATTATATACTCACTGTCAACACTCTTCCATAATGAATATGCAGTTTCGTCTTTTCTATAATCACAAACTGTATTTCATTAAAATCTATCACTTAATTATTTCACCCTATTTGTTCAGCTAAACGCACAGGTACGCTATGTACAAGGGTCGCCAAAACGGCCCAAGTCACATGATGAGCGTGCCCAGAGTGACACACGTGAAGCGCACAGCGGTGCTTCTGGGAGACGGGAAAGCACGGAAGAGCATCAACAAAAGCGGGTAAAGATAACTTGGGAAATCAGATGTGGTTGTCCCGAATTAACCTGTATTAACGTTTAACATATATTACATAGACTGTTGTGGTGTTGTGGTGTATATATAACTTGTCCTTACTTATTCTAATCTGTTGTATATAACCTGTATACAAGATGTCCTCTTTCCTGCCGAGTCTTCATGGAAATAATTCCCTCATCACATTTTGCTTTGAAAGAATTATTTTCATTTGTACATGAAAAATCTATTCTGTAATACCGGTATTGGCTGTTTGACTGTGATGTATACATTTATACTGGTCACTGAAGTGGTAACCCATCATTTTGCATGTTAGAATCTTCACTACATTATGACTAGCTGTCTTCATATACGATGAACATGATTTTAACAGGTTTAAATCCACTTTTTTATGGCATTTGAAAAATAAAAGTTATTGCTTACTCTGCAATCAAATCAATGGAAGATTTATCCAGTAGATTTAAAGAAAAACAGTAAACTAGTAACAGGTTGGCACTTTTGACCAGTGTTGTCATAGTTATACTCCAGTCTTGGATTGGTGTTTTCTCAAAGTTGTCTTTATACTTATTTGTGCAATTGCTTCTTAGCATAAGGAAATGATTTTCATGTTATGTTGAAACTAATATTTGCATTATTTCGTCATGTTGACTTGGCAGAAGAGAAACTTGTTCTTTTTATGAAAGCAGTTTATAGTATACATATATTTGTTAATTTTAATAAAGAGTACTTGACATATTATAAAGTTTTGTGAAAGATTTCACACTATTGCTGCACAGTATATGCCAGACTAGGTTAAGTTTCGAAGGCTAGCTGATATAAAATCTGCATGTTGTAAGCGGTATTAAGCAGTGTTAAGTTAGATACTTCAATATATTCAGCTGTTGCTACATGTAATGCTAGAAATAAGTTGACTATGGTATAACTGGTAAACATGGGAATTGGTGTCATGATTCACAGAATAATGACTTAACTATAATTCATGCAGGTCTCTCAATTATTGTTGATATCATTGGCGGTAGGTCTAGATGTTTTGATTAATCTACCAATCCACAGATTCTTTAAATTTTACAACCACTTAGCAATTTAAGCACATTAGGTTTATATTCTATGGCAGGATAAACTCTTCAAATCGGTAGAAATTGGTCAGTGTCCTAATTTTGTATACCAATAATTTTAGCTTGGTTACACTTTTTTTCTAGAATTTTAATTTAATTTTAACCTGTTTTAATACTGTTGCTTGCTGTATTATTCACAAGAACGAAGAAAAATAACTATTCACCATTTCTATATCATTCAGGTATGTTTAATTTAAAAGTCCCGGCAATAAAATTGTCACATAATTCTTGGATACGTAGCATAAAAATGGTAAATGAATGAACCGATAGGAAACAAGACTCATGGATGAAGGATGTTATGGTGGCTCTGTGGCTCAGTGGTTAACGCTGCTGACTACGAATCCGAAGGTCGTGGGTTCGATCCCTCGTCTCGCCGGATAAAACAGAAATGCTTTTCAGTGTTTCCCACCTAACATAGTACTGGCATGTAACCAGGAAAGTACTGTGTTTCGGTGCTATACACCGGGCACATTAAAGAACCAGACTGTCTATTCGAAATAAGAGCTAGGCAGAAATGCCGGGCATGTCTGTATCACAATTTCTCTCTCTCCCTTCTGGGGGCTTTCTCTCAGTCTGTCCCTCTGGTCAGATCACGCTGTATCTGCACTGGTAGAGGATGCACCTGCGCCCTTGTGGCTGCAACAAATGTAAAGCGCCTGTGAACGTGTTTCGCATGAAACGGGCGCTATATAAATCTGGTATATAATAATAATAATAAATGCTGTGATTGTGATAATCAGATTTTTTTCCATCAAAAATTGTACATTTCGAGGATTCAGTACAAGACTATCCTAACTCCTTTATAAATACATAGGAATTAGGATAGTCTTGCGCTGAACACTCGATTTACTCTTGGAGCATAATACATAAAATAGAATGTTGAATTTATTTGTTTTATTTGAATAATCAATTCTTATAATAATATTTAAGCATATAATTTATTGATTATGTGGTGATATTAACACTAATACATAAAATTTTGAAACTCTATGAAACTTATGCATTTTAAGTGAAAAATGTATTTCTTCTGATTTATAAAATTTGTATTTTTAAAGATAATATATAAATATGGCAATTTTTTATATTTGCTTAATGTACAGTAGACATTGTATTAAGAGACCACCCAAGGGACGGCCAAAAAGTGGTCGCTTAATAAAGTGGTCTCTTAACAGATATCAACAAATTTAACGAAAGTTAAAGTACAAATGAATGTCGTACTGAACAATCAAAACGTATAAATACCATCCTCTTTCCATTCATATGTATCTATGGTGTGAAACAAAGCTCACTAGGCAATAGAACACTGGACAAGTGCCTAATTCTTAAATTCCACGTAAGTTATCCAATATGACAAGCTTCATGTACGTTGAATAGTGTAGTGGCCTCGTGCTTAAAATTCAAGAATGTTCTTATCACACGCGCGAAATTTTCTAACTAACGCAAAAGTAAAAGGCGAAACACAGACACACACACATTTACACGGGTACATAATAATTTTCAGTCTATAAATAAATAACTGTACAGTGTACTCATCACAGTAACACGAATCTGCGCATGGTGTGACGTCATGAATTCAGTGACGAAGTTTTGACAGCTATATTAACTGGAATAATTCTAAAACTTTATTCCACGTGCGTATTAAGACAGGCTGATAGTAATAAACGGTTTTTCCATAAGGCAATGATTTTACAGGGTCTTTAAAATTGATTACATACTAAACAAAGTGAGTGTTTACACATTTAAACCCAGACTTAAATTATGCGATGTGTTTTTGTCTGACATTTTTATTCTCTCAGTGAGTATAAAGAAGTTTGTCGGTACGACGATCTTTCAAGTAAAGATAAAAGCGGGCGAGACGGTACACAAATTACATCTCGCATATTTCTTCTCGGGACATCGTAATGTAAAAACTCGGTGACATCAAGCAACGTTAGTCGCTTAGCAACGACGTTACATGAACTTTGTTCTTGTAGAAATTATGAGCGTTTATGCTGTGTAATCCATTTACATTCGACACTCGCGCTTAAACGGACACATATATGACACGATTTTTACATGACGTTTTATAACTGTGTCGCCGAGTAATTACCTGATCGCATTTATCACGCCTAATTGTTTATTCAATTGTTTAAAGGACAATGCGCGAATGCAGTTGTGAATAAGGTGTGAAATGCACAAGGGGATTAAGTGCATGCGGTCGTTTAATGGATTATTTAACTATGTTTTTTACCTGTCGGGACTGGTTTAATGCGGTCGCTGGTCGCGTAATAGAAAAGTCGTTTAATAGATACAATTTATATAGTAAAAACGCTCGGGCGGGAATTTAAGTGGTCGTTTAATAGAAAAGTCGCTTATTACAGGTGGTCGCTCGAGCAATGTCTACTGTACTTTATTAATTGAACTGATATATTTATATTCTTATAATCTATGTAGGTATTTATATAGTTTTACACGATTAACATTTTTCAATCACATCGTATTATCGGTTGTCAGTAACAATGTTGGTGAAAAATTGGGTTGATTTTGTAAATGTGAGGTCAAGGTCGCTTCCTGCTGATGTCAGTAATCTGGTTTGGTGGAGTTAACTATGATAGATGCAGCCCCTCTGCGGTTGTGTTCATATATGTCATTATCATGTGATTTAAAAACGGTTGAATCTGATTGGTTGTTTCAGCCGAGAAAATTGTTAGAGCCGGCAAAATGTGATGCCGAGGATACACAAGCCCTAGCTGTGAGCGTCAACAGTACTACTTGTAGTAGCACTACACCACCACCTAATACAAACACATCGTCGACAATGTCAGGGGTAACGTGTGATATTAGCACTGTCTATCACTCAATACTTGTTATTATACTCGGAACCTTTGACACATGTTTGGTGATCTCTATTATTTTTGTTCAAAATTTAAAAAAAAAATTTACATGAGAAAAATACTTTTTCCTGACTCCTTTTTCTCTTATCTGTTTTTTTATGATTAAAGTATTGCTGAATGCTGGTTTAGTTATTAAAATAATGTCATTTAAAATATAACTTGCCAATTTTTATTGTGTATCAAAAAAGTAAAATTTGAGTTTTCTTCACCATAAAGCTTACAGTCCTTATCAGTGCTACTAAAATTTTGAAGCTGTTTCTTTTCAAAATATATTTTATTATTTTAATTTGACTTCTCTTGAAGGAAAAAATTATTTAGTTATTCAAATAACACGTGCTTACGAACAACACAATTATTACTGACAGAATAGAGACAACAAACTTCATTCCATCTCCCTTATAGCCTTTGTTGATGATTACAATTGCACACATTGTAGCCTTTGTGTGTTTGGCACCAAGTCATGTCTGTGTTATTGTGAACTGTAGAATTTTATATTTTTACTCCTTTCATGAAATTTAGATGATGTGTTCTTTTTTATTTCTCATATTTTATTAGAATTGTTTTCTTATGAAGTGGTTTTTTTTCTGATACTTATTCAAAATATTTAACTTATATAGGACTCTGGCTTTGCAATTTCTGAACTTCACTGCAAGGAATATCTGCCCATTAAGAGAAAAATATCAATGTAATCAGAAAGATTGTTATTAGCTTTTGTAGTTAGATTCATTAATTTTGTTGACATTAAAGTGACGGGTAGTTTTGTAGACTCCATGGATAGCCTACTTAGAGGAACGTACACGGTAACAAATATTGTCATATGAAACATTTTAGTCTATTCAATTACTACAAATTGCGGCACTGTCCAGGTGATAATTATATATATAGAGTACAATGTATTTAGCCCCTTTAACATACCAGTAAAATAATTTTTCGAATTCGGTTACTGGTGTATTTTTATTTTAGGGTAATTTCTTCCAAGCTATTGGCTTACAAAGAGCAATAGACGACCGCTGTTATAGAATCACATCATATACCACATCAAGACCTAAAACATCTCCGGTCAGATTCTATAAAGTGGGTCTCCAGGCGCCATCAGAGGCATTGACTATCAAAGGAATCAAAAATCAAATCAATGCATTCTCTGTATGTACTATTTCATGATAGAATGCCTGACAATTTTTCTATAACATAGGTTCGGACATTAAATTTAATAATAAGCATGTTCTTGCATGATAAATTAATTGTCTCGGTTTTGAAATTAATTGTAAACAAAAACAGTTAACCATGGGATTATTACTACAAATCAGTGAGTTATTATTTGCGAATTATAAAGGGTGACTTTAGACAGTATGTAAATTTTTATCACATGCCCAGTTGACAAGAACACTCAGAGATTGTGTACAAAGAGTCTGCGCTGCCAGTTAATGTTATATAATAATACTTTGGTCATGCCAGGACTGTATTTGATGTATTATCAGATATAGATATGTAGCTTGTATTAAGCATTGGTGTCAATCAGCCACCTCCATTTCAACTGTCTATAGTGTACGGACAGAGTCACTGAAGTTCATGCGGTCGTCAGATTGATAACTTCTGTTTTTGCCAGCTCTCCTGTACAAACATTTGCTAACACACACAGATATAATTATTATCTTTTTAATCCATCCTTAACACAGACAGAGATATATAGACCTATTTCATCCATACACTCCACATCTTCGAAGTTGTAAAAAACAATAAGTTCACTTATGAATTTGCACCCTTCGAAAACCAGTCCATAATTGTATTCTTTTACGTTTGATAATATGTCTTCCAGCAATACTTCCAATAAAACAATACTTACCAAATTGACAGTCATCAATCTAGAAACTTAACTTACATTAATGTTTTACATTATAACATTGAGTGTTTAGACAGAACAAGTACTTCACACTTACCTTAGATGAGTTGATTTTGTGTCGTTTGATTGCTTTTGTTACAGCTTTTCAATAATGTTGTTGTTTGACACGCTTAATTTGTGTACATTGTACATCTCTGGGAAAAGCTTGTTGTTTGTGAAATAGAACAGTCTGACATACACACATTCACATTTATTGCACTTAGTGTAGAAAATTTTCCTCAAAGCCAAGGATATGATCATGAACCTGAGTATATTGAATCATGGCCCGTATGTCCATAAATATCTCCGAATATTTCTCCGGCTATGAATCTTAAAAGTAGGTTAACAGAATCTGTAACAGCGATTTAAACAATATCAAATGCGGTTTTATTATTGAAATAATTTGTGGTAAAGTTAGCTCCAAAGAACTTATTAAGTCAACACAGTACTTGACTGGCTATCATGGGGTCATTTTGTATATCTAGACGTTCTAATTTTGTAACAAGGGACCATTAAACAATTGTTATATATGAATAATTCATATTTGAAAATATCTGGTAATATTATAGTAATGAGGATAATATAATTATATAATCATATATAATGTGTGCGATATACCAATAGTATTGTATACACTATAGATATGCTATGTATATGTATATATATTACCCAGTCACATGTTTTGTTTTGATGTTTTGCTGTTGTTTTATGCTAATATTAACTATGTATATCATGTTTGATTGTTCACTAACATATTGTGTGTACGGCTTTGTATATCAGCTTATGACTTGCTCAAATCAAGTCATTATGATAATACTGCTATGTATTCATTGTCACTAGGGCTCGCAAAGCGCTTGCAAGTAAACAGCAGTTTGCGTAAGTGAGCCATCAGTTTCATGCGGAGTGCTCACAAAAAAGCACTGCATTATGGGTAATATGGATCTTGCTAGGGAAGCATTGCTTACAAGTGCTGGAGGTAATGAATACGCAGCTATGAACTTTTCTAAATATTGGACTTCGTCTATTTTTCAAGAAAAAACTATTGCTTTGGCCTGCCAGATATGTTATTTTCAGTATATAATTTGTAATTTAATACTTTTTTATGACAATGGCATTTGAAGACATTAAGAGGTTGTTAAGACTTTTGATTGTAACTGAAATGCCTGTATTTCAAACGTTTATCTGAATGTGATTAAGATTGTCTTTGTAATGACTTGATTTGATATAGTTGATTATGTCTTGTGTCATACACATATAGGGAAAGGAATGCAAAATCTACCTTTTCTTATTTAAGACAGTTGTATTGTACTTGTGTGTGGCTGATGTATTTGGCGGTGGCTTGTAACATGGTTTATACTGTATGAGCGGATAAAAGTTTAAAAAATTAACGAATTAGCGATTTCATAGATTTCGCAAGCAGATATGTTTGCAAATAACTGAGAAATGAGTATCGTTATTGTTTAATTGTTAAGTATGCTGGCTGATTTTTTGCGAATTTTATTCATAAATTCGTAAACCATTCCATGTTGCAAACTTTACCATGTATACAGTATATGTTTAACAAGCTTATGCATGAAGTTTCCGACGCTTACAATTTATATAAAGCTCATGGAATATCAATTCATCTATTTTACTGCTGTATGTTTATTAACAATATTTTTTTCCTACAGATGACATCTAGTCAGTTTAATGTGTGATTTGTTTTTGAATAAATTGTTAGGGAAAAGCAGACAGTATTTAAATGATGTGGTATAATGCTTCAAGCATGTATTCTATACAATGTACACAATGTGTCATGAACTCACAGTGATGACTTTTTGTAATCTTTTTGGTGCTGGCAAAAAATACATAATTATAATTTTTATACAAATTGTTTTACTTATAAAGTTTCATTTTAATTATTAAACAGATTTTTGGCGGAAAAATATTTTAATGATGTTTTATCTTACTCTAGTTATCTGCCCTTGGTTGGTCAGTGATTCTTGATTATCTCCCTTGTTATTTCAGAACGATTACCTGGAGAACTTAACAGCTGCTTACCTGAGGAAAGGAATTCTTCAGAACCAACAGGAACAAGGTGATTTATTTTGTCAACTTTTTTGCATGTTTTTGAAATATATATTCAAATTCTATTCCTTGTATGGAAATTTCTTAATGAACAAAAACAAGACAAAATAACCAGAAGTTTGTATATTGCTGAATATTATTTTATGATGAACCAGTTACAATGGTTTTGTGTAAATTCTCACTTATTTTGGTAATTTCCACTTAATTTTAATTTTGATAAATTTTGTTGGGATATTTCTAAAACAGAATTTCACAACTGCTTATTTGATACATCTTGATTCGACTTTTCTCAGGACGCCGACCTTCAATACCAAGAATGAACTATGAAATTTCTAGTGGTTGGTAAAATATTCTGCTTTCAAAATAACGGATTTGTTTGTGTCTTAACTTACAATAGACATATGTTAATGTAGATGATTTTAATGCATAATTTAACTTAATGTAGATAATTCTCATTTCAAGCGAAGTTTTTAGATGACATTTGATTTTTCATTATAAATATAGCTGCAAGAAGATTGCAGGGAAAAGGTAGACATTTTTATTTAGTGTGACCAATTATTCTACTGTAATTCTTGGACCTGGGTTTTGAATTAGGTATTACTCCATACCTCAGACAAATTCTGTCCTCTGAGTGATACATTTGTTATTTGGTAATTAAGGTATTAGCATAATTTTAGGAAATCTTCTTTCAATAAAAACTAATATGGTGATATGGTATGTTGTTGAGGGGGATATAGTATGTTGTTTGAGTGGGATACAGTATGTTGTTTGAGGGGGATATAGTATGTTGTTTGAGGGGGATAAAGTATGTTGTTTGAGGGGGATATACATGTAGTATGTTGTTTGAGGGGGATATAGTATATTGTTTGAGGGGGGTATAGTATGTTGTCTGAGGGGGATACAGTATGTTGTTTGAGGGGGATATAGTATGTTGTTTGAGGGGGTATAGTATGTTGTTTGAGGGGGATACAGTATGTTGTTTGAGGGGGAAATAGTATGTTGTTTGAGGGGGATACAGTATGTTGTTTGAGGGGGATACAGTATGCTGTTTGAGGGGGATACAGTATGTTGTTTGAGGGGGATATAGTATGTTGTTTGAGGGGGGATATAGTATGCTGTTTGAGGGGGATATAGTATGTTGTTTGAGGGGGATATAGTATGTTGTTTGAGGGGGATATAGTATGTTGTTTGAGGGGGATATAGTATGTTGTTTGAGGGGGATATAGTATGTTGTTTGAGGGGGATATAGTATGTTGTTTGAGGGGGATATAGTATGTTGTTTGAGGGGGATATAGTATGTTGTTTGAGGGGGATATAGTATGTTGTTTGAGGGGGATATAGTATGTTGTTTGAGGGGGATATAGTATGTTGTTTGAGGGGGATAAAGTATCTTGTTTGAGGGGGATATAGTATGTTGATAGAGGGGGATATAGTATGTTGTTTGAGGGGGATATAGTATGTTGATAGAGGGGGATACAGTATGTTGTTTGAGGGGGATACAGTATGTTGTTTGAGGGGGATACAGTATGTTGTTTAAGGTGGATACAGTATGTTGTTTGAGGGGGATACAGTATGTTGTTTGAGGGGGATACAGTATGTTGTTTGAGGGGGATACAGTATGTTGTTTGAGGGGGATACAGTATGTTGTTTGAGGGGGATACAGTATGTTGTTTGAGGGGGATACAGTATGTTGATAGAGGGGGTTATAGTACATTGATAGAGGGGGATGTAGTATGTTGTTTGAATGCAATTTATTTTGTTAATGCATTACGATGCATGTCCCTGCCCGTGTTGACTATGAATATTTTTATCTTCATTTAAGTCTTCATAATTATATTGACTAAAACTTTGTGTTGTACCTATTGAAGGTGTCTCTTCTTGGCCTATGGCTGTCAAACTTTATAGGATGATTGTCTGTTGGAAGTGAATGCTCCTATGGCCTTGGTATATAAAATCAAGGTCACAATGACCCTTGAGGCTGTAAACAGTTTCTGATCAACATCTGGAGAACATTTGTGCCTACCACTGCACTTTAAAGGGTCATCGTTGATGACTGCCGATTTTTCGGAGTTGCTAGGTCATTTGGTCAGTGTTTCATCACCCACTTACATTAGACAATCTAATATAGGTTTACAAACAGCCCTGCGTTCAGTAAAGGTCACTATTTGCCACTAACATTTGTAATTTGTTTTCCCATGTGCAGTGAGTGCGACACAGAGGGCCATGGATACAAAACAAAACAGTTTTTTTACAAGAGCAACTGTTAGCCATTACTGAACGCAGGGCAGATCTTTTTATTTTTAGGTTATAATTTTTATGGGGTCCATTTACCAACCTATTCTCTGTCCATTAATATCACCATAATTATCTTTCTCTTTAAAAAACGATGTATAAAATCTGCATTGGCAAAATATAATCAAGTCATCCTATGTCCATTAAATACAGGTTTGTCTGAGGTGTAAGAGTTATGACCCCTGGTTATCAATGGCGAGGATTTTATTATTGTAGTAGATGCTAGTATACTCTTTTACTGCTCATTAATTGTATACTTTTAACAAGATTAGTGCAAGAATATTTATTGTATCAGCTTTAGCATTTCAATTACACAGTGTTCAGTCGTCTTATCCGATGGACGTATAATTCAACAATCTTACATGAAACTCATTGTTAGTCTTTCAAATGTTATCATTCTTAAGAATTCGATACAGTCAGTTCAACTATGTAATGTTAAACACTTATGTTCTTTTATGTCAAAATATGAATGTTGCTTCCTAATGTCTCTGTCATTGCTAATATTAATGAAATGTGACTTGAAGTGAGCCAGGAGAAGGTTTAGATCATGTTTAGCTGCTTTTATACCCTCTCATGTGTTTGCAACATTTGAATTCAGTGATTAGTGGCTTCGATCATACATTTGAAAGTACTATTATAATTATAGATATATGACTTGTTAGCCGTGTTTAGACAATATTGGAATCAACTGCCATATTTCTCTTTGGATAAAATGTAATAAATTCCATCCTTATTATGATTAAGTATAATTTGCATAAAAAATCGTATACTTACTGTGTATTGCTAATTTCTTTTTTAATTTAAAGTTATAGTTTGTGACTTAATTAGGAGAAGTAAGAATATAGATTATTAGAGGAATTTGTCACTATGGGAACTTTGGGTTGGGCTATGCACTTTAAGTTTGGTTTTAGTTACTGCAAAACATGTAAGAGATGTATAACTCATTCACAAAATACAAAACTATCTATCTTGATATATATCAATATATTCTACAAATCTACCTTTGACTTTCAATTATATATTAACAAATTATGATTTTAAAATTACTGTATGAAATGTTTATGAAAAGCCAAATTTTCAAAACTGATAAAGGTATTTTGATATGTATTTAAATGACTTTAATTACATGCTATTGCATGATTGTCTTAATGATTTATATACATTGCATGTACTGTGTGACGTTTAACATTTATCCAGACTTACATGTTAGTCAGTTTATCTAAGACTGATAATTTTACAACTTACAACGATATTTTAGCTTTGGTGGAATGCATCTTTGCACACTGTTCTTATTCTAACAATATGTATGTAAATGTGTCGGGGTTTGTTTTGGGGCAATATGTACACTCGTCTCTGCCGTGTTTTTGATGCATGTTGTGTGTTTTCTGTCTCTGACCTTCAGCTCCTGCACATTTACGATATTCAGGAACACCGGGAAAACCTCCCAGCATGCCTTTCAGTCTCGAAGGTCTCTGTCCTCATCATGAACAAGCTTTCGCCGCTCAACTGATGGCGCAACAACTACAGAACATGACAGGAGGTAACACACTGAGCTTTCATGCTGCTTATACCCTGTACAAAATATGTTGCTTCTGTGCTTCTCATTTATACTTTAACTATCTACATAGGTTTAGTACATTATGCTGTGTTGTAAATGTGTGTGGCATACATTTTATGTTCAACATTCGTTATGTTCTTTTTGTGGTTTATAAACGGCTGTATTATTCTCATGTGTCCCTGCAAATGGTATAGTTATATGCATGTTTAGAAATAAATCATTACACTGCTTGATATTGAGCAATGAGAATATCATATTTGAATATTACTAGTATTTCCATTACATGTAGAAGTTAAGAAATGCTAGTAATGTTCATTGCATTAATTCCCACCTGATACTAAAGATGGTTACACGAGACAAACTGAGTGGAGAAATGTGTGTGCATGTCTAGGTGTCTGTTGTATGTGGCTCCCACTTTAATATCATATATACCTCTAATATTTGTTTTGGTGTTGGGATGCATTATTGTTTTGTTTGTTTTTATGCAACTATGATGCTGTTTTTACAAGCTGATTATGTGTCATCTAAAGTGTCACAGTCTCAGGCCTGTATCAAGTTTTGTTAATATTCGTCTTCCTTTTTACCTGAAAATGGCTGTGATATGAGAAGGCCAATGAAAATATGTTTTGGAAAATATTGACCACTTGAATTAAGACCACTTCAATATTAAGTTTTCAAGGATCCCAAGGGTGGTCTAATTATTGAGGTTTTACTGTACCATTGAATAATTGAATAATTTAATGTTTAGTACACAGCTTGTAAGAACAGTGGTTATGAATAGAGATAGTCATTATGTTGTTGGCTTTTATGCTTTAAGACGTCTTGCTTGCTTATTTACAGAACATTGCAGTAAATCATTGAAGCAGTCTTTAAGTGTAGTTTACCTTACTCAACTTTATATAAGTTGAATTTACACGCAAATGACCGGTAGCGCCATTGACCGCTTTTTCGTGTTCCACAAACATGACTTTATTTTAAGACTTCCATTCTTGCAGACATTATGACTTTGTGTCTTATCTAGTTAACCTATATGTGATCTTGTAAAACTTAAGTTAAATTCTGAATATTTTTGTACTTGTTTGACGACAGGTAATTTCATACCAAGCCTCGAATTTGATGATGAAGGCAAGTACTTTAAGGAGCTGGTTAACTTAGATATTTTAGAAGTTGGACAGAGATTGATCCAGATTTTATCTATGAACATGCGCAGATTTATACATTTTTGCATGCTAAAGGAATTTGGATTTACAGTCATTTTAGTGGTCAAAGATTGCCTTTTCTTATTGGTACTTTCTGTTATAGAGCTTAGAGTGGAGTGGTTTCTTTTTGGAGGAACTAGATAATAGTCAGCTGGGAAGTTTATTTCAAGTTCTTTGTTTTAGTGTTTTTATACATTTTTTAATATCCGATATGAAATATTCCTTTTTTCTGTCTGCCTTTTTTGCTGTTTTGAAAGAAACAAAGAGATATTGTCGTAAGTTGTTGTCGTTATCTGCGGCCGCAAAAATGTTAAAATTTCCATTTAGCTCAGTTTCTGAGAGAGATAACGTAACCTACAGACAAGTGCCTGGGTCCACTTTTGGTGCTCTTATTATTGTTCACATGCCACAGGGTTGTTGAATACTGCTTATGATGTCCTCTCTATGTGAACTTACCTTCAGCTCTGTGCTTCATTTTCATTCATCACATTTCATATTAGTAATTCATATAAATGTACATCCTGTAACATACCATCTTCTGTTGATAGCTCAATACTCTCAGTCAGCAAACTGGTTGAAGACAGGTATCCAAGGGCAGCCCAAGACTATAAGACCTTTCGAACAAAAAACTCAGGATGAAATTTTGACTAGAATTCTAGGAATGCCCACAGGTAGTCAGAGATATTGCGAGCAAACCAGCACGTGTTCCAAGTGTTACAAGCAATCCCGTGTGTGTTGTTCGAACCACTGCACATATTCCACTGAATCACCCAAGTACACTATCATCCAGGACTATAATGATGTCACGTGTCCTGCATCCACAATGGGATATCATTGGTGTATGTTAAAAAAACATTAGAAAATCTGTAGAAAATCAGAATAACTACCCAAAATATTAGCTTTTAGTTAATTGATTGATCCATTATGTACTGCATGCCAAAAATCATTTTTATGCTCCCGCCTATTCAAAGAATGGCAAAAGGGCATATTGTGTTACCCCTGTCTGTCCGTGTATCCGTCAATGTGAATAGTTGGATCTGATAAATAATAGCGGCACATAAGCATAGGATAATAAAATACTGGTCAAGTTCAATTTCAGTTACAATCCACCAATCTTTGGAGGAGGTATGGCCCTTTTTTGACAAAAATTGTTTCCGATCAATAGTGGGGGCATCCATGTCCTCTTGACACATTTAGTTATTAAATTATCTGTGTATTTGTCCTGTAGATGGAATGCATGAGTCGTAGCGAATGAAACTAATACCCAAGATTATGAAAGTGATTTCGAGACCAGTCTCAGAAAGTGGCCAGGCCATTGGTAAAATTTGATGGCATGCTCAAAACCAACCAGTCAGAGGCTTGAGTTAGAGACTGGTATCCAAGCTCAGTTTTATAATTTAAATTTGCTTCATATTAATTGTTATACAGTAGAAACACTGACTGACTTTAGTTATTAGGTCATTAGAGCATGATTTTCACATATCTTCTCAGCTTCATGTTGATGGCATCAAATATATAAAGAACTAAACAGCACAGAAAGGATATTGATAGGCATAGAAATGGTGGAGAGTACCTTGTCTGGTCATCCTCTATCAGAACTTGTTTCCTGTGACAAACCATCTACAGCTTTTTTGCTCAATGTTATATTTAGCATTTTCTCATGATTACCCATTGTCAAGTATTATATGAGTGCCTTGCTTAACAGTTGCTATAACCCTATTAAGGTGCGAAAAATGACCAGCATATAAATATCCTCTTCAGTTTCCTTTTCATGGTCCTTCAATATTAATGTTACTTATATTTTAGCCGTACATTATTATAACCAAATATATATATTGCATGAGAGAGTTTCATTAAATCAGATCATTAGTTAATCCTTTAACCTTTGAATACACCCCTCCAAAACTGCCAATGGGTCTATATCATCATCTCCACCTACTTTATATCTTTGATGTGTTGCTGTATGGACTTTCATCTTATATTCATTGGTATCAAAGTACATCCAGCAGGGGGGAGAGTGGAGTTGTTTTTCATTTGCTTTCCAAAGGCTGAAATGCTTCACCATTGTTTTCATTTTATTCTATAAACAGTGAAGCAATGTATGAAAACCACTATTTAACCTAATAAAAACACTTTGCTGTGCTCGTTTACATACCTGTTTGCACATGCAGTGTTCATAATCCATTTTATAAAGGACTGAATCTGATGCAGGGACATTGCTTAAAATGGCACAATCAGTTGCATGCTTTTGAATATTCATACTGATCATATTAGCCATTTCCTAGGCAACATCCTTCTATTAGCATCATGTATTTTACACTTTTGTTCAGGGGTGAACTTATTGCCAAACAATGCAGCATTCATTGCTAGGCCTTTCTAGTTCTTGGTTTGATTTGTTTCTCTTTAGTATATTAGAAATTATTTAGAATCATGTTTGCCTACTGATATAGTTGTCAAAAAACGCTGGTGCCACAAAAAGGGTGTTGCTTTTGGAGCAAAAGCGCTTTACGTTATTGTCCTTGTTATGTTGCCTTCTCTATGATTGTTATAATGTGCTGGGTTATGAATGTCTTCTGTTAAAGCATTTAACTGAAAGATTTATTGATACTTTTAATATCTTATACCCCCATTCCTTTGCCTTCAAGAATGATCTACTTTCTGTACAAATGAAGACGTTTTTTTGCATGATGTATATTTATGTAGTGTTTGATTTCTTGATCATAGATATTTATTCCTTATTCTACTTTATTAGGTGTTATATTGCAGTATGAGATATTTTAGTTTATTAGTCAGGAATTGGGAACATTAATGATGTACATCATATTTCCATTTCACAATTATCTACAAATTATATAATTATTATCGCATTGTTCATTAAATAACATTCTGTTTAGTCATCATGAGCACTTAAATCTTCTGGATGTTTCATTGTCATATCACTATATAAACTAAAACTGGATCTTATTGTTTTTTTCATTCAATCATTATTTATGCTCTTAATCATTTTGTGTGCTGATCAATTGTCTTACAATGTTAATATCTCAAAGTTGTTACGAAAGTTTTATTGTTTTTAACAGCATGCCAAAGTGACAGCATCCATTAATTGTTAAAACATTAATTTCATACATTTCTGATGGTCTTTTATCTCATTTGTGTGTGAATACAAGAACATGCTTGTAGTAGATGTTGAATTGGATTGTCATGGTGACAAAATAAATGATAGTAAGAGATTCTCTATTCATGTACAGTTGTAGGCAACTCGTTTGTAAGAGTGTGGAAAGACTATCTGCAGAAACATCGTGGTCAGCCACCTAAACTTCAACGTAAGCTATTTCTGCCTCCAGTAACGTGTTGGTGTAATTCAAGCTTGTTAAAAGACCTTATAGCTACCTCTAATTTCTCTGTATACTAGGTCCAACCTCTAACATCCAAATAATCTTCAGTAAGTTCACTCCTATTACAATAACATCTGTCAATTTTTATCAGAAACTCTTAAAAACCTTTTTTTGTACAATAATTCTTTGGTATGTTGTGTTTTTGAAGAAAAAGTCAAATTCATCTTGAATGCTATTTCTAGTTTCGTTGTGTATGTGTTTTACATGACATTGAAAAAAGTAACACGATATGATTGAAAGTTTTATTACTGGTAAGTTAATTTACAAAAGCTATGTTTATCGGAAAAGTAACGTGTTACCTAGTATACAGGGATTGTTATGCCTGCCTCATTTTCGCTTCCTTCTGGTCGTAACATCTCTAGTAGTCGGCTAGTCCAGGACCCAACATTCATACTTTTTCAATACTAATTCCTTAACCTGTTTAAAGTTTTAGATATTGTAGAAAAAACACCCATTGTTTGTTGCTAAATGTCTCTTTTATGTGAACTTTTTCCTTGCAGCTGTTAGAAAATATTTCATGCAGATTTTAAATGCACAATTTAACCATAGCAATTTGAATGGATGACATTCTTAGAATAATTAGTATGAAGCAGAAATTTCTTTGCAGGAAGTTACTGTAAACAGTAGCCATTATACTCGCGCACATTTTTCAGAAATATAAAACTCTAATGGTACAATTTTAAACTAACAGTTTCATGAACAAATACTGTAGATCAAATGGTAGATTCATTAGCTGTCCTCTGTGAAATAATAAATACCGAGCGTATTTCCACGTTATAATTTCCGAGAAAATGAATGCTCTTCAATATTGTGGCCCAATTTTTATATGACACAAGTTGCTTACAGAATTTTAAACAGACATCTTTCTTGTGCACTTTGTTAACTAGTTGTCTTTTATAAAATCTGCTTTTTTAAGTAGATATACGACTTGGAATCACATGAAATGTGTCCAGTTTTATCAGTTACTCATTGTTAACCATTGTCTGTATACTGCTGTTATCTTTATAGATTTTCTAACTCTGTATTCATTTCATACATTATCAGGATTTTCACCCGTGATAGGATCGTTTCACAATGTCACTTGGCGAGGTACAATGTGATATACAACTTAGATATTATAAACACATACATATGCTTAGCACACCTTTGAAGGTTTTTTCTTTGTATCTATAATTAATGCTTTGTTTTTTATTATTCTTTTCATTTACTTTACCCAGTATATAATAGTTTGTGGGTACATAAACATTAAATTTCCACTTATCAGCATTATTATAGTTTTTGTTCTATTCTATTCTGTTGATTGGAGACTAAATCTATCAATTTAATTGGCATCAAGCATAGTGATGCTTTAATTTATAGTCATTATGATAAGCCTGTGGTCTAAGACCAGAGCTCAGGACTGATGGTTCCATGGTGTTGGGTACAAGACCCACCATTGGTGATGCTCTCCCTTGGTCTGCTGTGAATTAGCTGCGAGTACTGGTTAACATGGAAGATTGTCACAAGTTGTCACCCTTTCTAAACCCGTTCTATAGTACTATAATGATTTCCGCCATGGAAAGAGCTCAAGTGTTTGACTCCTTGGATTAAAGAACAGATTTAGAAAGGGAGATAACTCATGATAATCTCCTGTGCTGGTTAATAACCCAGGAAGCAGTCATAGAGTGTTTAAGATATATTGTACTTGCTTGTTTCTCAATTGATGTAATATAAATAAAGTTAAACTGTAATTAATTAGATTAAGGAAGATGATGTGTAAGAACTAGTATATATTGCATAAACACCACTTGATATTAGTTGATTATAGGCCTAGGTTTTTCTTACTTGATTTTGTTCTTAAAAGTGTATAATACATAATTCAGTGTTTTTGGCTTGTCCATTGAACATTTATTGACATTTGGAGAAAGAAAAGTCCTAGTTTTTCATAGTTTTGTATGAATGTTATTACACCAAACATGATAATTATGTAAATGGTTGACTGAAATGATTATAATTATTGAAAAGTTAATTTGAACTATAAATAATGTAGTAATACTGTTTCCATAGCAACATTTCAATATTGTTGGTCATATTCCAGTTTTGAAAAATGGTATTTTGTTGTGATGTTTTAGAACCAAACTTTTGAAAGGCATTAGAGGTAGCTGTTAGTCAGTTTGACTGATGTCCTGTCTATAGTTTTTCTATACTTATACAATCAGTGTGTCTTTGACTTTGACATTGTAGTATGCACAGGTTGAAGGTCAATATTTAAGTTTTCTCACTGGTTCCAGGTCAACCTGTTAAATTATAATCAGGTTCAAGGTCGGACTTTAAGGAATTTTTAAGGTCTATACCAATAATTAAGATTATATATTCAAGCCTTCAAGGTCAATATTTTATATTATGTCCAATGACAATTAGGTCAATGTTTTGAATTATATGAAGTTCTTGGTCAATGTGTAAAATACAAAAATGTACATGTGTTTCAGGTGCCAATAGTCATTTCAATGTATAAATTTAATTTCAGTATTTTTTATCATATTTCTCAATCTTATACATTTAATGTTAAATCTATAGAATGCACAAAAACTACAGTTTGTATATCCTGTCTTAATTCATTACATTAGATGAGGAAAATCTTGTAGTATTCATTAGGATAATTTGTTGGCTTTCTTTCATAGTTCTATTTAATTCAGTATATTCGTAGATTCACTTTATCTATCAAACTTTACATACGTATATAGCTAGATATTGAATATATTCTTATAATAATAGTAGTGTCTTGTATGATTATTATGTTATTACATATAAACATGAGTTGCCATTTTGTACATATTATTACACATAGCAATAGAGGTAACTGTAGACAAATGCATATATTGTAGCTACAGAAACTGGTGGTGAGAGATCTTGTAATAGTTTCAAACGCTTTAGAATCACTGTGTGATAATATGCTTGTTTTATATGACTTTCTCTTATACCACGATATAAACCGATTAAACCGGATACCCTGCTGTATCTCTACAGTAATCTTACGTGGTATAGTGGTGGCTAAATTCCATATACAGTGCAATCTCTCCAGAGGGTCCCTTTCTTGTGCCAGAGTTTTCTCTAAGATTTTTCAAATAGTGGTCCTTCAAGACCCTCGTTTTTGACAAATTGGGGGGTCCTTATTAAATTTGTAGGGTCCCAGATATGCAGTTTATACTTGACTCAAGTTTATTTTAGGGGTCCCAGGGATCATGCACAGTAAATGGAAAGTGGGAGTCCCTAGAAAGAAAGGGGAGTCTGGGACTCAAGATTTCTGCATCAGGGAAATCCCTGTTGTTCAACAACTTCTCTTCAACAACAGTATTAAATTTTATCAGAAGTAAGATTTTATAATCCACTCAACCTCTGTTGATCAACATCCTCTCAACAACAGCCAAAATTTACGTCTTCCATAGCGTATTGCTATGGAGAGGTTGCATTGTATATCCTAATCTACCTTCATACTTTATATGGTATGATAATTCACCACACATTCAACCATGCATCCGTAGAAACTTCCAACAGCTAATGTTTTGGTTTCAGTGATGGGAAACTGAAAAGATGAAAATATTTTCAAATGTTTCAGATATTGTTAACTAGCTGTACTGACAGTTGTTAGTTGGCATAGTTTATATATGAACAATTTATTAGTTGTTTATCTGTAGAGGTAACCAGCAGGGTAGAGGTTTAATTGCACCGCAATATTTTTGATCGTAATGAAAACTTGATCAAAGAGTGATGAAAATAGTTGCCTGAACTGATTAATACAAGCAGTTGAGGATTCATGAAAATTTCCGGCAATTTTCACTCATATTTATAACCAAGAAATCAGGTTGTGAACTGTTGACTTCTGATTGATTTTTCCTCTAATTTTTGTATTGGCTATCAGAATATTCATTTTAATAATAAGCTTCGAAGTTCCCTGTTACACTTATGAATAATTTTTAACATGTTTTAAAATACTCTATTTTCACAAACATGCTTTAATATATTCTACTTTATACAATATGGTACTTAAGTCTAAACATTTCTGGTGACTTTCAGTTTTGCTGCATATTTATACACGTATTTGGTTTGGTGATCAAACTAACAAAATTTGACACTTTTCTTGTTTTATTGATACAATCTTGCTGTGGAGCGTTTCTGATCCTGTGTTCTGATATTTACAGGCATTATGAAGCCAACTTCAGTAGATAGCAAATGAAAACTTTTTATTTTGAATGTTGAAATAATCCTAATATTTCATGTTTTAAGCACTAATTGTGTTAAAAAGTTAAACAAATTCTTACTATGTTTGTTTTGTAATACTTGTTGTAAATTGTTTTAAACATACTTGTAACAAGCTAAAAGATTTATAATATTTATTAATACAAGTGTAATACAACTGTATAGATATATTCCGTAACAGCTAACTGTAATACCCCTAGAGTCCTGCCTCACTGTGGCTGGCAAGGTCTTTATCTCTCCTACAAGGATCATATTTTACTATTCACAGAAATGAACATGGATGAACTAACAGGATCAGGAATAATCAGTTCACAATCATCAGCTCAGACTGAGCGACGTTCCAGTCGTCATCATCTGATTGAAGTTTCAGAATCACAGAAGCGACAAGAACTACTGCAAGCTCAGCAGATGCCAATCAGGAAACCAGTAAGTTGTTTCAATTTTATGTCAGTCCACAATGTCTGTGTTTCTATTATTACCAATACAAATGTTCAATCAAATAATTTGATGTTGTTTTTGCCCTGAATGTTCATCTGTCAAAAATGGATCGTATCCACACTATATCTCCTCAGCCCCTCCATGAATTTCATATAACCTGACACAAATGTTCATCACATTAAGACGATATGCAGAGCACATGGGTTACTGACCTCTGCTCAAGGTCACATCAAAGGTTTAAAAGTCACATGGCTGTGTTTCGTGTCTGCTCTGTAACTCCTCAGCCCCTCAGTAGATTTCATATAATCCGGCACTTTTCACCACATTAAGATGTTCAGAGCCTGAACACTGGATTGCCCAGAAGACATGTCATGTTCACATACCCATCAGAGAACCATTTGTGACAAACATACTCTTTAACACAATGTTATGGGGGGACATGTATTTGCTGCAAAAACAACCCATCTAGTCAGTAGGAGTTTTCTCCCGAAGTACTGAGGTCGACTTTGCAACTTTTCCCCCAAATAAATAAATATGTTCTAATGACTGTAACAAGAAATAACTAGTTTAATTTTATTTTACACCAATAGTGAAACAAGTTGTTACAACTAATGCTAAGCATTCGCACTGATTGCTTCCTGGTTTGCTAACTAGTAGTCCTAAAGTTACCAAAAAGTTATCCAAAATTCAAAGAATGTGAAGTTAGTGATATAACCCAACATAACTTGCAGTTGAACTCAAGACACGTTATAAGGCATTAAGCACGCTACCAGGTGACCACAACACCTCTACTAATGTTGTTGCTGAAGATATACAACTCGTTGCTGATAGCAATGAAAGTTGAGACAGGGAATGTTGTGTAAAACTCTTGGCTGACAACAGTTGACCTCCTGTACATGTATATGGTCGGAAGTATATGATTGTCTTTACTGATTTACATTCATTGTGTTGATATATTTCAGGAAAGAAGTGCATCAAGACATGGTAAGGATGACAAGGATCAGTTAGGTAAGTATTTACTGTTCATTGTGAGGTCCACTTGACAATTACTCACAGTCTAAAAGCTGGTCAGATACTTATTAGTTGAACAGATTTAAAAGCATTTGTGCTAATTTTTCATATCAGACCCCTGAATTCAGAATTATTTGTAAAACAATTTAACATTTTAATTATAGATTGCTGTATTTAATCAGTATCAATGTAATACAATGTCACCTCTTTAAAGCAATACCCTTTCGCTGATGGACATTTTGACTGTTGTTGAGAGGTTGTTGCTCTAAAGAGGTTATTTTTTTAATAAATGCTTACAACATTAAAAATGCTAGTACTGTTGAAGAGAGGTTGTTTCTAATTAGTGTAATTGTCAATTGAAAAGGTGGACTGTCAAGCCGTCTTCGAGCACAGATTCCATCAGCCACATTCGTGAATTATGAAACATTCAATATATCACAGATGAATCTTGAAAATGAGGGCAAGTCTGAGGAAACAGTTAGAAATGAAGAAGCAAACGGAAAAGGTATTGTTCAATAATTGTCAATCTTGTTAAACATTTTTTCATCCTATTTAAAGGCAGAAGTGAAACTTACCCAGACAGAAGTGTAAATTGAATGAAGCAGCTCTGACATGCTGTTTTGCTTGAACCTTTATATATGATGACAACACTTCTGTACAGTAAGGATTAAGAGATTTATATAAATTTTATGGAAAAACTGATTTCTAATCATAGATGTTGTGTTTGTTTGTCTGTATTTGACTTTGATGTTGTACTATAGTGATCTGCTATATGTGTACCTTCTCCTTATCAAGAACTTGATTGTAACATCAAAATAAATTGGAACTTTTGTTCTTGTGTTTCATGTTGTACTGCAATAGTTAACATCTCCATGTTTGAAAACTTGTGAAATGGTGTTCTGTGTGTCCTTGTATGTGTATATCAATTGTATTCACCCATCTCATTTATAACTAGAAGTATAGGCATTGTCGTTTTTGTGTGGGAATCCCTTTTTGCTGCCATATTCCCATTTGAGTAACCTTCCCAACATATTCAAACAGGCCATGCTCAGAAGTGTGACTGCTGTATTATACTTTTGAGTTCTTACAGTGACTACATTTCTAGATGATTTGCATTAACTGTTTCATTGAAATGTTAAGCATGGTCTAGTTGTCATATATTGTTTCAAATTGGGTGAGAATGTTAATATTATTACATATCATTCACAGCGATATATTTCTGGTCTGACAAAGCTGGTAAACTTATAGTGAAAGGTACATGTTTACCTTTTATACTCCTGTACCTGTGGCAGCTTAATATCTATAATACCTTAGATAATTACTTGGTGACAGTTTTCTATTCACGATATGTAGATTGATTAGAAATTCATCCCTTGTTCATCTGCACATGCATACTGAGAGTTTGATTCAAGACTAGTGTAAGTCATTTCAGTTTAAAAAGCAGTTACAATAGTTTTAGGCAAACCCTCGATATTTGAATATTCTCATTTAGTTGAGATCAGATCGAGTCGTTCAGGGACACAGGCAGACCTTTATTTCTGGTACAAGCATACTGATTCTCAATGTTTGTCACACAGCTAGGATTATTGAGATGTGATTGCAACCTGCTTTATATTCACTGAAGCAGTATATGCAGGCAGGCATTATGTATGTGACTTGATGATGGTGTATTTCTATGTTCTGTTTTCTATTCAGTCTGCGTTGTTTGTTTACATTTTGATCTATACATAGTTTCATGTTGAATGTTGATCCATATTCTGGTAAAACATTGGAATAATAAGGAACTATGCCCATATTCTGGTAAAACGTTGAAATAATTAGGAACTATGTCCAGTTGATGCAAGGGGAAACATAGCAGACAAGGGGTGGAGTAACTGAGTATTGATTTGAATGAGTTCAAGCCCCACTTTGATGCATTGTAAAATAAAGATAATCAGGGCAAACAAATTTTGATTGCTGGTAGCTTATTTTTCCTATATTTTACCTTTCAGGGGACTCTGCAAACATTGAGAATTGGTTAAATACAACAAAATCATTACATAATTCTCCTAAGAATGGTAATTTTATTCAATTTTGTAGGAAAATTATATATTCCTTCACCATATGGGTAGATATGCGGGCAGCTTATTTTAGAATGCATAGCACGAATTTATTGCATAATTTGTATACATCTTTTCTTTCTTCAGTCTGTCAGACATCAATTATTTTTCAATCATACATCATCAAAAAAGTTGTGTATTTTTTTCAATGTCATTCATTTTTTACACATTTTTGATGTATTTGTTATGTGGTGTCAGTTATTGTCAGACAACAGTGAACTGGCTCTCATTAATTGTCTTCCCACTCTTCCAGCACTGATGCCGTGTTTGTCTGGTGAGCATGTGATCATTGTACAGTATTGAAAAACTCTCCCTATTTAGTCGTTTTGTACAAATATTCATGAGGGCCATGTAAATGCTGTCTGATTATACAGTTAATTAGGTGTAAGTTGTTAGGGAAGCTTTCTGTAATCATGCTTAACTAATTACCCGTGTTCTGCTTTGACAATTTCACTATCAGAGGTTGTTGTTTCACTGATCACAGACATCATAATGCACTGGATATATATGTGCATGTATTTATTGAAACACTCTTCATATAGTTATAAGTGGTCTCGTTTGTGTGCTCCCATAATTATGTGAGGGGCACTTAGATTTACCCTTGTTTGTCCGTCCATCTGTCTGACAAAACTTGTGTCATTCATATCTTATGAACCATTATAAGAATGTATAAATATTATCATGTGAAGTTGTGCACCTCGGGTTTGGTGTCCCTCTCCACCAAGGGCAAACAGAGTTATGGACCTTGAATAGGTGAAAATTGGCATTTTTGATTCTGTGTCGCATGTTAAGTGTAAAGTGTTTGAACAAAAAAAATATTTAAACTTCATATTGAGATTGTTGAGTAAAGTGAGGCAACTGTGTCCTGTGGACACATTTCTAGTTCTGTTACACGTGTTTGACAACTCTTATTGAATCTTGTGTACAATTTAGGTAAAAGCTTATTTATATACATGATCATAGACCTCAGTGCTTGGTTTTACTCGACTCTTGAGTCATGAAGTCGAAAATGCATTTAATCAATGCCCTTGTTGCCTTAATTAGACATTTAGTAACTTAGATGATGGCGGTTTCCTTTGTGCTAACATACAAGTTTTATCATTAGTACTAGATTGGTGCTACAAATGGTTACCTGAAGGATATATGTCTGGAGGTAAACAGTGTGCCAATGTGCCGTAAATAACAGCAAGTGACATGTTTGAAGATTTTAATGTTCTGAATATCTGTCATGATTAATTGTATTGTCCATAATTTGAGAATTTTTTAGTCTTAATTTTTTATGTCACAGCCATGTTATGTGTTTGTATGTATCCAGTTATGTCTGTTGTTTGTCACAAGACATGACACTCATTTTTATACGCCCGTTCATAGAATGGGACATATTATAGTTTCACGGTGTTCGGGTGGGCGGTTGGGTAGACGGCCAGCGTTCAGTAAGTTGATAGATCAATAACTTTAGAACCATTTGTCCAGTCATCACCATCACCAATTTGGTCAGTATATCATTCTATGGGCAAAATATCTTGGACAGGTTTGATAACCAGTCATATCACTTGAGTCACTCAGGATTTATCTCCCTTTAATTATAGTTTTTACCTAAAATTTGTCTTATATAATCCTTTTTACACTGATTTTTTTTTCACACTCCAGTGACATAACCGTAGAACGGGCGTATTTTGCGATAGTCAGCGCTCTTGTTTAACTTATAGTTAACAGGGTATGGGATTTTCTGTTTCTTGTGCACGTTCTTGTTTCATGGATAGTATTCTGCTAACATTCAGGCATGAAATATTTCAGTTAATATGGTGATGGACATCAACCTGGGTTTGAATCCTGGTCACGGCACCAAAAATGTTATAAACATTGAGCAGTGTTGTGCCCTTCTACTCATTATTAGTGGAAAGAAATATAACATACCGTTATTAACAATGATATTACATGGTTATGTAGACACATTGGCTTCTTGTCTGTTACACGAGTGAACCAAAATGAGCTTTGAAAATTTCCAACAGTGGTTCAACTGTGCAAGATATGTAACATCAATACAGTATATTGTCTAAGTGACTATTGTTGACTGAGTTGATAAAACTACCATTAATTATGTATGACAATGCAATTGCTACTGTGAATTTATCTTTATATATAAGTAATTAATTACTTTGAGTTACTGAGCGAGTTTGATGGTAATTAAAGACCTTGCAATTTATCATTGTTTCCAAATTAAATGAGATTAAAAACACTGAACACATATTCTATAGTGGTATATTCTCATATTATCTAAACTAGTGCTGGCTAGTTATGTTAGCTGCAAAGCCAATACAATACCAATCTGGCTCCTACAATTTGCCAAAATTGACTCAAAATAGTCAATTTTATAATAAAATTAAGTGCATAAAATTACAATTACTTATTTTATTTATGAAATCTAGCTACATTGTATCAACATTTGACTATTAGTTCCAGTTGTGTATTATATATGTGTTGCAATTACCAATAGTCATTGGATTTTCTATTATGTTTGCTTAATATAAAATATTAACTTGGATTTTACTCAGGTGAAGGTGGTCGTGTGCTTTTTGCTGAATAGATTTGTTAAAACACATGTTTGGTATATCATATTATATGTTGATTGACAGTTAACATCATTTATGCAATGCTTTGATTTTCTGCTCCTAGATGTAGTTGAAGAACCAGCTAAGAAAGAGCCCACAGTTCATCACAAGGGACCTAAACACAGTGGACATAGTGGACGCAAAAGTAGAATGGGTAGGTATTTCAACTTGTATTGTTCTGCAAATGAACAAAAGAAGCCTTTCGCAAGTTTCAGTTTTACGCTATATTAAAAATTATGCATGAAAACCTGCAGTCCTATGTCTGTCTGTAATAGCCTACACCTTGCTGACTACCTTTGGAGCTTTGGAAGCTTTCAGTATACCATATATCCATTCACAGTCCTTTTAAACCAGTTTCATTTGCTTGTGCCATAGAAGTGGTTTAAGTGAACAGCTTATAACTTAATTTAACTTGACACCACTGGTTTATGCATGACATAAAACTACTGTATATTCCTGTGTTCATTGTTTGCATTGTAAGCTTTGCTCTATTAGCAACATCCTTCAAAAATCCTTCAAGTTTATGATTTGTCCAAGAATGTGATGGCCATAATGAGAGGAATAATATAAACCTATACCAGCATGCATTATTGTATGAGAAAGAACCCCCTGTACATATATACATGTATATACTCCACGCCAATAAAAACAGATCTAAAATTTGTCTCCTTCAACACGGTGACATTATAAAGAAATAATTATATTTTAATTATCATAATTTCCTAAACTTAATCAATTATGAAATATGAATACTAGGGCCATAGTTTTATTACTTTTTGATGAATGATTTACATATTTGTTACAATAAAACACATTTAAAACTAGGAATAAGATGAAGTTTATGTGAAATAGTTGCATTTTTAGTGGTGTCAAGTATAATATATACATACAGTATTAGAACTTATTTCAACAGTTCAAATGTTTTAATTTATCTCCCACACAAACAGGTATGCGTGATTCTGATGATGAAGAAGAAGTGAAACAAGAGAGACCTGATTATGTACAAGATCCACATAGTCACCGAGCACCTCGCGTAAAATCCGCCAAAACTGGCGGTGAAGAGTTTAACAGTGCAATACAAAGTATCAAAGACCTACGCCAGTCACTCACTATGTCTGCTGCAAACTCAAATCTTAGTCCTACTGCTGGGTAAGGATATATGTGGTGAAGTTTACGTCGTGGAAAACATTTGCGAATTTAAGAAACACCAGCCTTCATATATTTCTTTGTTCTCATATGTATATTTGTTACATGTTTTTGCATACTTGACTATTCATTGTAACAAAATCGCTGATTTCGCAAAAAAAATTGACTTGCAAAAATATCCACTTATACAATGTACAGTATCTGTAATGGTTTATTTTATTAGTGAAACATTCAAAGTCATGCTGGTAATAAGATAATAAAGCATATTGAGATATATTTGACACAAGTCATGATACTTTTGATACATATATTCATTGGTACACATGTACTCCAAAGTATCTTACATCAGGACACTATCTATTTACATGCAATGTTGTCCTGAAATATTTCCTGGTCTGCTCACTAGTAATAAGCTTCATTGTATACTGTTTCTTATTTTTCAATGAAGAAATTAATGTTTGTTAACTTTAAATTCCCTGGTAACGTTTTACTGCCTAACTTTATTTGTCAAGTCAATTTTAAGCGTATACAGTAAAACCTCTCTTAATCAATACCACAATTTTCAAGTCCATTTTCACTGTTTTGCTCATTATTCAACCTCAATATTAAGACCACCTCAATATGGATGGTCTTATTATTGAGGTTTTGGATAGTAATCAGTTGCTTGCCAAAGAAAGAGTTAGATCTGATCAGATACTCAGGAACTGTGGGAAGTCAACTGATTGTCATATAAATACTGCTGAAAGTTACACTCATGGTATTGGGTATTTTATTCAGGAATTATATCAAGACATTGTTGAAACAAGAGATGAAACAGACAGATGACGACATTGAAGATATCACTGCCAAACTTCAATTCAACATTGATGAAAAACAAAAACAGGTAACAAATATGCAACAATTTTGCTCTGGTTCATAATAAATCTCGAAATCCATTATTTTAAATACCCATTGTCAAAAATAAATTGAATTATGTATTTTAATTGACTATGTTGATTTGGATGGGGTAAATTTTAAACAATGGTTGGTTGAAAGAAAGATATTTGCAACAGGATTTTTGTAGATGTGTTGGATTTTTGTTTATATTTGTTATCCCTTGTGTGCCCAGTACCTTGTATTTCAATTATATCAATTATGTTTTCTATCCATGAGTGGTTACTAGCTGTAGACATTTATTAGGATTGTGCTCACATAAAAGAAACAGATCCCTAGAAACCCATTTATTGTTTATCTGCAATATTGAAATTTCAACAAACAGATGAGCTCTGCTGTACGATTTCCGACCTTTTCTTTAAGTGACGTCATTTCCAGAAAACGTCACATTTGACATCACCATGTACTGACAGTAAGCAATATTTGCCCCATATGGCAATATGAAAACAAAGTGACCATATGGAGTAAATATTGTTTCCTACTTGCAAATAGTGACATCACATGTTGCGTTTTCTTGAAATGATGTCACATACAGAAGAGGTTGTAAATCCCATAGCAGAGTTCAGATATACTGCATGTTAATCCTCTTATCAAACACTGTGCAAGATCTTCAACTTTTACAATCTTAAGTCTGTACTGTCTGTTACCCTATATTATCCTATCAAACATATTGTCTCAAGTTTGGATATGAACTCAGTTAAAAAATATCCGATATCAGAGGAAGCGTATTGATATAGCCTACATGTCTGCTACCTCGGGTCTTTCTTCAGTCTCATTGCTAAAGCAGTAAGTTTAGTTATTCCTGATTTCTGTTGTGCAGTTAAGTTTTTATCAGATTTAGGGTAATAATATAAAATGTGTACAACAGTAAAACTTTGAAACCTCGAACTGCTGTCCGATCTAGCAATTAGTTTGAGTCATCTACTGTTCGAGGTATCTACAGTATACATGTATATGTACGAACTGACTGTTCCTGGTACAAGTGTACTAATCATGTTGAATGCATGTCATATGTGTGTTGTTTGTGTTTTCATACTGAATGCATGTTAATGAATAGTCACAGGATTATTCATAATAATAATAATAATTAAAAAAGAAATGAAAGAAAAACAAAAACAGATTTAAATAAATGATTTGTTTTATCTTATACACATGAATGGTCTGTCACATAGTACATGTACATCGTACAACCGTCAAGTAATTATCACGACGTGCGAATAATGTTGTCGCTAATCTTACCCGTCAATAAACAATAGAATATATTTTGCTGTCAATGAAAGGTGTGAACTATTGTATTTTTCGACCTATTTTTGGTGAACAATGAATAAAAAGGTAGTTAGGGACCGCAAAACCTGTTCGAGTGTTCGACCTATCTCTGTTCGAGTGATCTACTGTTAGGTAATATGAAATAAGATGTGATTTTGCCCGCACTTAAGAACCTGTTCGAGGTATCTTCTGTGTTCGAGCCAAACCTGTTCGAAGTTTCGAAATTTTACTGTATATGTCATGAATGAGATTATAATGTGCATGCTGCTCAGTATTCTATATTTCTCAAACTGGTAGGAAGCTTAGCATGTTCTAAATAGTAACATTGCATACAACTTATGCTGCGCTACATACAAACAATACACAGTGAATTGTCCTCAACTTATATAGATCACACTACATCTCTAACAAGGCTTTCTAGCATACCTGATATAATACAAGTGTTGAATGTTCCTAAAACGTATCATCTGTCTTATACTTCATCAATATCCTGTCTAGACCTTCTAGTCAGATTTGAATTCTGTCTTTCTCATTTGCCTTGCTTTGTTTGTATGCTTAGTTCATAATCAATGCATTTACAGTATGATGATTTGATTCATTCTCGTGATTCAAAGATCACTGCCCCATCTCCAGTGCCAAGGGAAAACTCCATCGCCAGATCAGCTCCGGTTGCAACCGGTAAGGATAGAAGTAACAATAACAAAACTGGAAAACCGGAACAGACTGCAAGTGCTCATGTTAAAAGTAGGACAGAAAAGAAAGAAACTAAAAAAGTTGATAGACAAGAAAGTGTGAATCAGAAATTGTCGAAATCAACAACCAGTTTGAATGGTGTGGTGACAGACAGCGTTAGTGGCGTTAACAGTCGAATGGTCGATGCATATCATTTGCCTGACAATGCTCAACAAGGGCATAAGCAGGACGGTTTTAAAGGTGGTAAACTGGACACGGATGGGAAAACTTACCTTAGCAAGCTTTCCAAGCCAGAGTACACAGCTAATGGAAAGTCTGATATAAACTATAGTTCAGCTACTGATTTAGCAAGTTTAGGTAACGGAACTCCTGGTGGCAAGGGTGTTACTGGCAGTAAAAAGAGACAGACTGGTGTACCTCGTAGTGCTAGCAGTAGCAGCAGTAGAGAAGAAAGTTGGAATGAGAAAAATGATCTACTGTTAGACAAGGAAAGAACTGAGGTAGGAAAGTAGCCTCATTTATATACCCTAACTTCTATTTATGTGTTCATATTACATATAGACTACCTCTGATTTTACTTTTCCTGATGTATCAATTTATTGTTGTTCCCAACCATTATTGTATTCAATGGTTAAATACTGAACTTTGACATCTTTAAATTTAAGCACAATTTACGCAATAGCCTGAAGATATATGCAGCGTTCATTGATTATGGGTTAAAGACTTGTAGAGTAATTTATTGTTCAAAATAAAAGGACTGCTATTTTATTGTAAGGTTGATATGTCATTGTTGTTCATACAGACAAGCTTTATCTTTGAACCCATTCTAAAACTTTTGAATGGAATTGAGGTATTAAATATCTCTACCTCCAATTTATGTATGAATGTTTCTTATAACAATTTCTTATTTCATATTTCTGATTCTTTTCCAAAAGCTGTGGTAATTACTTAATATACCAGTATTATATGATATAAAATTACACCAGTGAATTTTAATTTTAACATATTACCACACTCTATACATGTATATGTGCAATGCTTTATCATTTAAGTTTGTTACATACATGCTGTTAATATAGCAATATTAATTTGTATAATCTATTAGACAACAAATTATGCCAGGAATGACACACCAGTCATGGGGCCGATGCTTATTTATCCTTTTACTTTTATTAATTTTAGACGTTTTATAGATTTTCTTATATCCTCAACCCAACCATAGAAAGGCACGAGTTTTGTTAGCCCACCTTTTGCTTGTAGCATGGTACCAATTTATTTTTTAAAAATATGAAGTATTTTGTTCTGAAGCGATCCATTAAAAATTACGTAAGATTTATAGCAGTTGATACAAATACAGTATTATTATCTTGTACCTTATAATGTTCAAGCATGAGAATTTTCCATGAATAGGCAGAAATCCGTGGATTTGACGCTCGCAAGGGCCGTTTCTAGACAATTTAAGCCATCTTAGATGCTTAAAAGGCAGGAACTTCAGCAGCCCCTTGGACCCCATACCGAATTTGTAGCTGATTCTGAAATTTTGCATACTCATGCCTGAATGTTATATTAACATCTTATTAAGTCTAACGACAATTGTAAACTAAAAGATATAATTTTCGAACCCAGTGAGCGATGCCATTTATCAGTCACAGGTTAATATTATTTCTTATTGTCAATATCTCTGTTATCGGTAAACTTTCACTTTGGTATGAACTGGTCAGATTACAGTATTTGTGATGATGTGAAATAATCATAAATATGCAATTAATTACTTTAATACTTCTTAACTAATAGTTGCTTAACCAAACATACATACTATAACGTAATGCACACTGCACTTAAATATACTGAATCAAGCTCGTTCTTTCTTTTCTTACTTAAACATTTTGACTTGTTATTCTGATTTGTATGATTAATATTCTGTTTTGATGTGTAATTATATTGTTCCTTAATTTCAAACTAGAAATCCTGTCATAGGTCTTGTTGTGCTTAATAATTTGAACTATTCCGATAGATTCAGTATTGTTATATTTTATAGTGTATTGTATAGAACGTTGCCTTTTTTCAGATGCAGCCAATTCAAAGGGTAAAATCTGCCAAAAATCCCAGTAGACAAGTAGTAGGTAAGCGCTTCTACTTACAAAATAAATACCCAAAACGTCACCAACCTGCTGTGAATATGTTGAAGATTGAGGGGGCTACCTGCACGCCTGCTACCAACGCAACAGCTGTAGGTCTATCCCCTTCACCAACCCCGCGCACTGTCACTGCCACAACACAAACAAATCCTCAATTAGGTAGTACAAGACATGTTGGCCTGAGTCGGTTCGGTGTAGTTGGGAAATCCGGTGGAGGAGTGTGAGTTGTGTGATATCTGTAGTGGTGCATTATGGGATTTTTTATTGCAGTGCATTATGGGTGCTTTTTTACGGAAAAACTCGAAATGTTTGGATTATGATGCTATAAAAAAATTTACAATACTTTTTTTATCTTACCAAGAGCTTTTTGCTAGTTGAAGGATGCCATAACTCATTATTTGCTGGCAGTATTCTCTAACAATCTACTTGTACCTTAGTACTTGTCATATGGAGATGATTTTCTTTAATTTTGGCATGAAACATGTTAGCAATAGCTGCATGAAACATGTTAGCAATAGCTGCATGAAACATGTTAGCAATAGCTGCATGAAACATGTTAGCAATAGCTGGATCAATTGACTTCATGGCTGTCACTTTGTGCTATGAAACGAAAGGTATTAAATTTTCCATCAACTGTAATTGGATAAATGTTATTGGTATTACTGATGAAAATAAGAAAATCATGTGATTTATAAAGTCGTCAGGTTTCGATATGACAATACGGTGCAACAGAATACTTGCTGTGTAGTTTTCAATTTTGTGTTGGTATTTTTGTTGTTTTCTCTGTGTGTACTACAAACTGTGGAGTTTTGTATGCTAATTTACATATTTTTCAACCTTTCTTTTATACATGTAGAAGTTTTTAATTGATCACGGCAATAGGTTTACTGATATTTTTTACTTTGCAATTTTGTTTGAGTCCTAAAGTTTGGAAATGATTTCGCTAGATACAGCTTCATCACCAGCATTAGATCCACTTGTGGTTCACAGTTTCTCATGTATACTGTGACCACATAGAACATTTTGATGCTATCAGATCTTAAGCAGTACAATTATACAATTTGTTATGAACATAAAAAGTAATTGGTATCAAATGATCCCTTTTCTGTATAAAATTGTATAGCATGATATAGATGTGAATTTATTTATTTGCATCTGCCTGATATAAGATATCTAAAATTCTCTTGAGGCGTATTGTCAAAGAGTAAGTGAAAGTTGTGAGTTTGAGCCCTGTATAGGCTTGAGCATTGGTTAATTACCCAGGAAGCAGGCTTTCCAGCATTCCTACTTTTTTTAAAACTGCTCCTATTTTTTCCCATTATTGAGAAAAAACTCCTATTATTCCTACTTATTCACCCAAGAAGTGATTTTGTTGAGAATGAAGCTTTAACATTTATAAAGAACTACCTAGCTGTGCTGACAGGTATCTTCTCAGCAAGCCATGTGGTAGCAGTGATGTACAGACCAGTCCTCAATAGTTCCCCACTAGGCTGGTCTGGGTATATGTAGGATACATGTAAAGCGCTACAAAAAGAAGAAACCTGTCAGTTACAGTATCTTCCCTTCAAACATTAGTAACTGTGTACCTTTATCCTTACGTATGTACCTTTGAACCTCCTCAAATGCCTTGTTTTATGGATTGTTGTTTTCCCGGAGGTCTGTGTGGAGAGGCACTGCCTTGTGTATGTGGCATTCCCTGTAGCAACTTATGCTCTTTCTCTTTTTGTAAGAAATTAATATAACAAAAGTTAAGATATACTCAGTACATTTAAAAAACGCAAATTTTTGTACCTGTGATTTGTCTTTTAGATGTCATTTTAGTCTGTTTTAAAATATGTGTAAGATCCATGACGAATTGTACCCTGTTCAAAATGTACAAGTCTCTGGATGGCTTCGATGTTGTTCATTTAAGTCGGTGTCCATCCATATGCCTGTAGGGATCTTTTAGTCACCTGATAAAAGATGTTGTCCTGTGCATGAAAGCTTTAACAGACAGATTTTACTGTGCATGATGTGTTTGTGTGAAGAACTTGCCAGTGTTTAGTTTAAAAATCCCAAAAGCGTTAAACTTATATTGTCGGAATCTCTTCATTCAAAAGGATATTTTTAACTTTTGATAAAATTTCTCTTTTAAAACGTGTTTAAATGAACATATATTGAACATGTGAACATGCTTTTATTTATTCTATAAATAATTATATTTAATTACTTTGTTCAGTGTTTTTAGTTGTAATCAAAGTATTAGACAACGGCTGTTTCTTCACTATTTTTGTATTGATGCTATTCAATTAAACAAACGTTCAATAAATATATATGTGGTAATTTTTCATGTTATATTTTTTTACAGAAACAATTCCAACAAAAATATCCCTAATGATCACACAAGACCGTGACGATGCACGGTACAGTGGGGGTCACTTCCTGCCAATGTCAAGGACAGTTAGGGGATCCTTCAACAAGTCAGCACAGCCCCAACCAAAGCGTAAATAGCCAACAGAAAATTTAGGATTTTTAAATTTGTTGTTGACATTCAAACTGTGATATGAGCAAGTATAGTGTCTGAAACATTGTTATAATTTTTGTGTATTACTGTGTTAGCTTATACTGTAAAATCAGGTATTTTTGCTTCGTAAATAGTTTGCAAATTGAATGTAGGCCTGTCAGGTTGTTTCACAAGGTTAAATGTTCGCAAGTTTCTACTTTGAGTTTTGTCACAAAATTAACATAACAATATTATGTGAGCATTCATTTTCGCAATGATATCAATCAAACGGAAATTTCAAAAATTAATCCCTCGCAAACAATTCTGATTTTCAGTGGTTGAACAAGGATTTGTTGTATGTATGTTGTATTGGCTTCTCTAGTATTTGTGTACCATTGTGCTAGGTTATACATCAATGTTGTACTTTGTACATTGTGTGTGTTCCTACCAGGACAATATGCAACATTACTATGCAGTGTAGGAATACTGGTATCTGAACATTTAAGTACTGCAGATGCTCTACCAAAATTCAGAAGTAATGACTCCTTACACAATGGAAACAACATGACATTCAAACAGTTACTTATGGTCTGTGTCATTTAAAGTCTGTTTTTAGTGATATTTTAAATGTTTGTTGTTGTTTTTTTGTTAATGTTAAATGATATCAGAACGCCAGTACCTTAAGTCTTTTGTTAGAAGAGAGGGCATGTTGGTCGGTCAGTATGTCCGTCGGTCGGTCAATAACTCAAGAACCCCTTGACCTATCATCCTCAAACTTGGTCCACACATTCATCATCTGTAGCAGAGAAACCCTATTGATTTTGGGGTCACAGGGTCAATGGTCAAGGAGGGCATGTTTTGCAAACATCTTGTTACATCAGGTTTATGTCCCTTCCTTGATATAAAGTGATTGCATCTTATGTCAGGGATACTGTTTTGTTAGATTGCATGAATGGTTTTATTGCAAGTATTGTATGAAGCCTCATTTTTCATGCTCAGGTCTTATTTTCTGTATGTATTTCATGTTTAAAGCATGATGAAGTAATATATGAAGAGATTAGTTGTTAATTATATATCTAATGCATTTTCAGTGTTAATATTTGTTTGTATCTACGATGTGCCTTATTATACTATAGCTGTCAAATGTATGTTGATGTTTGTGTCTTGCAGACAGTTATCTGTGTAATATTATATTTAGTTTTGGTCACATGACCTCCATCTTGATCACGTTACTTTATGTATGTAATCCGTCCATTGCATTTTATTAGCATAATAATAGAAATATTTTGGTCATGTCTAGGACATGAACAAGCGATATTTTGTTTTATTTTCAATTTTTTTATATGCCTATCCTTTCCACCATTTCATGCAAAATCTCGACTTTTTAAAAACTCATGAAATTGTGATTCACTAATCTTTTATATTTTCTCTTCAATGATAATTAATATTCTTCAAATAACATGAAAAAGACATTAATGTTATCTTCCATATTCATTCAGACATATGTGGCCGCTCTCTTTCACATTCAGAATAAAAACTATCGATAAAAGTAATTTCAAGGTACGGCTTGCCAATAATTTAGCCATGGGGAAACAGGACTTGTATTATCGTGCCCCAACTATATCACAATTCCTCCGCAAACAGTGAAACGCATCCAGTTAATGTAAACTGCCCTAAGTTGCAAGCGTAATGAAACCGTATTGTTTTGTATCCTTGGCCTACCATATTGCATTCGCTGCTCACAAAACATTAGCCGCCAACACCTTTACAGACGCAGGACCAATAAAACAGAGCATTTTGCATGTGATTCATTTGACCAGTTAACATGGTGAAGAGGGATAGCATGTAAAGCAACATACCTCAACGTGGCCTGCTGAAAGGAAATAGAAATTAATCTCTGGTTTATCTATTGATACTTGTCTTTTAAGGGAATCTTGCACATCCCAAGTTTGGTATGGACTCGTCTGAAATAAGTTTAAAATTACGTTTGTAAATGACACATTATTGTTGGGGCACGTTAGTATAAAGCATTTCGAAGTTTAATATAATATATAATGGTGTGTGCCATATTTGTATCCCCATGTACAGTGTGAATGTATGAAAACAATGCACACCCTCCTGTCTTATTTCATCCTCTCTGCTAGGTTCTGTAAGTATAGCGACCTAACATATTTCAGTAAAACTGTATACAGTATGTATATTAGGACCAGTCATTTTTACATTTTGTCATTCATGTTACGTTTACTATGTTTGTTGTGTACAGTCACAAATTATTTATATTGATGACTAGAAAAATAAAACCAATATAATTATTACACGGTTTTTGTTCGGTCAACTTTTCTGTCCATCAATGTCGTAGCAATCGTTTGTTGCCCGAATCTGTACTAATGTTGGCAAGTGGTTATACATTACAGAATTTATTACACAAGTTTTCTGACAAGGAATTATTAGTCAATTTTTATCGTTATCTGAAACTGTGTATAATACAATTCTTTAATTTGCGAACCTGAATGCAATATTTTATTAATATCACAAATTGCAAATGAACATTTAATCATTAAACACTGATGGACTGATGCAATGTTTCAACTAGCTGTGTTGTTGCAATTAATGTGAAAACATGACGTCAACTTTATTTTTTCTCAGAAACGAGGCTCAGTCCATTTGGACATTTTAAGCATCTCATCTTCATCAATGATATGTGACAGTCTCTGAGATTTTTGGGTCAAAAATCACAATATACACTAATTATCTAATAATTTTATTCCACTTAAATAATATATGTATGTACAAAAAGATATTTCTAAAATATCAAACACGCAACAATTATAAAAAATTAATATTTCACAATAAAGTTATCATGTATAAGAACAAGAGATATATAAGACAATAAGGCGTTTGTTGTGCAGTTACACAATAAAACCTGACCACAAATCTGACATTTTGTACATGCTGGTTATATCTGACCACAGAAAATTGAACAAATATAATCCAATTCAAATAAATAGCCTAGCCATCCACAAGTTTCTTTACAATGAATATTTTGAATTTCATTACTTTTTTATGCAGAATTTCAAATAAGACATGTATGACCAAGAAGTAAAATTATTCATCCCACTTCTGTGATGGATAGTTGTCGAAGTGTACAGGAACTTTTGGAGGGCAGTGTATGTTTCAATACGTTCAATACCAAGAGCTTTCAATAGATCTACACCTGATTGCTATGAATATGGATTTACCCCAAAAACCGTGCTCAAATCGCAATGAAAACACAGAATCTCATGTCTGAATGTTGAGTTCAATGAATTTTAAGTTAAACTTTGTAAACCTAGCAAAAACGCATTTTTCGCCAATTACAGACTTTTAGTCCTTCAAAACTTTAATGGGTTGTTGCATACCATTCCATCACATACAAAATCGCTGATCCATGATTTTATATCTCTTATAAACATCAAAATCTACCGCAAGAAAAAAAACAACATATTTCTAGTTTTCTATGCAAATGTGAAATTTCGAAATAAAAAGCTTTTTCTGCAATAATATAATACTACTGTGTGCCATTATGTACATCATATGTATTATATAGGATATAATGCTGTTATTTTTAAATAGCTGACAAAGTAAACTGCTCCAGTCGTATTATTGGTCAAAGGAACTACAACAGTTGCTTTTACAAAAGTAAAACCGAACAGAGTAAAATGAGTTTACCATAAAAACTTCAAGATGTAAAACTGTCCACAGTCAGTGAAGCAAATGTCAACAAAACAGTTAGCCTGAACAATGACCTGAATTACCGATACATAGATAATAAGAACTAACAAAGTTAAATTGAAGTTATGCAAGTACTAGGAAGTCTTTGATTACCAAAGCACAAAAGATTGATAACGCCTCACCACACAAAACGTTAATTAACATTTACCAAACCATAGAAAAGTCCCCCTCGACTTATGGAGTGTGATTACCTTAACATCAGAAGTTATATATGCCAACCACACCCCTCATTCATAGACGAGTATGTGAGATCGACTTATGACCAGTAATTAAACCCTACACTAGTGAAAAAAGTTTCAATGAAACACAATAAGATTATCGAGACAGTCACACAATGAAATTTAAGACAACAAAATCCAGATCTCTAGTTAATGACTAGAAAATAAAATTGATCACAATTGGGTAATTATGAACAGTATGATAGAAGTCATCAGAAAAACAATAAATTCCGTATGTTATGATGCAATCAATGCAAAATGTATCCAATGATAGCGATTATTATCAACAAAATTTGACAGTCATGTCATAAATAGCACTTACATTCATGGGAAGAATAATGAATGATGTAGATTTGATTTGAATGCCCGCAACACAGAAAAGAAAACATTAATATCTTGATGAGTGAAGTTGATCAATAATTATGAACAATAACCATCCCCTCAAAGTGAAACATCAAATCTTACTTAACTCAGGGCTGTTCATTTGAAAAACACGGGGAGAAAGTGCCATCATTTCTCGCTGTTAAAATATTCAGTTTTTATTTGATTATCATACGACTAGCACCACACACAATGAATGTAAGTATGAATATAGCTAAATGTAAGAGATATCCCATCACATATAATTGACAAACACTTTCATAGAATTATTGATCATACATATTGATCTAACTTTTCAGTATAGTCCTCCTCAACTCTCAATATGGACAACATTAAGACAATAAGAATATCAACAAGGCTTGTCTACAGTATTTACATAGTCAATCTCACTACAAACATTATGCAATAAAACTTCAATAAAAAGTAACAACAAACACGTACAGACCTAACCACTTATACTGACTAACTTAAAAAACAAGTGATCAGGTGGTCACTCAGATGGTCACTCAAGTAATCATTCAGGTGGTCACTCCAGTGATTACTCAGATGGTCACTCCAGTCATCATTCAAGTTATCATTCAGGTGCTCACTCTATCCATGAATGATTCAAGCATACAGCATCTTTCATACAACAACATATAAAACATACATTCAAGATGATCTGTCAAAGGTACAACATGCAAAATTATATCTGTTAAAAAACTTTCAGACTTGGTCGATGAAAACATGTTTTGTAAAATATCAACCACTAGATATATAGAACACAATAATGGTATTCTCAACTAGTTTTGAATCACCCGGTACGTGCAATATCTTGTATGTTTGACAAAAGTATGCACAAAATGTGTTCTCGGTGTTGGATCTTGCCAACTAAAGTAGACACAATAAGAGGGCATAGCACTGAATCTTTGCAGAAAATTAGTCCTTTAAAATGGTAGCATCATAAAATCAGACATTAAACATAACTGTCCTTAGAATACTGCGCTTATAAAATCAAATAATCACTCCATATAACAAAAGATTTGCTTGCAAAATAAAACAAAACACAATACATGTAAGAAAGGGGTATCCATCAGTGCCCAAACCACTGACTCGATGTAAAACACTAAAATATGCAACAATAAACAATAACTCACAGACTCAGTTTTACAAGAACAATTTTACTCCAAAAAAAAAATCAAACTAAAATTTGAAAGCAAATATTAAGAGCGATTTGAAAGATAAGAAATTCTAAATTGGCGACCAAAATACAAATGTAATACCCTCACATGCATTTACAAACATATTTTAAGACAATCTATCAAAATACCTAGCATAAAAAACGTAACTCTGAGCAACATAACATACACAGATATCCCTCATAAATGAACATTTAAACAACAACATATCACTATAGATGATTTATATACAAAGCAATCTTGTTCCTAATCCCACTCTCTTCGTCCAGAACTTCTGAAAAATACAACAGTGAAAAGCACTTTAGAGCAACTAATAGGTGAAGAGTAAAAAATATAGGGAGATTTTTAAACGAAACAATTTCACTTATCATAAATATACGTTTTTTTGTTAGTTTTTACAAAGCATTTTCTACAAAATTAATGAGATCCAGCATATCTTGAAACTCTTAACAGTCTCCTTTCAATATTGTGTGTTCCAAGTTGGCACAGTTAGCAATTAATATTTTCCTATTCAAGCAACTGTATTACACCGTAAGACTAAAATCTAACCATGCCCGAGGGCCATAATGGTCCCTAAATCATTCACCTGAATAACCTTGCATCAGAGCCCTAGTACCCTAATTCACTACAAGGTCACCTTTACAGTGAAAACATATCAATTCTGAAACAAATGCGTACATGTAAGGTTGTATGGTTGATATCTAACAACCCAACCTAACACAGATCTTGTTTGCTATATCAATAGTTGTTAGACCCCTGGCTTCAGGGAAGATAATATTGAGTTTTTTAATACTGTTATATATACAATAGTGAAAAGAAATTGACTACAATGCACCATTCTTTCAAGCAATAAAGTTTGTTTCAACGACTAAGATAGAGTCATATTTGAAGTACTAAATGATTTTAATTTATAGAAAATTGTTTTTTCAACAGATGTTGGCTAAATGATTTTTAATTCTGACTGATGGATTCCGAGGCAACTGTTGTCAAGTTTCCTGAGGAGATATATGGAGCGTTTGGATGAATCAAGGGAAGTAGTTATTAACAGTAAAATTGAAAATAAGTTGCTACAGGGAACGCCACATACAAAAGACAATGCCTATACACACAGACCTCTGGGAAAACGACAGTCCATAAAACACCAGGCATTTGAGAATGTGCAAGGATAACTACACAAGGAATGGCCTGGCCGACCATCAGGAACCTACAAGAGGGAACAGGGGCGCAAGGAATGACCTGGCCGACCATCAGGAACAACTAAGGGAACAGGGGCGCAAGGAATGACCTGGCCGACCATCAGGAACCTACAAGAGGGAACAGGGGCGCAAGGAATGACCTGGCCGACCATCAGGAACAACTAAGGGAACAGGGGCGCAAGGAATGGCCTGGCCGACCATCAGGAACCTACAAGAGGGAACAGGGGCGCAAGGAATGACCTGGCCGACCATCAGGAACAACTAAGGGAACAGGGGCACAAGGAATGACCTGGCCGACCATCAGGAACCTACACGAGGGAACAGGGGCGCAAGGAATGGCCTGGCCGACCATCAGGAACCTACAAGAGGGAACAGGGGCGCAAGGAATGACCTGGCCGACCATCAGGAACCTACAAGAGGGAACAGGGGCGCAAGGAATGACCTGGCCGACCATCAGGAACCTACAAGAGGGAACAGGGGCGCAAGGAATGACCTGGCCGACCATCAGGAACAACTAAGGGAACAGGGGCACAAGGAATGACCTGGCCGACCATCAGGAACCTACACGAGGGAACAGGGGCGCAAGGAATGGCCTGGCCGACCATCAGGAACCTACAAGAGGGAACAGGGGCACAAGGAATGACCTTGCCGACCATCAGGAACCTACAAGAGGGAACAGGGGCGCAAGGAATGACCTGGCCGACCATCAGGAACCTACACAAGGGAACAGGGGCGCAAGGAATGACCTGGCCGACCATCAGGAACCTACAAGAGGGAACAGGGGCGCAAGGAATGGCCTGGCCGACCATCAGGAACCTACACAAGGGAACAGGGGCGCAAGGAATGGCCTGGCCGACCATCAGGAACCTACAAGAGGGAACAGGGGCGCAAGGAATGGCCTGGCCGACCATCAGGAACAACTAAGGGAACAGGGGCGCAAGGAATGGCCTGGCCGACCATCAGGAACAACTAAGGGAACAGGGGCGCAAGGAATGGCCTGGCCGACCATCAGGAACCTACAAGAGGGAACAGGGGCGCAAGGAATGGCCTGGCCGACCATCAGGAACAACTAAGGGAACAGGGGCGCAAGGAATGGCCTGGCCGACCATCAGGAACAACTAAGGGAACAGGGGCGCAAGGAATGGCCTGGCCGACCATCAGGAACAACTATAAATGAGGATAACAAGGAGGGGAGGGGGGTATCAAGTTGGGAAACAAATGAAATATTCCAAACAGTGGACAGAAACATTGAGAGTAAGTCAATATGTCTTAAACAGAGAGCATATAAATCACATGTTTGTCATAACAAATTAGTTTCAAATGATAAGGTATGAAAGTTAGACTAGTTACTGAAAAAGTTGATTGAAATTTCAAGAATATTAGAACAGTAAAAGAATAGAGAAGAAGAGTGTCACAGGAGTGTTGACGTATCAGACTATACAACAACAAGTATACAATAAACTATGCTATTACCACTGGTGAATGCTTTATTCATCAGTTCATATCCAAAAACTCCCAAAAGTTCATGAACTGTGAAATTGAGAAGTTCATGAATTCATGTTGCTAGGCATCCTCGGTACCCAGACTTTTCGTAATATTTACGATACCCTGGGCAAACTGACTGTATAAATCTCCTACATGTGAAAATCCAGCCGCTTGATTGGCTGCATGACACACACCTCATGCGATACGGAAATTGCTGAGGAGTTACGGATGAAATCGCGGTTCTGAGCCATCCAATGAGATTCTTTCTTTTTTGTTACTGTCCATTTCATTGGTCGAGAAATGCTAATGAATATTCATGCATTACAAAGTATTGCTTTGCCCACGGTATCATATATGTGATGAATAGCCTGAGTACCGAGGACGGTTGCTAGGATACAAAATGAAAAAGAAGTCACAACTGATCTTTTACAATAACCAGACATTAACTACAACATTCCTGACATTAGAACACAACACGAGTATCTCTTAGAATCATCCATTTACCTATAGCATGGAAAAGCCACATAGAAGCAAACAATATGCAGGAAACAAGGGAATCTGACAGATACGGGCTTTTCTATATGACAAACTTAAGGGGTTATATAATTAAGACTTGTATGATTATTAAAACCACAGGGAGTAAATAGTAAGTGTAAAAAAGCTCAAGAAATTTAAAATCAATATCTAAATTCTAATAACATGAAGCAACCGATCATGGCTTTAAACAAAATCATCTTTGGTAGCATTTTTTAAAGATAAACTTAATAAAAATATTGCAATAAATTTGCCAGAAATATTCAGCATATTGAAGGTTTGACAGACATCGAGCCCTAAGTTCCTAAAAAAAAATTTGTTTAAACTCTACTAACTTGATTTAGAAGTTCTGTCTTAGTCAGCGAAACTGAAATACATAAAGGGAAGAACCCTGTTTCAACAACTGTATGTAACACTTTATTCCATATACAATGAGCAATTCTCAACATGATATCTTAAAATAATCAGTTATCATGAATCATCCAATTTCCATCCATTACATTTAACTTTTATTGGCCCGATTTTACACAATGATTTCTATATTTGGACATATTCAACTTTATTAAAACTTAAATGTTACCAGACCAAACGCAATATTACTGACCACAGCCACAGTACTGATGCACCATGATGATGACTCTTTATCGTTAAAAAAAAAGACGAAAAGAATGACCTGTTCTGATCTATTCATAATGTTAGTTAACGATCCTAGTAAGACAATTTCCTATTACTTTACGTACTGTCTGAAGCAATAGAGAGACATGTTTATAGAATAAAGTGTTACAAATTTTTTTCATTGAAAGTTACAACACAGAGGTTCATGTATTCTCTATTGTAAGGATTTGATTTATAAAAGACAGAATATACCCTAAGTGATTGTTGATACATACATCCAATTGTGTGTCTGTAACAATACAAACTGGTACATGTACAGGGTATTTGTATAATCCTATAGGTAAGCGCAGTAATCCTTACAAATTCAATGCTTTGTAGAATATTAGACAGAAAAAACTTAAGACCACCTCAATATTACTAACACAATTTTCAAGTCCATTTTCACTGTTTTGCTCTTTATTCAACCTCAATATTAAGACTACCTCAATATTAAGACCAGGGCCCGTATTCACAAACAATTTAAGACTGAATCTCAGACTTAGACTTTAACATTGCAAAAATTAAATTTACAAGCATTTCGTTTTCATCATATATTTAAACGGATAGATTTTTGCCTGAATATTTCTTGTTACTCACTCTATGCTTTTGCCATGTTTTATCAAAATATAATGAGTAACAATAACGTAGGAACAAATTGAAAATTAACCATTTTAAAGTCCAAGTCTGAGATTCAGTCTTAAAACATTTGTGAATACGGGCCCTGTTTTCAAGGCTCCCAAGGGTGGTCTTATTATCGAGGTTTTACTGTACTGACGTGAAATTGGCAACAACTGGGATGGACTTGAGCCTACGACCTTGTGCATATAGGTTAGTAGCCAAAACAGAAACATACACAACTCTAGCTACAGTGCCACACAAAATATGTCCTATCAAAAAGTGAGTGTAATCTGTTCTTCAGAGTAAATATATAGCTATAAGGTTCTGACAAATAACTTTATATAGACGTGATATTGTCCATTAACTAACTTCATTAACTAACTTTGAAAAACTGGTAAAAAAGGAATTTTAGTACCAAATGGACTTTTAGTATCAGATCATTTTTAAAATGACCAATACATGTACATAGTTCTCACATCACAATATTTACCTTCCTTGTTCTGAATTGTCGGCCATTTTGATAGGCAAATTTCAATAAAGTTTAAGGGGAAATTAACGTAAACAATGATAAACTAATCTGATGTATTAAAAATAACTTATTCATTATGCACATGTGGGCATTTGGCTTAGTAAGTTGAAGAAAAAGTGGTTGTCACATGCAAATTCTCTAGGTAGTTTCTCAATGATCACATAGTTGGAAATGACTCATATGAGGGCTTATCAGTTTTGCCTATCAAAATGACCGACAGTTAAGAACAAGGGAGGTAACATTGTAGATGTGAGAACTATGTATATCTGTAAGATATTTCCTTTAATTTATGATCATTCTCCAGACAAAGTGTTCATTTTATTACATGCAACAATTACAGCGAATTTTGTAAACATGAACGTTACATCAAGTCCTCATCTAATCTTCCCATTTGTAAATGCAGAACGAAAATTACACACTAACCAGGTTGTATCATAAGATATATGCTGTATGTATTTAATCCTAAAGCCTACCGCAAATGCCACATTTCAATGCTAGAAATGTGTCTATAGAGCCCAGGTGCTCTCCGCTTCAGTCTTAATGTGTTGACATAATTCTAACCTGGTTATAATCTATATGAGCAAAAGCAAGTGACATAATAACAAGAGATGTTTGTAAAACAGTATGCCCCCCTGTGACCTTGACCCCAAAATCAATAGGGTTCCTCTGCTACCCAAGATGAATGTGATGACCAAGGGGTTCTTGAATTATTGATCGGAAACAAAAAGGTTACGAACGGACGGACGGACGGACTTGTGCAAACCAAGTACAAAAATATTAGAAAACTTTGCTATTTAACATGTTCCCATCCGATAGATTTACAATGTTTGACGGCAACAATATTGCTATTCTGTCACTAGAGAAGAATCTGTTATAATATTAATTCATATTTCCACAACCAACTAGAACTACCAAGTCTAGGAAAATTAATATAAACCAACCTTCGTTCTGGTGACTTTGATCCAGACAAATTTTTTCTCAAGGGTGACCTTGACCTAGAAAATGAAATCCAAGAATGAAAACAGAGGAATAAATAAAGCAAAGTATCATAACTTAGGCTTTGTAAGAACAGACAAACTAATAGAAATGTGAATGGTATCAGGGTACTAACTGTCAAAACATAAATAACAATGAAGACCTATGAACTCAAATTAAATAATGGCCGAGATAAAGGGGAGATAATGACATAAAATTTAAGAGAATCACTTGACAACACCAACAGCGGATTTCATTGCATTAACCTTAACGTTTTCAATAAAAGTGCTCCAATACAATGCATTATATTTCACTTTTTTTAACCTCTTTATACCATATAGCACAATTCTAGCTCCGGTTTGCTCTAATTTTTCTCTATAGATATACTCGGGATTGGTATAAATAAGGGGGTTTCCCTCTAATCATGCAGTACAAACATCAATATACCGTTAACATCGTGCTAGAATTCAAATGAAAACAAAGACAGGATTTAATGTCAGACTGAACTTCAATGGATCTAAAATTAATTTTGTTTGAATCGCTTGTAAAAACCCATTTTAGCTTAATCCGGATTTCGTCTATTGGCTTAGGTCATTGCTGCAAGTAGAAAGCCCTAAAAACACATGTATACCTGCTCCTGTTTCTCCTGGGTGACGGTGACCTTCTTCTTGGTGACCTTGACCTGTAACCATAGTAACAGTTGTATAAATGATGTCAAAAAAATGCAACTTAAATTTTAAGACACAACAGAAATGACCACAAAACAATATACAACAATGGTACAATAATACACGTTTTACAATTTACAATTGACTCGACAAAATTTAAATATATTTTTTATCAAAATTGCCTCACTAGTACAAGCTTTATGGCTTTTATTTTACTGCTAAAGAAATGAGATGTGGTAAAAAAGTTGCATATTTAATTTTGCAACAATTACGAAACAGCAAGTCTTCACGATAACCCACTTGCCCGAGACAAGTAAAATTATCGTCGGACAAGTAAAAAATACATTTCGTCTGCCAGAACGGGTAAGTCATGTTCTTGGTTCAGTCTGACTAGCTTTTATCCAAGCTGTCACAAAAATTGATGACATAGTACGCAATATATGGACTGGTTTTCATTTTTGTCAATTTTGTTTGTGTAACAGCACTTTTTCATTAACTATTGTTACCAGTCTTCATTTCTGATTTAACAAATCAAAACAACCATTAAAAAATCATGTTTCTACGTTATTTTGATGGTGCTGTTAATTCTATTCCGGCAAGGGAAATTAAATTCAGGCAAGTGGAAATTGCAAGCTGTCTGCTCGAATGGGCAAGTCCTTCAAAAAAAAATTATCGTGAAGACTGCATGATTTATCGTATCTACTGCTGGTATCAAAATTCAAATGTAACGACGAAGAAACCAATGATACACTCACACATTACGTAATACAAATATCAGTTTTTCACATAAACACCAGCACAATACTTCCATCAATGTTACAAGAATGCTTCACAAAATGAATTTCAAGGTTTCAACGATAGTTCCTTCATAATAAACCACATTTGTTGTTCCCTCAGACTGTCAAACATGCGGACAATAAATACCAAAATATTAACAGATCGCAAGTAATGAATTTAAGGAAACTTAGAAGTATAAATAAAGGGCTACAATGAGTTCGAATTTTTTTACATCTTACAATCCGAGGAGCTATTGTCAGCAGATCTACATTTCAAGTGTACACTTCATAAGGTCACTTTATACTTTAAACTGATTGCATGTATTTATTTTTTCAACTAGGACAAGCTCGTTAATTTTTAAAGGTTAGTGATACAATGTAAACATAAAAAATCTACTCTGCTTTAACTCTTTATTAATGAAATAAATGAGTTTCCTCATTTTGATAAAACCTTTTTAGACGAAATGTCTAAAAAGGTTTTATCAAAATGAGGAAACTTTCTTTACAAATTACATTAAGATCCTCTTTACACAATGCACAAAACAATATGGCTTAACATCAAAATTTTTGTACAGTACATTTTGACGTTATGCCATACTGTTTTGTGCAGTACAATTTGACGTTACGCCATATTGTTTTGTGCATTGTGTAAAAAGGATCATAATGAAGTTTGTAAAGAAAAATCTATAATTTTGATAAAACCTTTTTAGTTGAAATTGTAATAAAGAGTTTGAACAGAGTGCATATTACTTGTCCCTACAATGGACTTTTATCCGAGATCATAAAAAAATGTAAACAAAAGATTTTTTTCTACTTCTAAAATTTTTACCTGAATAGCGATGCTGTATGCAGATATATCGCAGTGGAAATTAACAAAATGATAAGATGTGAAGATAACGTCGGAGAAATGATTAGAAGCCATGTACAGAATCCTGACGACTTAAAGGTCGGTCGATGATTTCAGATGGTGAATGAATGGCCATTTTATGATGTGTGTGGCGAGCGTATATTGCCCTTATAACCCCAATGCCAAGAGGCAGCAAATCTGGCATTGAGGATGAACACAGTATGACGTCAATCACTCCAGCAATGGGAAGACAAAAGACTCTATATTAACATTAACAGGAAATCCAGCAATGGAGAGCTTAGCGTAAAATTATACATTGAGGACCCAACATAGTTCTGGGTCCAACGCCGGAATGAAGTGTTTGAGTGGTCGGTTAGGGTGTCTCTTGCAGAACAATGGAGTGAAGAGGTCTAGAGGAGTGTTTGAAGATATGACGTGCGACAAGCAGATTTCAGCCTGGACAGCAGTTGTATAATTAGACATGGTCTATGTGTAGTTTGTGTTTACGAGTCCAGCGACGTAATGACTTAGACGAAGTAATTGAGTCTTGAAGTTACATTACTATGCCGACAAAAGAATGAAGAACCCCACACTAGATGCGCTGCTCTTTCATTGGAGTAGATGCCGTAATGTCTCAGGACGAGCAATTGCAGCGAAGGTAACAGGGCTTATATATGAGGAATGTTTACAATCAGCGACGTTTTTGCCCTATTTAACAAAATATGAATGAATTGCATTAATATAAAAAATAATTATAAATGACACATTATTTTCCTTATCTTTGCAATAAGTAAAATAGTAGAAAACTAATACTATCAAGAATTACATTATCACTGATTGCATAATTTAAAATATAAAGATGTTTATTTTCATGTAACAGTCGCACAACACTGTTATTATTTTTTGCACAAAGAGAAAATGAGAAATATAACAGAGTTCTGCTGAGACTTGTAATTATACATTGGGTACTTAACCATATTTTCCAGTTAAACTTTGTTTCCAAGTATCTCTTGTCAGAATATTTTGTTTACTAATAACTTTGAACCATTTAAAAGCCAACATTTGCAGGGGTTCCATTTGACCCTTGAGTTGACCCCTGGATTTTCCAAAAGGCCATTTCTTGACCCTTAGGATTCTGGCTGAAGAGCCAATTCATAGGTATTTTGGCTATAAAATGGTAAAATCCCATAAAAAAATATCAAAATGACCCTTGAGATACAGCACCCAGTGGAACCCCTGATTCGAATCCCTCAGCAGAACCCTGTACACAATTATCTAAAGGAGAGAATTTGTATGTATATAAAAACAGAACTGTGGGAGTCAGATAGCACAACATTCAACCATACCATACAGACCCCAAATAGTATTGTCAATACTTTCAACAGGAATTTGATAATACATAATTAACCACTTTAATACATGTTGATTAACTCTAGAACAATACCCACTATGGTTGAAATTTAAGGGAAATGTTTGTCCCGATGCTATCACAAAATATGGTATTTGTCCTAATCAATGCACAAGTCATGTCACAAAATGCTGACTTGGAGTCAGCCCTTTTTCTATAGTTCCCACGGGTCAGACTATCTAACCCATTCCCAAAGCCAAATATATGTTTTTTCTCCTTATCAGAAAAATATCTTGAAGCTCTTTGAATAACTCTGGCCATTATTGTCTCTTGTGTCATAAATGTTTGTGGAAAAATTGTGTGTTTATTTTTGACAGTTGATATAAGAAATGTAGAATAAAATGCTTGTTTATGTAAAATTTAGATATGTAAAGCCTGTTCTTTAACTATGAAGCAATTAAAGTTTTCCCAAATTGCAAATTTAACGACGCAAATTTTCCCGATTTATCTTGGGTCTTTTTCCCAAAATGGACAGAAAAAGGCTTGGGAGCTTATATAAGAATACAAAAAAATCGAAATTGGATATTCTATTCCATGCCACGGACATGGTAGAAATCCAAAAATAATTTCCTACTGAAGGAATAATGATATTGCTAACTGTTCTGCAGTATCCAGATTAATGAATTACTATATACAGAACTTGTTAATGTGTTTTAGATTATGACAGGATTGGTATAATAAAAATAAAAGTTATGTGCAAGACTCACTGATAATTAAGGAATATAAGACCACAGTTTTATACCAAGTTTTGGGGGTGATTTAGAGTTGGAAAAAAAGGTTTCTTGTGGAGAATAAACAATTCGACTTTAGTGTTTCAGTCAATTTATATATGAGTGCCGCTGTACGATCATGTACTGACAGTAAGCAATATTTGCCCCATATGGCTATATGAAAACAAAGTGACCATATGAAGTAAATATTGTTTTCGGCTTGCAAATAGTGACATCACATGTGCGTTTTCTTGAAATGAATCACATGTGCGTTTTCTTGAAATGAATCACATGACCTCGCTTACAGAAGAGGTTGTACATCCCATAGCAGTGCTCATACTTTCAAATATAAACATTATATAATAGGGCATGAGAGTTAATTAGGACAAATACCATAATCTTAAAAAACCAATTTATAATGGCATTCCGTAGCATATCCATGTAAATTGTAAATATGACCCCATTTCTCAGTCATCCCAGATATAAATTTATTTATCAAACCAAATATAAAACTAACCTTGATCTTCCACGGTATCCTCGACGACCACCTCCACCACCACCACCTCCTCCACCACCACCGCCGCCACCACCACCTCCGCCTCCACCACCACCACGACGAGGAGGTCCACCTCGGCCCCAACGCGACTTTCCATTGGAAGGCTCAACCCTCACTCTTCTTCCATTGATTCTCCTAATCAGTAGTATAGAAACAAAACATAATACAAGCACAAAGTAAAAGGCTATAGGATCTAGCCCCAGGTAAATGAACAAACTTTGCTGACTGAAATCAATTTTTTTGGCAAAAGAAATGAAGGCTTGACACAAGTTTACATGTCACTATCAAAAAATTCATGTTATCATCAGTTTGTAGAGACATAATGCCACAAAGTGGTTGTTAAGTTTAGTTTGAATCAGTATCTGCCGTATAATGCATAATATTGTAAAACTCAGCAACTGTAAATATTTACTTGAACAGAAATCATTTTACACTACACTGCAACTCCATTATAACGCGATCAGGGGGATCCAAGACTCGCAATCACGTTAGAATCTGACCACGTTATAAATCTCAAGACATATTAACCATACCAACTTACCCCACCCACCCATCAATTAAAAAGACGCTCACCAATCCATCATAGCAATCACTCAAATGACTTTAATGAGTAGCTTTGTTCTAATTGGTCAAGGTAAGAAGAATAATTGAACGTGGGCGTGTCTAGACATCTCTGCATCAGTTACTCTTGTTACTTCATAGATTCAGTACAATCCAAGGTCAAATTAATCTGATGTCTATGGAATGTG